>QXEO01000546.1:3548391-3607152 GCA_007115705.1 Dactylis glomerata | reverse complement strand
GGGAGAGAGGAGAGGGAGAGGGAGAGGAGAGGGAGAGGGGAGAGGGAGAGGAGGAGGGAGAGGGGAGAGAGGGAGAGAGAGAGAGAGAGAGAGAGAGAGGAGAGAGCGCCACCAGCCCCGCGTGCGCCTCCTCTGCCTCCATGCTGCTGACAAAGAGAGAGAGAGACGGGAGAGGGAGAGGATAAGGAAGACATGGCAGAGCTGGCAGCACCCTCCCGTCCTCCTCCCATCGGCGGAGCACGGCTGGGTTGGGCGTGCTAGCCGCCGGCGCTGCTGCGCTGCCCACGCGCCGCTCGAGCCGCCCGCTCGGCGCCTGGTCGCCGGCGCCGCCCGCGCCGTCGCCCGCGCCCCACCGCTGCTCTGACCGCCTGCGCCCCGCTACTGCTCCGCGCCGCCTGCCCCCGGCCGCCTGCGTCCCCCGCGAGCGGCGCGCTCCGGACGCCTGCGCCCCGCCGCTGCTTTGGACGCCTGCGCCTCGCAGCTCCAGCCGCCTACGCCCCGCCGCTCGGGTGAGAGGAGAGAGACGAGGGGAGGAAGGAGGAGGAGGAGGAGGAGGCGAAGGGAGGAAGAAGAGAGGAGGCCAGCCGCCATGGGGGTCGTGGTGTGCAGGGATTGGGGGCTAGGGTTCCCTGAACGGGAGTGGGGGCACGATTTTGTTTCTGTGAGGGATTTTTTGGATTTTTTTCGATAGATAAAATCATGGCCCACAGACGCAAGTGGGCGTCGGCCACTTGGGCAAGTGGGCGCCACATGCGCAAGTGGGAAGGGCTTTGCCCTATGACCACTGGACCCCGAAGACTCGGCTCCACCAGTCATTGACCTACTGGCTGAAATATCCGGTGTAAAAAGGAACACTGTAGCGCTAAAAAAACATAACACGAATGGATGGCTGAGATGCTCTCAGGACGGCGATCCGACGGTCCTAAATGGCTAATCGATGTGGAGGCCTCAATGGGGGCACCAATTATACCTTTAGATGCATGTCTTGAAGCGATAGTCTTTTTTTTTTTGAGGTATTGAAGCGATAGTCTCATATGCCACGCCTCCGCTTCTGAACTTCCAATTCAACCGACACACCTGGGGCCAACCATGTGAAAACGGATTCACTTATTTCTAGATGAAGGGAGTACTTATCTCCAAATGTAAGAAAATAATTCAAAAATTTGCTAGAAATAACAAATTGTTTTATCAAGAAAGTGCACACTCAAAAGTCACATGCTTCAAGAAGTTGCAGACTTATTTTTAAAACAATTTGTATTATTGGATATTGTTAAATTAATTTGCCGTGGCAAAGCACGGGTATTTTGCATCCTCGCTGCCTCGAACCCGATCCCGATGCCGGCAAAAATTCCCCCACGCTGCTCGGATCGGAGCTACCGAGGAAACTAATCCGTGATAAGCGAGGGGCAGCCGAGGAGGCCTGAGGGCCAGGCGGCCTTGCAGCAGCAGGACAGGCCAATTAAGTACGGCGACATGTTCGACGTCTCCGGTGAGCTGGCGGCGCAGCCCGTGGAACCCAGGGATGTCGCGTTGCTACAGTCCGCCGAGGACATCGTGCAGGGCCTAGGCCACACGCAGAAGGGCGGGTCGGCGGCCGTCATGCAGTCCGCCGCCACCCTCAATGCGCGTGCCGGCCACGTGGGTCGTGCCCAGCTCTCCGGCCCATCCCCGACGCGGGGGTCACCGTCACCAAGACCGAGCTCCCGGCCGCCACGTCGTCACCGAGTCCGTCGCAGGCCAGGTCGTGGGACGGTTTGTCGCGCCCCCGCCCGAGGCGGCCAAGGATCCGTCGGGCGCGCTGGAGCAGGACGCTGTGACGATCGATCGAGCGTTGGAGGCAGCGGCGGTGGCCGGTGCGGGGGGGAGGGGTAAGGCGGTGGACCAGAGCGACGCGGCCACCGTCCAGGCCGCCGAGATGCGCGCCATGGGGAGAAACCTCACTGTCCCGGGCGTCGTCGCCACGGTGGTGCAGGCGGCCGTGGACCAGAACGCGCGTACAATGCGCGAGGAGGACAAGCTCAAGCTCCGGGACGCCCTCTCGGTGCGCTCGCTCTACGAAACTCTACGACTCATTGTTATGCTCAAGTTTTCTCGATGATTGATTCATTCGTCCATGACTCTGCGGTGACTGACTAACCGCAGGATGCGACGAGCAAGCTGCCGGCGGAGAAGGGGGCGACGAGGAAGGACACGGAGAGACTCGTGTCGGCGGTAATACGGAACAAGCTGAACATGGCGACCACGCCGGGCGGTGTGGCAGACGCGGTGACCACGGCGGCGCGGCTCAACCAGGAGCGCCCGTAGGTGTAGGCGCCTAACGTTACAGCGAGTCCACGTCTGAGGGAGCAGAGCACGCAGCGGTCAGTACGTGCTCTGAATCTGTACGAATAAAATGTTGTGTACTGTGTACTTGTTCTATACTGGAGTAGGAGACTTTTGTAGAATACCGGAAAGAAATCATGAGTGTGGCACGAGTGTTTTAAACTGGTAAATAAACTATGAACACGCTGGTTTATCTTTCCAAGATTGACACGATCGACATACAGAGACATGCATTTGATTTGGTTTCTGAAAATTGGAACCTTGGATTCAACAATAGGAGCTCCCAGATTGATACTATATGCAGTTACAAATATTACCAACAATGATATCGACGGAAGAAAACAGGATTTAAGTGGATGTATATTCACCATACGATGTAACTTGAGCCTTTTTATCTCTACACAAGAACAGTGGCTCGTCGCAGCAATGTGCGAACTATGTTACGAAAAATAATCTGCTGAGCTCTCAACTACAAGGGGGAGGGAGAATGTCTATGATCGCTCACCATGCTTAGCTAAGAAAAAGATTCAGTTTCATGCACTGAAGGGTTAAATTATGTTGGGTTTTAATTCAAGATGCTCCACAAAGATTACGAGTAGGATACATAGAGAGGGATTCTGTTGTGAGAATTGGCTCTCAATATGTATGAGGCTGAATAGAATTCAGACTTCGCATGACATGCTTTTCGGGTGATTCTTCTGTATCACATGTTTGCAAAGCACTTCCTAAGTCTATAGAACTATATTAAGTAAACCCGTAAAAAACCATGTTGAATGAAGCTTGAAAAATAATCAAGAGTCATTTATCCGGCGCCATCTGGCATCAAAGTCTTGTTGTATCAATAGTTTGTCTCTGTATTTATAAAATGGATAGATTGCTTTGGTTAATTATCAACTATAGCTCCTTTTTTCAATCTGCCTTTCTTTAGAATTGACACTAAGATAGGACCAATGCAATATTGTTGGAAGGGACTGAAAACCAATGTGTTTTAGACAACAAAACTTGAGTTGGGTGAATATCAAAAAATGATGTTTGTGTTATACATATAAGCAACAATTTGTGGTGTTATGCAATAAATATTGAAACACGACAGAGAGTAGACCTTAATTAACGAGAGATGAATAGTTGGGCCATTGCTTTCTATGCATGACATCTAATTATATCTTATATCATAATACACTTTGACCAAAGTAGAGTTTCGTCACTTGTATATTATTATGTAGCCATTCTTTCTATACATATAATTTTTCCACAAAGGTTGTAAAGAAAATTAATAGGCCACAAAAAGCAATTTGATAGACCATGGCAACACGGGTGTTTTCATCGATTATTTACATTCAGTAATAACAAAATCTAATTGTTTCCTAAATACATGGGCTGAACAATTTGTGCTCGGGATAGATGTTTTCTATCAATGTTTCACCGTATTATTAAATAGTTTACCCGTAGCAACGCACGGGTATCGTGCTAGTATAAGATAATCCACTCGCGAGGAATCATTCGAGGACCCCTTGAGTATTAAGTTGCGAACAACAGATAATTGCATTAAGAAAAGTATGTAATGTAAACAAAGCAAATGTTCTTAGATATAAGATTTTTGTTTTCTCCCTAGTGGCAACAGCACATCTACAACCTTAGATGTTTCTGTCACTCCCCCAGATTACTAGAGACATGAATCCAACTATCGAGCATAAATACCCCCTCTTGGAGTCACTAGCATCTACTCGGCCAAGATATCTACTAGCAACGGAGAGCATGCAAGATCATAAACAACATAGAGATAACATAAAGATATAATTTCAGAATATCAACTTGACATAGCACCAATATTCATCGGATCCCAACAAACACAACATGTAGAATTACATAAAGATGATCTTGATCATGATAGGCAGCTCACAAGATCTAAACATGAAGCACATGGTGGAGAAGACAACCATCTAGCTATTGTTATGGCCCCGTAGTCCAAGGTAGACTACTCACTCATCGCTCTGAAGGCAAGCATGGCGATGAAGAAGACCTCCGGTGGTGATTCCCCTCTCCGGCAGGGTGCCAAGAAGAGCTTCTGGACCCTCCCGATCTCGGGTCGACGACGGCGGCGGATCGCGATGTGTTTCTGGAAAATTGATCGGGTATTTAGGTTTTTCCCGTTGGAAGGAATATATAGGCGGAAGGGTGGCGTCAGGAGGTGGGCCAGGTGGCCTCAGCACCAGGGGCGCGGGCCAGAGCTAGGGCGCGCCACCCTATGGTGTGGCTGGCCTGTGGCCCCCCTCTATCTCCTCTTCGGTCTTTGCGAAGCTTCGATAAAAATAGGAGGTTCGGCTTTTGTTTCGTCCAATTCCGAGAATATTTCTTGTGTAACTTTTCTGAAACACAAAAACAGCAGAAAATAGGGAACTGGCACTGTAGCATCTCGTTAATAGGTTATTTCCGAAAAATACATAAGAATGCCACGAAGTGTAACAAAACACAAAGCAAATGGTGTATAAACAAGCATGGAGCATCAAAAATTATAGATACGTTTGAGACGTATCAAGCATCCCCAAGCTTAACTCCTACTCGTCCTCGAGTAGGTAAGTGATAACAAAAGAATAATTTTTGAGGTGACATGCACCATCACAATCTTGATCAACTAGGTAAAGCATTGAGTGCTGAGATCAAAGTACTTAAAACATGGGCATGAAAGACATAATCTCGATAGTAGAAACTTAGCAACCATGTTATAACATCAAAAGTAACACAAACGAAAGATCATGAGTAATGAAACATTGAAAGTCACGTGTGTGTTTCAACCATATGGAAAAACATGTCAAAGTGGATTTCAGCTTGTCCCTCATGGAGTAGCAAAACATAAATGCATAGGACACCTTCAAGTTTAAGAGGTTGACTAGATACAAATAATTTAAGTAGAAGCAAAACCATAATCATAAATCAATCAATAATAAATTTTGGGACTATGCACATTATACTCAGAATGACAACTATGCTCTCTTAGACAGTGCATAAAGATGTAACACTTTTTTAAGAACAAGCAAACCCATAATCATGAATCAATCAATAATAAGTTTAAGAGGGTCATCTTCCATTGCAAGTCCTCTTCAACGGTAAGCTTGTGGTTCATCCTCACCGGATTCCTACGTTGGCAACACTTGCCTATTATGAGGTTATAGTATCCTATCCATCCAAAGGTTTAGGCTTAACGACGTCGTCACTCTTATAGGTATGTCTCTCTAGATTTACCATTCTTCATATCAAGAGCGAACAATTTGAGTAGTCATCATGGGGGGCCAATCCATAATGCACCCAATCGTTACCTTGTATTTCAGTTTGGTACATCTCGTACACTAACTCTTGGTCAACCTCACTAGTTGATAAAAACAACTTTCATGGAGATTGAACCATTGTTCGAGTCCATTAGGCACACTTTTTTTAATAGAAACTTCTATCGAGTCCTGGGCTATTGTTTGCGTGAAAACTCCTATATGGTGTTATCTCATAAGTAGTAGAACCCTTCATTGATCTTTTCCTTGATGAAATTTGCTTTCCATACAACTTCATCTTATGGGCAATAACAACATTACTAGAGCGAGATTTGCATAAAAGATTGATTTGAAAAGATACATAAAGACTTTCATTCCACCTTATTACATCATGAGAGTACTACCCACACTACATAGTTTTCTTATTTCACACCTTACAAATCCTTATGACATTTATTACAAAACAGCAGCTGCATACGACATCTTCTACGTTGGTTGCTCGTCGATGTGTCATCATATCCCACTATAGTGTGTCATTCTTCAGTTGTCCTTATTTACTGGCGCTCTGAGTACCTCTCAGGACACTTATTTGCATAATGTCCTTTGTCGCCACATTTGTAACAAGTGACAAGGCTGAAATCTTTTCCAATATACTTTTCTGGACAGTTTATAGCATAATGCCCATACTCGCGACGGTTGAAACAAATATCTTGAGCACGATCCTTCTTTTGCCCTCCATTGATTACATAACCCCTTTTCTCATTCTCTTTGCATTTCTCCTTATCCGGGCAGTCCCACAAATAGTGTCCTAACCTTTTACATTCACGGCACTCTACTTGGCTGATATCTTTCTTCTTCTTTGGCTTCTCCAGGGCTAGAAGATCTTCCAATTCTTGCTTCTCATACTCCATTATGATTGAGGGAAATCTTTCTCTCTTCTTATGGTTATTTTTGGTTACTTGTAGTCTTCCACTCGAGTTGTTTCTTTTGGTGGTGACAAAATGTTTCGCCTCCTTAGGCTTGAATTTCGCACCTACTTTCCCGAGTGATTGATGTAACTTCTGCTTGACTTGTTGATTCACTTCATCCACCGTAGTGTAGAAATGACATTCTGTGAGGACGTGATTTGTTTCTTCACACAAAAGACACATAACCTTCGACAAGCGGCATTCTCCATTGCAATGGTCTCTTCCACAACTATGGCATTACTCCTCACAATCCTTAGATATATGTCCTATATCTCCACAGAGCTTGCAAGCTTGGTTTCTTGTCACAACATGTTCTTCGGGCTTGTCATCGCTTGGATCACTTGGTGATGCGTTGTTGTTCTTAGTCATGATCCGAGACGCCATTTGCACAATGTGAGTATGTGCATCTAGCAGTTGCTGCACTCCTGGGGGGTAACTCATTGCTCTTGCTGCTGATCATATTTTGGGTTACCACTTGAGTCAACTGGGTATGTGTCTCTATCATCCTCTGCATCACTAAGTCCATCTGAGAGTTGTTGAGGCTGCTCTGGCTTTGACGATGCATCTGTTAAGGTTTTTGGGTAGGGTTTAGGGTTTTATCATGGAGAAGAATAGAGTGGAAAACTCTAAAGAATGTTCCTACCAGTTAGCAACGATTCAAGGCAAATCACCTTACAATCAATAAACATTCAACAAGCATTCAACTCATCAAGCAACATGGTTCAACCACAAACAAAATAGTATGGTCATACCACAAATTGATATGATCATAACGTATTACGATGTCGTTCTTACATAGATCTTAAATGGAGGTCCAACTAGGGCTTCATGGATGTCTTCCAGGTAGTGGTCAAATCTTTTCGTCCTTGTGGTACTTCAGTTTATAGTTGAGTCTTTCTCCAAGTTCTTCGAGAGCTTCCATGAATTGCATCTTGCGAAGTTGAGGAATAATATACGAGGCACCAATCTCTTGTTGATAGTCTTCATGGGATAAGATCTCTAAAGAATGAGAAAGCATTTTTAAATGTGAAGTAGATGAGAATATAAGAAGTTAAAATTGCAAACACCTTTCTAATAAAACTGAATTAGATAGATTTTTCATCCTAGGGGCCTTCCTAGTCTCTCTCATCTTCTTTTGCTCATCTTGAACATGAACTTCTCTTCTTGTTCTTAGAATACCTTCTCCTTCTCCTTGAGTTGGGCAAGTAGCTCGTCGTTTGCAAAACAGTTCTATTGTTATCAAGGTCCTTCATAAGAATTTCTAAGTCCTAGAACTATTGATGCTTTAGACTTCTTCTTCTAGACTTCTTCAATTTGCTTCCTTTGATGATAGAGGTGGGTGGATCTTGAAGTCCTTTGAGTTGTTGAAGTTGAAGCTCTTCGTCTTCGAGTTGGAATGAAGAGAAGTAGAGACAAAAATGACTAAGGGAAGAGTTTACGAGGTAATGAGTGTATAAATTTTTAACTTAGAAATAAAAGCAACTCCTATATTTCTAAGGGTTTTTGTCCAATCCTAGGGTCACGAACCTAAGGGCAACACAATGCTCTAATACCATCTGTAGTGACCTCACCTTTTAAAGATGACGATCCATGTGCTTTTCAGTGCAAGTCCCTAGATCAAACGCTAGCACACACAGTTTAAGATGTAATACCAAGAAACAAAGGTCATTTTATTACATCGCATGATCCAGCAATTACATAAAGAAAATTTACAATTCTCATAGAATAAAGCTTTCAGAGTTTACAACGAAAACATGAATAGCATGGAGTCCTTCTTCATGTGCCATAGGAGAACATGCTGCGGATAGACTCGTAACCCTGTCGTACCTTTCTTATTGTCAAAACCTGCAACATGAAATGTTGCAGCCACAAAGGGTCAATACATTTGAATTGTATTGGAAATATGTCACTTTTGGGTGGACACAATTGGAACCTAACACTTAAATGAATATTTGGCTAAGTGGATCTTCAGGCTAAGCTTGTAGAAAAGCAATTGTTTATCCTACTTTTCAAAAGATCCCATTTTTCTTTTCAAGCACCATTGGACACACTGGAATCCACCAGGTGTTCCTAGTTAATTATGCACACACAGGAATCCACCAGGTGTACATAACTATGATCACACAACAATCCCTTGTTAACCACTCAAGTTTTAATTTAAAGAAGTTGGGATGAGGAGATCCTTGAACAGCTTCAAAATCATGTCGCTCAAAATTTTCCGTAACCGGGGACACGGCTAAGTACTTAGTTTTTAACCCTCTGCAGAGGTGGTGCACTTTTCCCACAAGTGACATACACACGACCGCCATAGAGATGGCTCCGGTGTAACCACTCAACATAAATCCATCTTACCAATTTCCACCCAGGTGTTTCATTAACTTAGTTGTTTTCTTAGTTTTTGCAAAACATAGTTTTCAAACTTAATAAAAGAACATGTGGAATCCCAACCACGAATTCTATAGCACAACTAAGCAATCTACACTTACGGTGTTTCTTCTAACAGGTAATCAGGGTATCCTAAATAGGAGACAGCAAGCATAATAATCTACATATGCATTTATTAAAAGAAAATAAACACTACATGCATAGTAAAACATTGGGAATTTTATGAACAAGAGTGACACTTGCCTTAGTAAATTTTGAAGATTGTACTTCTCCTAATCAGCACACGTGGCTCTCCGTACAACTATAAGATAGAAAGTAACATAACATAAACACACCTTTCAAGCAATATAATCAAACAAGACAACAAAAGTGTTTATTTGTTTTAGCTTAGTCTTCAAAGTCTTAGTGATAATTGGACAAAAGATTGGGGCATGAGGTTGACTTGATATGGGTGGAGAGAATGGTTAAGTCAAAGACTTCATAGGATTGATGGGGTTTTCTAGATTGTTAAGAAGTGTCAAACACTTAGTAAAAATAGCGTCAAGGAGATTCTTAGGCTTGGTTTGAGAAGTTGGATGAATAATTTCTAAGTCATGAGGTCTAACACCTTCATCTTCTTGACTTGGTCTCTCTTCTCTTGATCTTCTTGTCTTTCCTTCATCTCTTGTCTTCTCTTCAACTTCTTCTTTTTCCTTCATCTCCTTGTCTTCTCTTCAACTTCTTCTTTTTCCTTCATCTCCTTGTCTTCTCTTCAACTTCTTCTTTTTCCTTCATCTCCTTGTCTTTGCTTCAACTTCTTCTTCATGGTCTTGATATGGGAAAACTTCTATGCCATAGTGTTGGATTGGGGTAGTCAAATACTTAGAAGAATTTTGGGTGAGATGGAGTTGATAGTTTTTGCACTTGGAAAGATAGAGAGTAGATTTTTCACTAAGTCATGGTAGAGTTGAGTGGTCTTTAGGACTTGGTATTTTTCACACCATTTGTTAGAGTGGGACAAGAGTCAAATAGCACAAAGTGCACAATAAGAATTTGGACTTGATATTTTGCAAGGTGCCCAGAAACACAACTATAGCTTGCAAAAATATGAACTAGTGGAGTTGACTCTTGGAAGAGTGGAAAATGTGTGTGAAGTATTCTGGTGAGTTTTTAGTATCAAGATAAGCAATTTTGAAAAAGGAAGTATGCCCAAGATATTTGTAGAATTAATTCTAGAGAGGAAATACTCAAATCCTCATTTGAATTTGAATACTTGAGGAAATTTGCCCAAATAATTTGTGCAGTGGTTCTACTGGATAGAGGATAACAATATGATCCTATTGCAAAAAGAATCAACTGAAAAGGATTCATAGAATTTGAATTATATTAAAAACACTCAAACGCACATATTTAAATTTGAATGTTTTTATCAAGTTCTAAAGTCAAATTTTATTTCATAGTTGGGTTCTACACAATTTAGAGTTCAGGGACATATTATTTGTAATTTTTGGATAAATAGGTTAAGAGATATGATTTTTCAAAGTTTATACAATTCTCTGGTTAATTTCTAATTCGATTTTCCTTTTAACAGAGGGTATGGCCACGTGGCGCATCGTGACTGGCCGGTACCGCTTTGGCCAGATCTGTGTTTGCGGCTGTTGGATATCATGTGGATCGGATGGCCTAGAATAGAAGATACTGATTCGGTGTTTAAAACAAAACAGATCCACTGGATCTGGATCCAACGGCTGGGGATCAGGCCAGAGAGGAGCTCACCGCGGGGATGTCGTCGGCGAGAGTCCGGCGCGTCTGGTGGTCAACGGCGAGGTAACTCCGGTGGTTTTCCCGACCAGAGAAGGTGACGACAGTGTTCAGGAGGATAAGGTGAAGTCGATGGTGTGCAGGACTTGGACGTTTGCTTCTTGTAACAGCGAGGAGAGGCAGCTAGAGTTAGGGACCCGTCCGTGAGGTCATGGGCGCGGGCTTGTGTAGCGTTCACAGGAAGAGATTGGGGATGGCGACCTTACCAGGAGGGTGGGATCGTCGAGGCGGGCACGGTGGCGAGATCGTTGAGGTCAAGATGGTTGGACGGCTTAGCGATGGCTCGCCGGAGTTCGGGCGTCGGACGGTGGGATCCAGTCAAGGTCGGTTTCGTCAATCTAAGCCTCGGCAAGTCAGGAAAGGTTGTCAGGGAGATGCGCAAGGCAAAAATAAGAAGTGGTGAACAAGAGGGGAAAGTCGAGGAAGTCTGTGCTCACCGGAAACGTCGTCGCCGCCGTCAGGGTCTGCGAGATCTCGACCTCGAATTCGGGCGGCCCGGCGGCTCTAGGGTTCGAAGAAGAGGGGGAAAGCATAGAGGGGAGCACGGGCATTTTATAGGCGCAGAGGGGAGTTGATTGAGGGAACGAATCGGGCGAATTTGATGCGGGAAGATCGCGGTGTCTACGGGAGAGATTTCCGGAGGGAGGTTGAAGATGACGACGTGGCCCGATAGGTGGGGTCCACTATCAGCGAGGGGAGAGAAAGGCTGGGTACCGGTTCGGGTAAGAGGGAAGTTGGGTTGCAGGCCTGATCTGGAGCTAGGCCAGATGGTTTTCCCCGGGCCTTTTCATGTTTTTTTCCTTCTTCTTCCTTTTTCTTTTTTCTGTTTTCTTTATTAATTCATAACTTTTGCATTTTGCATCCAAATTGATTCAAATCAATTTCTAAAATTCAAGGCAACAAGTCAGGACAGTAAGAAACATCTTTTCATAATAAAACAAGATTTTTAAATAAAACTTTATAAATTAGCCAAAGGGCTTATTTGCATAACAGAAAATGGTTTGAAAATAATCCTTTTAAATTCAGAGATTAAACTTTATAAAAAAATATTTTTTGAAATTTATTTTCAAACATTCCTTTGGCATAGCAAACTTTATTTGATATAAAACCTTTTGTAAATGTTTCTTGCATTGAGTTTGCATAGGTTTGGGTAAATGCAAATTTATTATTTTGAGAATTCTATTTTCTCAAAGTAGTTTTTCAAGGAATAAAAGAAGATTGAAATGGTTTTCTAATAAGGTTTTTGAATAAAGCAAAAAAGTTTTAATTCCTTGTGAAATTTCAATCAATACAAACATACATGGTTCCTATTTTATTTATTTCATATTCCAAAATTTTGGGATGTGACAGACTACCAACCTTGAAAGAAATCTCGTCCCCGAGATTTGGAGAGGCTAGAAAGAAAATGGGTTTGGGATATTAGGTGGGTACCACCCTTAAAAGAAACTTTTGTGGGTATTCTTAGGTCGGGTTCATAGTAAGCACACCTTGGGTTTGGCTTGGCACTGGGTCATCTTTTGTAGCTTCTGCCTTCATTTCCAATAGGTGGGTATCTATTCACATTCTATAGCATCCAATCTTCCTCAAGATAGCTTGATTTTAAATTTCCTCCATTGTAGTGCTTCAATCTAGCAATGGCTTTTGTTGAACTACTTTGGACACTACAGAGTCACTCTTTGGATCAATCAGAAGACCAAGTTAAGATGTTCTCATAGCTTCATTTCATACCCTTATTTGATCTTCATAGACTTTCCATCTTAGGATTGAAACTTCTTGTACACCACTATTGGATATATCTGAACTCTGAGGGTCATCTTCCATTGCAAGTCCTCTTCAACAGTAAGCTTGTGGTTCATCCTCACTAGATTCCTACGTTGGCAACACTTGCCTATTATGAGGTTATAGTATCCTATCCATCCGAAGGTTTAGGCTTAACGACGTCGTCTCTCTTGTAGGTATGTCTCTCTAGATTTACCATTCTTCATATCAAGAGCGAACAATTTGAGTAGTCAGTCATGGGGACCAATCCATAACGCACCCAATCGTTACCTTGTATTTCAGTTTGGTACATCTCGTACACTAACTCTTGGTCAACCTCACTAGTTGATAAAAACAACTTTCATGGAGATTGAACCATTGTTCGAGTCCATTAGACACACTTTTTTTAATAGAAACTTCTATCGAGTCCTGGGCTATTGTTTGCATGAAAACTCCTATATGGTATTATCTCATAAGTAGTAGAACCCTTCATTGATCTTTTCCTTGACAAAATTTGCTTTCCATACAACTTCATCTTATGGGCAATAACACCATTACTAGAGCGAGATTTGCATAAAAGATTGATTTGAAAAGATACATGAAGACTTTCATTCCACCTTATTACATCATGAGAGTACTACCCACACCACATAGTTTTCTTATTTCACTCCTTACAAATCCTTATGACATTTATTACAAAATAGCAGCTGCATACGACATCTTCTACGTTGGTTGCTCGTCGATGTGTCATCATATCCCACTATAGTGTGTCATCCTTCAGTTGTCCTTATTTACTGGCGCTCTGAGTATCTCTCAGGACACTTATTTGCATAATGTCCTTTGTCACCACATTTGTAACAAGTGACAAGGTTGAAATCTTTTCCACTATTCTTTTCTGGACAGTTTTAACATCCCAGGATGTGAGGCTAGAAATAGAGAGAACACAGAAGTGTGCATTGCATTCATGCATAGAAAATCTGGGAAATTTTCGCGCTTTTAAATAAAACTTGTCAAAGTGATTGAAGCTTCTCTTGAGTTGATGGAATTGAAGTAGCTCATCAACTGAAGTGCGATAAACTTCAACATGACCTTTGTTAACAACCTTGTTTTGGGTGGAGATAATTACAACAACTAAAAGAGATGAATGTGAGGTAGAACTAAGATGTTAACACATTACTAAGGACCTTATATCCAATTCTACCATGATCACATGGTATTTCTTAAACCTAAATCATTGAAGCCATTCCTAGTTTAAAGGAAGACAACACAAGTCTTACCTTGTGTCGTCGTGGTGAAACAACATATGCCATAGGATGGCTTAAATGGGGGCCGACTAGATGCTGGAGGATTCGGGAGAGGGGAACGAGCTAAAGAGCCTGACAGAAAGGAACACAGATCTACCCAGGTTTGGGGCTCTCGTAAGGAGATAACACCCCTACTCCTGCTCTACTTGCTTTATATTTGGATCGATGGAGTATACAACACTGGTGCCTCTGAGCTCTCTGCTAGAGGAGGAAGATGAACTACTAAGTGTAGGAATACTCAAGTGACCAACAAACCTCCAACCCTTTTCTAGGACTCCCTGTGCCACCTTATATAGTGGTGGCCAGGGTTACAATGGTCATAGAAGACCAGGAGACACCAACTACTCTCCAAACAGGACTTGCTATCGAGGGAAGACGCCCATGACTTTCTCCCTGATTGCTCTCGATGGGACTCCCCTTGCTGTACCTTGTACTTCCAGGACTGTGACCTTACCACTCTGAGGTAAGCTTGTACTTGTGCACAGTGAGGGTAGGTAACCTCCACTGTGCACCCTGCCATCACCCTGCTACCATGCTTGGATGTTTTCTTCCTTGATTGTAGCGATGTGAC
The DNA here is from genome assembly GCA_007115705.1 of Dactylis glomerata. Classification (NCBI taxonomy): domain Eukaryota; kingdom Viridiplantae; phylum Streptophyta; class Magnoliopsida; order Poales; family Poaceae; genus Dactylis; species Dactylis glomerata. The sequence continues at coordinate 3,592,784 of QXEO01000546.1, read as the reverse complement.
ACCTTGGTTGACTTAAGTATCCCGGATATGAACGTTGGCCATATCCAGGACATACATGCCGGACCTACGACCTATGAAGGTCGGGTAATCCGGCATCCCCTGCTCCTGCACAACACACAGAATAGATAGGCTGGCATATCTAAGTATATGCCGGCACACCCCAGTTAGTATTCCGGTTAATCTGGCATATCCAGACATCAGCCGGGATATATATATATGCCGGCCTGGCCGATGCTCCTATATTCCGGCCAGGCCCTTCCCTTGGTCAACCGGTATAGAAGTCAACCATGAACCTTGTATCTTTCTAGCCTCTTGACCCTACCGGGGGTCATCCCCCCGACACTAGTCCCCGAAGCTGCCGAGGTTCCCCAGTCATAACTGTGGAGCCTTGACAGGTTCAACATATCTTCTTTTCATTATACTCCGGTTCTCCGGTATATCCCGACGATCGGATTATATGCCGGGACATCCGCCCCTATCCCGGCCGCTGTTACTTCTCCAAATGTTTATTCCGGCCAGTCCCGAGGGTATTCCGGACGGAACATATACATCGGGCAGTTATTCCGACATATAGACGAGTCTTCCTCGAGAAGCCACGCCTGACAGTTTGCATCGAAACTTGGAACCGTCCTGTCACCTCGAACGGTCACACACGATGCGACGGTTCACAGTGCAGTTACTCCTCACCATCATTGCGTCATGGCACGGTTACAGGAACCGCCGCCCCACTCCGTGCCGCCACGTGGCGGCTCGCCACAGAAATGGTCGGGGGAGTGGAGCACTATCCTCCCCACGACCCTTACCTGGCAGGCATATAAATAGGGCGGCAGGGGTAAACTTCTCTTTTTACCCCCCCCCCCACCATCGTCTTCCTCCTCTGCTCCTCTGCCTCCTGCGCTCCACCGTCGGAACGAAGAACAGAGAACAGCATCGCCGCCGCCGTCGACCTGCTCCCCGCCGACGCCGACGCTTCTACGACGCCCGACACCTCTGTCGACGACGCCGCCGCCGCCGCATCTCTCCTTCGCGACACTGCTGGGAGATTGGACCTCCTCCCGCACGCTCGTTGCCGCCGTTCCTCCGCCGTCGACCAAGCTCCGGTGAGTTCCTCTTTCCCTCTGTTCTTCCTTTTTCACGCTTTTCTGTAGCTTTGCCCCGGTAGCCACACTTGCATAGATCTGCCGCAGTTTCTCTGCTTGTTTTCCCGTTGATTCGACTAGCATTGCTAGCAACGCTCGCAGGTGTTCTTTCTTAGAAGTTTTACCCTTGTTTGTTTCTATTTTTAACTGCCTCGGTAGATCTTGTATCTCTGCTAACATTGGTGAGGGCGGTATGCCGGAGAGACTAACCTCCCTCTTTTCTCCGGCCTTGATAGGATTAACATCACGGGACTCCGGCTCTCACGCCTTGTCCCGGCCATCAAGATGGCATCATCAAGCATGACGGGTACCTCGGCCTCGGAGGAAGATAACTCGGCCCGGGTCCAAGGACGCTCCGGCTGGGAGGGGTCGGAGGTTACCCCGACCGACATATCCTGGGTCACCTCCACCAGGAGAGTGCCGGAGGGAGTTGCATGCCGGCTACCGGCAGGAGAGACTGCGCCGGCACCCGAACCCGGCGAACGCGTCGTCTTCATCGCTCACTTCAAGCGGGGTTTCGGCTTGCCGGTGTCGGACTTCTTCCGGGACATCCTCGACACCTACGATCTACAACCTCATCATATCCCGGCCAATGCCGTGATGATCCTCTCCGCCTTCGCTGCTTTTTGCGAAGGCTATGCCGGCATAGAGCCCTTATCCCAAGGCTGGGCGAAGTACTTCCAACTGCGGAAGCAAGTCATCCAAGAGCCGCCCCGGAGCAAGGATGAGCCGCAGGAGACAGCCCAGGAGAAGAAGGACCGCCCCATGACCCTATGCGGCGCGGCGACCATCATGTCCCGGAAGGGCTCGGACTTCCCCAAGGTGGAGCTCCTTGAGTCTTGCAAGAAGTGGCAGAAAAGCTTCTTCTACGTCAAGAACACCACTGACGAGGATCTGCTCAACCTGCCGCCATTTGTGGACGAGCCACCATTGGCCATGAAGAATTGGACTTACAACCCGAAGAACTCGGTGATGCCGGTGAACGCGCTTCACCGGGTTAAGGGCGAGCTCCGGGATGCCGGCCTTACCCCTCAAGATCTGGTGGCATGCTATATCAGCCGGCGCGTGTCCCCTCTGCAGCGCCGGTCGCACAAGATCTGCCAGATGAGCGGGCCCATGGACCCCACCCGGCATTCCACACATGAGCTGACTCCGGCCGACATTCTGCGGCGGATCAAGGACGTCTGCAAGTCCTCTCAGGCCACCTTTGCCTGGGGGCTGGAACCATACAGCCGGGATAGGCCTGCCCCGACGGTAAATACTCTGGCCGACACATGCTCTTTTGCCTGGCACATAGATAGTTAAGCCGACACATATCTATTTATCGACACATATCCTGCTCGGCCCGAGATATTTCTATTTACCGCCATATTCCCTTGTTTGATCACTTGACTTTGCTTTTATACAGAAATTCAGCTTCCAAGCCATGGAGAACTCCCGGATCAAGATCGCGGCAGACCGCACTGTTGCGGATGTTGAAGATCCGGATCACTGGGACAAGTTACCCTGGAACACCCGTGCCGCAGCTGCCGCGGGTAAGGCCTCTTCATCCCGGCATTATACTCAAGACCGGAGTGAGATTGATTCTGACGAGGAGATCCTGCTGTACTATGACCCGATGCCACTTGCATATGCCTTTCCAGAAACACCTATTGCTTACGAGTTTCCAATGCCGTCCTCAGCTATCCCGGACGATATGGTTGTCGATGCCGCCCCTCTGAACCAGGGACCTCCTTCCACCGGCGGACGTGCCGGCCGGAAGCGAGGGGTAAAGCCCCAGCCCGACACACCTCAGAAGCCGAAGAGGCAGAAGATCGGCGTGCCTATCCAGAAGAAACCGAGGCCTGTTGCCGCGGGGTAAGTTTCTTTTCTTTGTATCTCCTCCGACATATCTCTTGCTTTGATTATTAACTTGGTGTTATCTCCTTTTCAGAGCTCCTCTTGCGCCGGAACAAGCTTCTGGCTCGAGTGGCGGCCCCAAGATCACTAAGCCGGCAGAAACTGCCACCTCCGACATACCCTCGGCAAGTCACACGACCTCCCCGGCGCCGGCATCTTCGCCTACGCCTGAGAAGACCACCTCCCCGGCGAAGGACGTTCCTCCGCCGGAACAAGATACCTCTGCCCCCGACGTTCACATGGACTCGGGGGCTCAACAGGAACCTCCGGCTCCTGATGTCCACATGGACACAGGAGCCCACCAAGAAGCCCCAGACTCCGGCGCGCCCACCAGCGATGCCGGCACAACTAAAGACGCCGGCGCAAGCGACACGAGCGCCGGCATAGATCTTAAAGGAAAGGGCCCTGCTGTGCCGGAAGTTCGGACTATTCCGGAACCTGCCCCAGCTGGCCAAGCTTCACCGGCCGCGCCGGAACAGCCTGCACCCGAGACTCCATCCTCTGAGAAGACTCCTGCGCCGACCAAGGCTACTGCCTCGGCCAAAGCCACTGCCCCGGCCAAGACCACCGCCCAGGCCAAGCCCGGCACTCTCAAGTTCCAGCCTAGCAAGTCCGGCACGCCTTCCGCCGCCACTGCTCCTCCTAAAGCAGCGTCCCGGACCAGCTCTGCTCTGGCCCTGCATCTTGGCAGGGCAGCAGCCCGGCCTGGCTACCGGCGCAACTTCTTCGACACGCCAGAACTTGAGGGCATCGTCCCCCTGGTGACAAAGAGTGACCAAAGCCTCGGCCCTCTCACGGAGCATTGCACCAAGTGGAACGATGCTGGCAGCATGGACACCGCGGACTCCAGCAGCAAGAAGATGGCCGAAGCCGCGGCTACTGGCAGCCCAGCAGATATCCTGGCCGCGAAGCCCCTACCGATCGCCTGCGAGCTCCTCAGCCTCCAGCAGAGACTTCACCGACTGGCCGATGCCACCAACGTAAGTCCTTTCTACCTATACACATATCCCCAGTCCCCGAAAATGTCGGCTGTCCAGGATACGGACATCCGGGATTTTCTCATAGTCCTTTAGCTAGCTTCTTTTGAATTAACTGCCGACATATGAGCTCGATCCGAGCTTCAAATCCTAGTCACCGAGAGCCGGGATAGGTGCGCAGCACCTGTGCCGGGTTTCTATCAATTTCTCATTTCAATTATTTTTCAAATCCTCTTGACCGAGATATGAGCTCGATTCGAGCTTCAAATCCTAGTCACCGAGAGCCGGGATAGGTGCGCAGCACCTGTGCCGGGTCTTCAAAAGAACGATCACTTGATAGAATCTTCAACTTAATTATCATGCCAAATTTCTCTGCTGACTTTTTTAAATCCCGGCACTTTTGCAGCGCATGAACAACACTCGGGCCGACATGTTTCATGACTTGGTATGCGAGCATCGGAAGTTATCCGACGAGCATAGCAAGCTGCAGCTGGAGCTGTCCAAGAGAGGTAAACTTCGCCGACATACCGCTATATGCCGGATATCTTTCCTCTTTTTTACTTTGCAATACTATTCCTGCCGACACATAACCTTGTGCCGACATTCTTTAGCTGGCACTGAAGAACAAGTCGCCGAGCTTCTCAAGAGGGTGAAGGAGCTGACAGGTATACCGAATTCTGCTAATTTTCAACTAGCATCTTGCACTTCAAATCCTTTAATCTTTGTCAGTGCTATCTATTTTCAAATCCTTTTAACTTCAAACTGTTGCAGATGAGAAGGCTGGACTGGAGGCACGCCACCAGGACTGTATGTCGTCCGTGGATGTGGCCAAGCAACTGGATGACCGGGATACCGCTCACAAGGCTGAAGTTGAGCAGCTGAAGGGCCGGATCACCGAGCTCCTGGACGAGAAGGAACAGAGGGAGGGCCAACTGAAGAAGACCCAGGACCTGCTCGTTGCTTCCGAGTCTGATGCCTCCACTGCCCATGCCGAATTGTCCAGCCTGAAGGAGCAGGCGACCAAATGGGAGGTCACAGTTGCCCAGCTTAATGCCGACCTTGCCAGTAAGCTTCAAATCCTCTTTTCCTTATCCTGCCCGACATATCATGCTCTCTTCCGGCATATTTTCCTTTTGCTAATCCTTATTTCTATTTCCCAGACATGTTCCCCGCTTCCGTCGAAGACGTTGAGAGGGCTCTGCAGTTGGATCGAGAAAACCGGGGTGTTCCGGTTGACTCGGCCAACTGGGACATGTCGGAGCAGCTGCTGGCTCTGCAGTCCCGGAAGAACGCCATGACGCTCTACACCAAAGAACTCTTTTATGGCGCCCAGGAGGCATTCTCTGCCCTCTGGCCGGGACAAAGGACGCCCACTGATCCTGTTGATCTCGGCAACGATCTGCAGCTTGCCAAGGTTCGCCTCCGAGAGTGGCGAGATTCCGGCGCGAGGGTAGGAGCTGACGAAGCTCTCAGCTACTTCCTCTCCTGGTATGAGAAAGCAGACCTGGAGACTTTGCGCACCGTGCGCGAAGGATCCATCTGGACTACGGATCCGAAACATATCCGCCGGCGCCGGGAGTTGGCCCACAGCTATGTGGACTATGCCGACACCGACGCCTTCGTCCGGGACATCCGCGAGCCGGAGAAGACAGCGGAAGACGCCGCCAAGGAAGCTGCTGATGCTGAGGGCTCGGACTCCAGCCAAGATGAAGGGGAAACCGAAGAGGCCGACACTGATGCTCCGGAACAGGCGTCTGTCCCGGGCGGAGGTGACGGCTCCATTCCGTCTGCTGGATCCGGCACTCCTGAGGCCGACATCTCCACCGCTACAGCTCCTCCAGCCGGCGGCTCTGCTTCTGCCGCTGCTCCTTAACTTTGCAGCACAAAAAACTTTAAGTTTTATCAGATCCCCGGTATGCCGGGTGCAGATGTAATATACACGTTTAATTTCCTTTGGTTTGCTACCTGAACAAGTTTTATCTCGGTTTGCTTGTTATTAACGCCGGATCATCTTTGGCTAAGTCACCGAGTTTGTTTTCCTGTTTCCCCAACTTCACAACCTTGGCTACTTGTCTACCTTATTTGGCTTTCGACATATGAGTCTCAAGGTTGCTTCATTGAACATACAGTACTTTAACTTTGAAACTTAGACTTCAAATCATCCGACACTTCAAATTTTAACTTTAGCTTTAACAACAATGTCGGTTCGCTTGCTTTACACTTCCTTAGCCGTTTTCCATGTGTAGACAATCTCCGGCATCTACTCTTGCTAGCCATGAAGCCGGGTTTCGGACAGCAGCTAAGTCGAAGAGTGGCCTTTGATGCCGACACATTACTAGGCCGACATAGGAAACATTCGAATCAAGCCAGCCGGCATATAACAAAAAACTGTAAATAAACAACAAATATATCTCGGAGGCAGTGACCCGGCTTCTTCGGGATGCCGGCATTTCATTCATTATTCTTGTGCCGGCACACAAAGGAAAATATGGAAATACATACATTGTGTTGCTCAGGAGTAAAATGGGCGAAGTAGAGCTATGTTCCATGGCCTCTTGGTTTCTTCTCCGGACCTGTCCGCCTTATCCTTCTTGGGGTCCTGCGCATCTATAAGATAGTAGGCATCATTGTGCAGAGCTCTGCTCACAATGAATGGCCCCTCCCACGGAGGAGTTAACTTATGCCGGCCTTCTGTTCCTTGCTTTAGCCGGAGTACTAGATCTCCCTCTTGAAATCTCCTTGGATTTACCTTCTGCGCATGATAGCGTCTGAGGTTCTGCTGATATACTGCTGTTCTTGACAGAGTTATTTCTCTTGCTTCCTCTAGCAGATCTACATCATTTTCCCTGGCTTCTTTAGCCTCTTCCTCAGTATATAGCACTACTCTTGGTGCATCATGTATTACATCTGTTGGAAGCACAGCTTCTGCTCCATACACCAGGAAAAATGGAGTGTAGCCTGTTGACCTATTTGGAGTTGTCCTCAAACTCCAAAGCACTGCCGGCAACTCATCTAGCCAACATCCCGGAGTTTTCTCCAGGGGCTCTATCAGCCGGGGTTTTATGCCGGATAATACTAGACCATTTGACCTCTCTACTTGGCCATTGGTACAAGGGTGAGCGACCGACGTAATGTCCAGCCGGATTCCCACCTCTTCACAAAATCTAGCAAATGGCCCTTGGGCAAAGTTCGACCCATTGTCAGTGATGATGCCATGGGGAACACCATATCTCAAGATTATATCTTTCAAGAATTTCACTGCTGTGTGACCATCACACTTGCTTATGGGCTTCACTTCAATCCATTTGGTGAACTTGTCCACCATGACCAGGATATGGGTCATCTTTCCTCTGGCCGGCTTAAAAGCCCCAACCATATCCAGGCCCCAAACAGCAAAGGGCCAGGTTATTGGGATAGTTTTCAAGGCAGATGCCGGCTGATGAATCTGGTGGGCATACCTTTGACACCCATTGCATTTCCGGACCAAATCTTCTGCCTCTTGCAGTGCCGTCGGCCAATAGAAGCCATGCCGGAATACCTTTGCCACCAATGCCCTGGATGAAGCATGGTGACCACACTCCCCCTGATGAATTTCCCGGAGCATCTCCAGACCTTCTGCAGATTCGACACATCTCTGCAATACTCCGGTGACACTTCTCTTGTATATTTCTTTGTTTATTATGGTATACCCTTTGGATCTCCTTGCAATCCGGCGTGCCTTGGCTTCATCCGCCGGCACTTGACCATCTACCAAGAAATTCATAATAGGACGTGCCCATGAGGGCACTTCCCTGACAGTGAACACTGCCTGATCTCTCTCCATCATTTCGACCGACACATAATCGATCTCCATGGGCTGCGAAGTCCCCGGGACTGTGGGATTAGTCCCCGGGTATGCCGGAGCAGTCCCCGGGTATACCGGCACAACCTCTTGGTACATCTTACCCTTGCCCTTAGCTCTGCTCCGGAATACTGCACTCACAGCGTATGCCGGCCCAGTCCCCGGGACTGATGAAACAGTCCCCGGGTTATCTAACCTGGCTCCGGTATCTATCTCCATCGGAACTGCTTCCTCCGGACCTGGCGGGACATAAATGGAAGATGACTCAGGCGAGGGTTTGATCGATGGCTTCCTCAGATGCTCCAAAGAAATGCCGGGCGGGATTGAATCTCTGGAAGACCCCAGCTTGGACAATGTATCGGCTGCATCGTTCTGAGCCCGGAGAACATGCCGGAACTCACAACCTTCAAAGTAACCACTTAACTGCTGTACCAGGAAACGGTAGGATCCCATGTTAGCATCATGCGCGTCCCATATGCCGGAACATTGCTGAATCACCAAGTCAGAATCACCGAAACACATAATCCGGCGAATTCCTATGTCCTTAGACACCTTCAGGCCATGCACGAGTGCCTCATATTCCGCCACATTATTTGATGCTGCAAAATGAATCTGCAGGACATATCTTAATTGGTCATTCTTTGGCGAACTGAGAACTATGCCGGCACCCAAGCCATGGATTGTCTTGGAGCCATCGAAATGCATCCTCCAGTAATTCGCATCTGGCAATGGTGGCTCATATTGTATCTCGGCCCAGTCAATAAAGAAGTCAGCCAACACCTGGGACTTGATTGTATCCCTCTTATCATATTGAGGTGTATATGGCGACAACTCTATTGCCCACTTGGCAATTCTGCCACTGGCATCTTTGTTACTTATGATCTCCGAGATAGGGGCCTCGGCCACTACCCGGATTGGATGCTCTTGGAAGTAATGCTTGAGCTTCTTGGCCGCCATATATACACCATAAGTCATCTTCTGATAATGGGGGTACTTTTGCTTTGAGGTGGAGAGGACTTCACTCAGATAGTATACCGGCCGCTGCACGGTTTTGCCTCCCTCCTCTCGCTCCACTACCACCACTGCACTGACAACCCTGTTGGTTGCCGCTATATAGAGCAGCATCGGCTCACGGGGCATCGGAGACGCTAATACCGGCGCTGTTGACAACATCTGTTTTAATTCCTTGAAAGCAGCATCTGCTTGTACTGTCCAGACAAATGTGTCGGACTTCTTCATTAATTGATATAACGGCAAAGCTTTCTCGCCCAACCGGCTTATGAAACGGCTCAGGGATGCGAGGCACCCTGCGAACTTCTGTACTTCCTTCAAATCTGTCGGCGGCTTCATTCTTTCTATAGCACGAATCTTGCCGGGATTTACCTCAATACCCCGACTGGAAACAAGGAAGCCGAGCAACTTGCCCGCCGGCACACCGAAGGTACACTTTGCCGGATTTAACTTCATCCGGAACCTCCTCAGATTGGCGAAGGTTTCCCGGAGATCGCCTATGAGAGTATCACTCTCCTTGGTCTTTATGACGACATCATCGACATATACCTGCACATTTTTATCTATTTGATCATGCAAACACTTCTGCATACATCTCTGGTAAGTTGCGCCGGCATTTCTTAAACCGAACGGCATGGTGAGATAGCAATAAGCCCCGTACGGGGTAATAAAGGATGTCTTTATTTGATCCGGCTCATACAAGGGGATCTGGTGGAAACCAGAATAGGCATCTACAAATGATAACAGTTCACATCCAGCCGTGGAATCAATCACTTGATCGATTCGAGGGAGCGGGAATGGATCTTTAGGACATGCCTTATTCAAGTTGGTGTAATCAACACACATCCGCCATACTTTCACTATGGCGGGCTCATCCTTCTTCTTTTCCACCAAAACCAGATTAGACACCCAGTCCGGATGAAGCACTTCTTTGATAAAGCCGGAGGCTAAGAGCCTGGCCACTTCCTCCCATATGGCTTTCCTTCTATCGCCGGCATTCCGCTGGAGCGGCTGCTTTACCGGCTTAGCATCCGGTCGCACGTGCAATGCGTGCTCAGCCAGCTCCCTCGGCACACCTTGCAAGTCTGAAGTAGACCATGCAAAGATATCCCGATTCTCACGGAGGAAGCTGATGAGCTCGCTTTCCTATTTGGGATCCAAGCTTGTCCCAACCAGGGCATGACGCTCCGGGAAAGCTTCATCCAGAGGCACCTTTTTTACCTCCTTGCCTGCTTGAAAAGTAGCACTGCCACCGGGATTTGCCATGCCCGGCATAGATTTGCCGGCCACGACCGTTTCCGCAATCTCCACTGCTCACTTGAGCCTCTTCTTTTCCTCTGCAATGATCAGAGTCTCGGCCAGGTTAGACCCGGCGGTTGCGCATGCCATCGAGCGCTTGTAATCACCAATGATGGTGATCACTCCCTTGGGCCCCGGCATTTTCATCTTCAGATACGCAACATGCGTGGAGGCCATGAATTTTGCCAGTGCCGGCCTACCCAGCAAAGCATGGTAGGGGCTTTCCAAATCAACCACCTCGAACATGAGATTTTCCACCCTGCAGTTATCCCGGCTGCCAAACATGACATCCATCCGGATCTTGCCCATCGGCGCACACGAAAGTCCCGGCACAATGCCGTGGAATGTGGTCTTGCTTGGCTCCAGCATATTCTCCTTGATGCCCAGCTTCTGCATCGTATCTCGGTACATGATGTTGATGCTGCTACCATTGTCAATGAGGACCTTGCTGAACCTCACGTTATTAGCCGGCCCGACAAATGTCGGATCCATCACCAGAGCATACCCGCCGGGGTTTGGCATGATCCTGGGATGATCTGCCCTGTCCCAGCCAATGGCCTGGTCAGACCAGTACATTAGCTTCGGTACTGCCGACATAACGGCATTTACCTCCAGACACCGCCGGTACAAGCTCTGCTTGTCTGTTCTTTCGGTCTCAAAGACCATGTAGCTCTGATCATGTTCCTTGTACTCATTTCGGCCCGCTGCTGGGCCTCCGGCATTATATCCCGGATTATAGCTCTGGTATACTTGATTTACGCCGGCATTTCCGGCGTTGCTCTGGTTCCCGGGATTAGCCGGCCTGGGCGGGACTGCAATTGTATTGGCACCTGTCAACGGCGATGGGGCTGCCGGGACAGGTGGTCTAGCCGGTCCCCAAGGACCTGCACGACCTGCCAATATGTCGTCCAGCCACGAACAGTTTCTTGTCAAATGGTTTGCTGGCTTACCCGGCTGGAATGTGTGAAACACACAAGGTTTGTCCATGGCCAAACCTACTGTATACTTCGGCCACTGCTTCTTCTGGCCGCCGGCTCCGCCGGCGTTCTTGTTGATCCAGACATTCTTCTTCTGGAAGGGCTGTGCTTGCTGTTGCGGTTGTTGTTGCTGAGGCTGCTGATAGCCCTCATATCTCGGACGCTGGCTACTGCCGGCGCCCTCTTGCTCTTCTTCCACAGCTGCCACTTGTGCTGCCCCATACCGGTGATCCGGCCTTTCATCTCTTCTCTTGTTGCGGTTATCAGAGCGATAGTATTGCCCTGGTCTCCCGGCGCTGATGGTGTTCCCCTGGGTCTGCCCCTGTCCTTGTGAATCGAGACTGGGCTGCATGGGATCTCCCAGAGCATAACTATCAGCGATCTTGATTGTTTCGGCCAACGTGGCCGGCATTTCCCTCTGCAGCTTTTGCCACAACATGGTGCCATGCCGGCACCCATGTGCAAACCACATGATGGCCTGCTGCTCGACAATTCCTTCGCAGGAATTGCGCAAGGTGCACCACCTGGTCAGGTAGTCACGATCAGTCTCATTCACTCCTTGCCGGCAGTTAGCCAGCTGCTGAGGACGATTCGGCCTCTTGTATGTGCTGGTGAAGTTTGACACAAACTGCTCCTCGAAATCAACCCAGCCATTGATGCTTCCGGCCGGCAGATTGTTCAGCCATATCCTGGCTGGTCCTTCTAGCATCTGCGGTACATATCGTACCGCCCATCTGAGGTTTCCTCCAGCAATATTCACTGCGGTGGAGTAATCCTCCAACCAATCTTCCGGCTTTGTACTGCCGTTATATGTCCTCGCGCCACGCGCGAGCTGGAAGAAGTAAGGTACCGGCTCACCCATGATCCGGGGTCCAAAGCACATAGGACCCAGAGCTCCTTGTCTCTCCACCAACTCCGTTTGGTGAATCCTGTCCAGCTTGAAGCGCGCATCACTTGCTGCTAAGGACCGAGGTCCTAGCCGGGATGCAATTGGGCCTGCGATCACTTTCTCCTGCTGCTGCTCCGGCTGATACTGCTCAGTATGCCGGCCTTGCTGATGCTGCTGCTGATATCCCGCCCTGACAAGAGCGGAATTGCCATCATCTTCACGATGTCCCGGTTGACCTGCACCTTGCTGCTGCACTGCACCTCCGGCGCCCTGCTGCTGACGCCGGGCTGCACTGTTACTCCGGCCACCACCGGCCGACGCTGCCCCATGCCCGGCCGGCACATTCTGGCCAGCCTTCTTGCTGCCGACATACTTGTCAGCCTGTCCGGCACTCTTCTGCACTATTGCCTGCTTTCCGGCGATTGCCGGATCATACACTTGGATCTGCTTGTCCCGGCGGCCAGAGGTCACACTTCCGGCACGCCGGGCACTTGGATGCGGGGACGAAGCCTCGCCCCTCGATCTAGCGCCGGCACCTCCTACCGACGCAATGTACTGGGATGCCCCGGCACCTGGGTTTGCCTTCTTAAAGGCCTCCTGCTGCTTAGTAGCTTCAGACAAAAGATGGTTAAGCCGGGCTTGCTGCTCATGCAGTGCTTCGCCGGACAAATTAGCTAAGTCCTTAGCTACCTCGGCTGCTGCTCTAAGGTTCTTTACTGGGGAGCTATAAATTACCTTAGGCACAGTACTAGTTGCAGTATGACTCTTAGCCCTAGCATCTTTGCCTAGCTCATTGTTAAGATCTCTGCCTCTAGTTCTAACCTCATCTATCCGGCTAGGCCGGGTTACCACAGGAGTAAAACCATGGGCTGCCTCATACTCACGGAGTTGCCGGTTAAACCGTTCGCGCTCCTGGTTCATGGCCAGGGCCTCGTCGACGAGGGCCTGACGAGATCCTTCCAGGACCTCCCTTGTTTGCTCCGGATCATCGCCAGATCGCACCGGCTCAAGAAGTCGCTCGATGACAGGAAGAAGCACCTGACCTCTTGCCGGCACAGCGGAAGTGCCGGCCAGGTTCTCGACACGCTCCAACGGAGGACGTGCCGACCTCTTGGCCTTCGGCGGCTCCGGGGGAGTATCTCCTGCTGCTGCTGCTGCGGCTTTGCCGGCACCGTCTGCCGGCGGCGCTGATGTGCCGGCCATCATCACCTCGGCCGACTCTACTGAGCGAGCGCTACGCCCAGCGTGAGCCAACCGATGTGACGGAGGATCCGACGCCACCAGCACCTTTTCCCTGCAAACTCTCTCAGTCCCCACGTACACCTCGTGGGAACCGAAAGACATGATCCGGCCATCCCTGGGGAACGGCCGGCCGCCGAGACATCCAGCGTTGTCACTGACGAAGCTGAGCGAGCCTAGCCTCTGGACGAGGCCAGAGACCACGCGCACTCCCGAAACTGCTATCACAGACCCCGTCCGAATGAACACTCCGCCCAGCATATCGATGAGCCCCACGGTGGGCGCCAAATGTCGTCGTGGTGAAACAACATATGCCATAGGATGGCTTAAATGGGGGCCGACTAGATGCTGGAGGATTCGGGAGAGGGGAACGAGCTAAAGAGCCCGACAGAAAGGAACACAGATCTACCCAGGTTCGGGGCTCTCGTAAGGAGATAACACCCCTACTCCTGCTCTACTTGCTTTATATTTGGATCGATGGAGTATACAACACTGGTGCCTCTGAGCTCTCTGCTAGAGGAGGAAGATGAACTACTAAGTGTAGGAATACTCAAGTGACCAACAAACCTCCAACCCTTTTCTAGGACTCCCTGTGCCACCTTATATAGTGGTGGCCAGGGTTACAATGGTCATAGAAGACCAGGAGACACCAACTACTCTCCAAACAGGACTTGCTGTCGAGGGCAGACGCCCATGACTTTCTCCCTGATTGCTCTCGATGGGACTCCCCTTGCTGTACCTTGTACTTCCAGGACTGTGACCTTACCACTCTGAGGTAAGCTTGTACTTGTGCACAGTGAGGGTAGGTAACCTCCACTGTGCACCCTGCCATCACCCTGCTACCATGCTTGGATGTTTTCTTCCTTGATTGTAGCGATGTGACACCTTGGTTGACTTAAGTATCCCGGATATGAACGTTGGCCATATCCAGGACATACATGCCGGACCTACGACCTATGAAGGTCGGGTAATCCGGCATCCCCTGCTCCTGCACAACACACAGAATAGATAGGCCGGCATATCTAAGTATATGCCGGCACAACCCAGTTAGTATTCCGGTTAATCCGGCATATCCAGACATCAGCCGGGATATATATATATGCCGGCCTGGCCGATGCTCCTATATTCCGGCCAGGCCCTTCCCTTGGTCAACCGGTATAGAAGTCAACCATGAACCTTGTATCTTTCTAGCCTCTTGACCCTACCGGGGGTCATCCCCCCGACACCTTGACTCTTAATCTACTTTGTTTTCATATCTTGATTAACATAATCTTTCCCATCTAAGTCTATTTAGCTCTAAGACAAGAGGAGAGAGTCTATATTAAATCAAGTATCATTCTCATCTCTTAAGATGATACTTTAGGATCTAATCCACAAATTTAGAAGAGGGAGAGACTAACCTAGTACCAAGTTGATTAGAGGAGTTTACAATAGAGTTTAACTACTTCAATAATTAACCAGTACTTCTGGGTATTATATAATTCACTCTTAAACTTGTTACCAAAATTGGTAAACCACAAGGTCTAAAGTGCATAAAGGCCACACATTCTTATTTAAATCATAACTTATTAACTATATGAGATATAACAAAACTAAGTTCATTTGCATTACCTTAAAAAGTTCAAACTATTTGAATAAAAATAACTGTGATCATTTTGAAACTCTTATGATCATGCCTTGGTGAAATCAAATCAAATCACTTAAGATTTGAACATGACCTTTGCTAACTTTGGATATTTTGAGCACAACTGATAATAGGAACAAATAAGATATGACAATGTGCATAATTCAAAATAACAAGATCATTTCAAATATAAACTTTGGAAGTTAAACTTCCAAACAATTAATACCACATCAATTGATAACAATTCAATTATGAATTACAAATATGTATAAGAATATGAATTGATTCAGCCACAAATCCATTTAGTGCCAAATGCCACTTGGCTGTCCAAAATAAAGATTATTAGAGGATAATCATCATGCCACCTAGGATAGTTATCCACTTCAAAATATCTTCCTATACTTAAACCCCAAGTAATGCACTTCAAAATATCTTCCTTTACTTGAACCCCAAGTAATGTTCATAGTTATCCACTTGAAAATATCTTCCTTTACTTACACCCCAAGTAATGTTCATAGTTATCCACTTGAAAATATCTTCCTTTACTTGAACCCCAAGTAATGCTCATGCATGAGAGCTTGACAACAAGTAGCTTACTCACCTTGCTAAAACAAGAGTCACCACTTGAGGTGTCAACTTGTGGAGGGCATCAAAACACTATAAAAGGAACCTCATGGCATTCATTTGACACCATAAACTCATGGTATGAGATGACCAACGAATTTGGGCCATATCATACCTTAGTTAGGGCCTAAGAACATCACCATCACACAAGAAACATCACCATCACACCAGCAACACCACCACACAATCCACCCTGCTCATGAGTTGAGCAACAGGGCAGGATTCACCACCACCAGCACAACCACAAGAACCAAACCAGCAAGACCAAGACCAAATGGTTACTTAGTTCAATTAGGAATTAGGTCAAGCAGCTAGGAGGTGCAGGCATGCCACAAGATGCAGGTTTATCAGATTTCCCGAAGAACAAGCTTCACAAGACCACCAGGTTGGCCTAGCATGAGTTGAGAGGAGTGTAGTTAGTGGGGAAAGGGAATCAATCACCATATGCAGGAGAAATATGCCTCTGATCTGAAATCATCTACTAAAAACATATACATGCTTCAGGGCATATTACATACATCTAAGTGATCATATGAGCACCAAGAACAAACAAGTATATTTACTAGGAAGCAAATCAAACCCAGAAAATGTAGAGTAGCTATTCATGTCATGCATATGTCTGTACCAAGAAATTTACTATCAACATATGCATAATATTCATACACCTACTATAACACCCCACTTTTGTTGTCCAAGTTAAAAACTTAAGTACTTTTTGTGGGTAATTATAAACTTTTGCTCAGCAATGTATGTGAGCCCTATGAATGCATGCTTGCATGTGTATGTGTGCTAGCATGTGTATTATCACTTGAGTAGGTATGTGCATGATTTCATGTGTGTGCAAGAGTTTATGCCCATGATTTCATGTGAGGGTGTTTGGTTGGTTTAAATCTGTTTTTCTTTATCAACACATATGCTTTCAACTAGAGAAGGATGCTATGATTGTATGCAACATATTTTGACCCTAGGTCTTATGTGTGTGCACCAAATATCTTAGCATGGATTATTAGTGAGTTCACCTCTCTTTCTTTTTTTCTTTCCTTTTATTTTTGCTCCTTTAATTGGAAATAGGAGTTTCCCCAAAACCCTAGCATATCTAATTCAGAAATTCCCAAACCTTGGGCATGTGCCTTTGAACCTATGAGACACCTCTGGGGACTATCATTGCTCAATTTTCGAATCTCGATTGAGTTATTCAAATTCAAAATTTGAAATTCGGTCATAAAGACCCTAGCCTTGTTTTCTCTCTTTCTTCCCTTCTTAATCTTTGCAAACCAACCAAGAGGAGGCTAGGATCTGGTGGAGATCTCCCTAGGCATCGAGGATCTTCAAAACACCTTTTCTGTTTGTCCTATCCGGTTGGCATCGAGAGGGAAGAGGGGCCCGATACAAATCCCTCGGCTAAAACCCTTCCCCCTCTCTGATGGCACCGCCCTAGACCCCCAGTCGACGATCACCACCTCACTGGAACCCTACCACGACCCCACCCCGCAGAGGCACGCCAGCAGCACCCCACGCCGCCCCGCCAGTAGCCATGGCCACCGTGGGCACTCTAGCTCGGTCAGCAAGCCACCGTCCACTCCATCCTTGTCACTTCGCCATAGAGCTCCTCTGCATGTGTGGAACCAATTCCCGGGGGCGCCGCCACCTCAGACCCACTGAGCACGCCACCCCAAACTCGCCGAACCGATGCCACCATGTCGCCCAGAACGCCCAGAGCGTGCAGCGTGTTCCCATGCACCTGCACGCTGCCTGGCCACGCTCCGCACCGGAACCTGCGCGGCATGATACCCCTGACGCGACGACAACCTTGCTCATCCCCGTGGAGCACCACATCAACCCAGCCGCCCACCGTTTTCCCGGCTTAACCACTGAACCCGACACGATCTCGCGTGGAACCGACACCCACCGACACCACCTGCATGTTCCCTGGAATCAGCCCACAACGCCGCTCCCAGAAGCCGCCCACGGCGCCCAACCGCGTCCAAGACCGTCCACCCTAGACCGAGACCATTCGTCAGTATATAACCCCGGGAACCCTCTGGACCCCTTCTCTTCCTCTCATTTGCTCACTGCTCTCTTCTCCCTCACCTACAGAGTCTCGCCGTCACTTAGCCGAGGAGAAACCGCCGCCGGTGAGCTCGAGCTAAGGGAGTAGCTCATCGCTGAAAAGGGTGGAGGTTGCTGTCAACCCCGCTGTCTCTCTGCTCTCTCCCTCTGGCTCGCGAGCTTGCTAGCATCGCCTGGATCTCACCCCCCCTCTTTGTTCCTGGTCCAGGGCATGTCGTAGTAGTCGCCATCGCCGACCTCTGCCGGAGGCGCCGCGAAGACTTCGTCATCTCTGCAAGCCACCCCAGCCTCTGCATGCACGTTCCCTGGGTGCGCCTCGTCTTCCAGCCCGTACCGCCGCCGATCTAGCCACCGCCGACCACCAGCCGCCCCATGGTAAGCCTCGCCCCACCAAAACCCTAGCCAGCACCGCTGGGCTCGCATGCATGCGATGCCGTGCGGGGAAGAAAGGTAGCGCGCCGTCGGATCTAAATCCGATGGCGGCGTACCGATTCGTGTGAGCTAGCCCGGGCAGGCCGCCGGGTTTGGGCCGGCCTGGCTCAGATCCGACGCCCTGGCCCGATTTCTTTTTTTCAGAGAAGCGATTTTTCCTTTTTCTAAAAATCCCTGCAAGATTAAAAATTCATAGAAATTATTTTATGCACCCAAATTTAGTGAATCCAATTTCTAGATGCTCCTGAAGTTAATATCTACCTGGATGTACTGCATGCATGAATTGTTGAAGCTTAGATATTATCTGAGGATTATTATTGGTAGATCTATTGATTTTCACCATTATCTACAAATATGAGGTTCTGTTTGCTTAAAATTGGTGAAACCAATTTTCCCTGACAACCTACTATTTCTTTGATTTATAGGAACTGGTTTCACTATTTTAGGTGATGTGAATTGTTTGTAGAAATTAATTTAATGATATCAAAGTCCTGCAGTAATTGTTTTATTGTGCTCAAAATAATTATTATTTTGGAATGACTCCACTTCTGGTGTGTTGTGCATTTGATTAGCTTTCCAGATTGGTCTATGTTAGAATTTTAGGACTTACAGAGAGTTTTAGAGGAATATTTTGCCATTCTAGGGATTTCTAGGATGGGAAAATCTTTATTTAGTTACCTCTATACTATTTAAATTTGATGCAAATGATCTTGGTTCTATTATATTGTGGGTTGCCAGTAGATATGTTGGTGCCATGTTATAAAGCATCTTGATGCATGCAAGTGTTTGCTTAGGAATGAGTGTTCCATACAACTAGGATTTGCTTGATATAATGTTGTTGTTTATTTTCATTTATAAAATAGATATTTGTTCTGTTATCTAAACTTGTTTGCTTCTGTTACTCAAATGCTTGAGTGTGTGATGTGGTTTGAGTGGACTTCATGTATGCATGAATACTTATTGTATGTGTGTCTTCGTTTCTTTTCCGGCGATAGAATCGAACAACGACTGTGCGGAAGAGGGAGAAGTGTTTGAGTACCAGGAGGAGGGTGATCAGGGACAAGCCAATCAAGGCAAGCCATCTACTTGTTTCATATCTGAATCCTATCACGGCACTATGCATTATTATACTCTTACTCTTACTACTATGCATTGTTTTTCTTATATTGCTAATTATCCCTAGTTAGCAATAGATGGTGACTTAGCTCCACAAGTCACATTGTTATCATCCATGGAGGATGACTCCCTTACCACCTATCATTAACCCTGATTGTAGAGGCTCGATGATTAGCATCGAAGTCTTTGGGAAACACTTGTAGTGGAGCCAAAAACTCTAGGATGGGATAACTTCCGAAAAAGTTTTGAAAATGGTTATGAAAACCTTGGAGTAGTATCTACTCCACTGAAAATGTTTTCTAAATGATTTGTGGGACAAATGGACACCTGGGTTATGGAAGGAAGGAGTTGGTGGCTTTAGAAAAAGGCATCGGTGTTTCTTTGTAGTTGCTCGAAGCAATTAAACCGTGCAACCACATTACCCGGTATGGGACGGGCTTAGTTTGAAGTTTATTTGCCTTAGTGCGGGGAGCCTCATACTATATAGGGGTTTGCAGGACTCCGGAATCCGGGTTGCCGCTAGTTTATGGGCAATAGTAAATCGGGATCCTTCGGGATTTATCCGGCCAGAAGACACTTGGGTTCTCCCGCCGTGGCGCCGGAGTGACACTCTGAAGGAGGTACTGCCGGGGCATGCCGGGGAGGTAAACTCCACAGGGTAGGCACCCGTACTAAGGGAGATAGATGGAGACTTTGATCGATTATCCGAACCCCGCATACCTATGTATGACAGTCCGTGGTGGTATCCCGGCGGATTTATCGGTTGGTGTAGGTAAAGTGTACAACCTCTGCAGAGGGTAAAACTATTCGAATAGCCGCGTCCTCGGTTATGGACGGTTGTGGAGATCACTACATTGCCCAATGTCAGGTTTCAGTTTTATAAATGGTTTTCTGGAAAAATGGAGTTTTGTGTCGGACGGAGTACTTGGAGGGTACTGCCGTGGCACGGGAGTGGATCGGAGTACTTGGAGGGTACTGCCGATGCTTTGAGGTGGTCATGTTCGATTGACCACCGATCTATTCTAAAAAGGAGTTTCCCCCTTCCCTAGAGATTTTACTCAATATTTCTAAAAGTCTTCTTTAATAAGGATATAGAAATGTCGTGGGACATGCTATATCGACACGAGAAGTTAGTAACACATAGTTACTGAAACTATGCCAACCCTTGCTACAGCCATATAGCATGTGAATAAATTTCCTCTCTTAGATGGTTTGCGAGTACAATTCCAAAATGTACTCACGGCTTTGTCCCTGGCTATTAACTTGGCCAGACTTTGGAGATGACTATGAAGAAGATGATGAGGAGTATGACGACACCGGTGCGAATTAGGACTCGTTTCCTGGTCAGTCACCTGTAGGGTAGTAGGCCTGACTTGGGTCACTACGCTACATGTATCCACTGCTGCTTATGTTAGTCGTGTCTGTTGAACTTGCCCTGTGTGGCGTTTGTATTCAGCCAAGAGGCTATGTAAGACTTAACGACTTATTTATGTAATGGATGATGTATCTGTAATGCCAACTCTGTTATGTGGATTCACGACGGTCTCCTGGGATCATGAATTGTATGCATAACGGGAATCCCGGATGGTAAGCCGGGGTACCCACAGAGTTGGTATCAGAGCCAGCCTGACCTTAGGAAACCCTAGTTTAGCATGGGCGTTAGACCAGACCAAAAACTATTTTCTTACAATAAAAGAGATGGCTTTATATATCAAAGGTATATATATATTTCTCTCATCTCTTCCCTCATTCTTTAAGCATCTTTAATTACTTGCATTTAAATTCAAGTTTTTACTTATGTATAAATTTTGCACACTTGGGTAAGACATTAATAAACTCTACTCTAAAATTTGTGTAGATGGACGCCCTTACCGCGCACCGTCAGGTTGGTACCCACGAGGACGTGCTGGTCTTCGAGAGGGACTTGGTGGAGTTGACCGCGCGCCTCGGACGACCGCGTCCCGAGGTGCGAGGCTATCAGCTGTTCGAGGAGGGCACCCGCGAGCTGGCTATCCGTGTGGTATGCCAGGTCCGTGGGAAGGAGGTTCCGCCCACCTCACCGGAGTTCACCTTCGAGGTGATCGAGCGCAACTGGGGTGATGGCCTGATGCGCGTTCTGCGTCACGCCATCTCGCACCTCGTCCACCTCCACTACGGCGAGTTGCTTGGGACTCGTTACGAGCACTACGGGAGGGTCGACGCCGATGGCTTTCCCCATCAGGCCGCGGCGCACACTCCCTTCAGCCACCACTTCTGCCACACCGAGGCTATCCTGCACCACACGCAGGAGCATCTGGACCATGTCCGGATGGTCGCCGACGAGAGGGGACTTGAGCTCGCCGTACTTCGTGAGGACCTCCAGGAGTATATCTTCTCACGTCACCGTCTTCTCTCTGCCAAGAGGAAGATCGTGAAGAAGAACAAGGCTCTGAGGAGGCGCGTCCGCGAGTTGGAGGACCACTTGGCTTCTCTGGAGAGCCACGTGTCCGAGTTGTAGGAGGAGACCGCCGAGCTTCGCAAGGAGAATGAGGAGGTACTTGGCCGCGACGACGACCACCAGGAGGCGTTCGACGAGGAGCCCGGTAGTACCGACGACGATGACCGTGGTAGCGAGAGCGGTGATGACCGCAACGCTATCCTCGACTTCTACGCTCCTGAGACTCCTAGCGAGGAGGACCCCGAGGAGCTAGTTCCCCACGTTAGCGGTGACGAGTAGATCTCACCACTCTACCTCTCACTTAGGATGCCGCGTAGTGGTTAGTTTGACCCTTTTGCGTATCGGTGTTGTATGGTCTATCTAGAACCATTTGCTATGCTTGTTGTATGCGACTATGTGTGGTATGTGTGTGTGCTTGGACATGTTTGGCACCCTTTTGCTTGTATATATTACTAGATGACCCGTTGCGCCACTGGCGCAATGGCAAATTCAAAGCGGCAATGGCACCACAAAAAGTAAATTATTCTAATTTAAATAAAAATAATAATCTTGAAAACCTAATGTTATTCAAGTTTTTAGATGAAAGTCCAAGCACCTCAATTCCACCAATGGTTTTTTGTTCAGCCGTTAAGAAAGTAATTGAGAACCTAAGTGTGCTTAACTGAATCCACCGGCGCAAAGTCTATGGTAGCCAGCAATCCTTAAGATTCACATATGATTAAGCAAAAGGATTTTTGTTGACAATTTGTTGACCTGCACTGTCAACTGAGAACACACTCAACAATGTCGTACTCATGAATTTTAAAAAATTAGACAATATGCTATGTAGTACTACAGAGCTGAATGGAAGCCATAGAAACAAGACACGTATAATGCAACAAGAATATATTGACTACACGAATATTATGTATTATATTAAAGGCACATGTTTAAAGAGCATTTGACAAATAGAGATATATTGTCGGACAGCAAGTTCAGAATCATAACAGAATTTTTTCCACGTGAAGGATATTTTCATAACACAAATTGTACCCAAGTATGGAACAAAGAAACTATTACAATCTACTTACATTAGTTACCCGTACAAAAATCATGCATGATGTGCAAAGGGAACTGCTCATCTCTATGAAAACACCTTGAGAGAAGCAAACGTTTTAACAAATAAAGATAAATCATTTGAATAGTACCCTTGATTTAGAATCGAGCGCGGATCAGTTATGCTTGCAAAAGTAGACCAGTCCATGTGGTTCAGAATCGAGCGCGGATCAGCTGTGCAAAAAAAAAATCATCAATTTGTACTCGATGCTGTCATTACCAGATAGAGTCTCACTATAAATAGTGTTCACGCACATTTTTTTTATAAGCAAGTGTCTATTAGTATAAAGCGCGGATGACTGAAAAACATTACACTTCTCTATGAAGTATAGACGCCCAGGCTACTTTATTTGACATTGCTAACAAGCAGTTGTGCCA
The DNA here is from genome assembly GCA_007115705.1 of Dactylis glomerata. NCBI lineage: Eukaryota > Viridiplantae > Streptophyta > Magnoliopsida > Poales > Poaceae > Dactylis > Dactylis glomerata. The sequence goes on along the minus strand of QXEO01000546.1, from coordinate 3,569,737 downwards.
CTGACTAAATGATGATTGATTATAAAGTATGTAAACTCTTTTAGGCACTAAGACTTGAAGTTTTTAAAAGCTCTGAAACATCTTTGATAAATGATTAGTAACTATGAATATAGTTAAGATTTGAGCATGAGAGTATTCTAAGGATTTTGGAAATTCATCTTCCTATTTCTATGAGCAACGACCAGTTTATAACTATAGAAATGTTCGTTGAATAAGGTACTTTTCCGAAATAGATCTCATAGCAGGCTATCCTGGTGTAGGTCTCTGGATTCCCATACATAAAAATGCACTGAACATCTCAAAGTTCTCCAACATGCGCTGAGCGACTCAATATCTCAAAGTACATAGGAGACGGTACAAATCGAGATGTTGCTCTATTTGTAGGTACTGGTGCAAAACAATTCAAAATCAAGAGGCAATGACAAACACTAAGCTATAAAGGTTGAATCAATCTGATGAAGCCACGCGGAAATAGACATGGCAAACTGCTTTCAGTCCTCGGGTTCTTGTATGTTGGAGCTTAGGGATATAAATCCGACAGAAGACGCACTCAGCTGCTCAGTTCCTGTATTTCCATAAGTATGATCAGTAGGCATTTAATAAGCGTAACCTATAGATAGCATAAAATATATCATAGCTTGAAGCGCATTGCTGGCAAAAGGATCAGGACTATAACACGATAGTCAATGGCAACAAAAGTGTTTTGTTCGGTCACATCTGGGTTGCAGTAACCAGTTTTGGTTTTAATTTCTAACACTCAAGATTGCTAGTATGCATCAGATGTAACAATTACTTAGAGATATCAGTTTTATCGGAAAATCATGCTGTGCTTGTGAAGATCAGTGAAATAAGTATGATGAAGCCGAGATCCGTTAAGATGATCTGCATCCTAATCAATAGAGTATAGAAGTACCTAAGGTTTGAAAACTGATTACCTCTGTCCAGCTGCTGTAAGATTACTCTAAGTTGTTTCAGCAAAAACAGAATATGATTGTTATCCGTCATTTGGCAAGGATCATTCAATTTATGACAGATTTGTATCCTCTCGTCCTTGACAGTAATCCATTTTAGCATACCGAGCAAATGTAGGTATCCGGAGCAAAATCCTGCGGACAACGCATACGAAAGGTAGAAAATATACATAGCTAGAAACGGTAGATCAAGTAGGCAAAGAAGGGGATAAAATCAAGCTAAGATGTGTTCAAACTATCATCAAGGTCTTTCAAGTAGGCTAAGGGGATAAAATCAAGCTAAGATCGGTTCATACCAGGAGTCCAGGACTAAGACAAGGGGATAGAGACCTGCATTTTATCTTACCATGACAAAAGAAAAAGAAAAAAATAAGGCAAGTTAAGCATTTGGTCTTCATCAGTTAGAAGACATAGCTAGTACATCATTAAGCACCGAAAAATCTAATTTGTGCAAGGTTTATAAAGGCTAGGGGAGGAAGACAATTGCTTACCTAGGTTCCTGAGACACTTGAGACAGACCTTGCTATATTTCTTCTTTTTCATGAAGCTCCTATGTCTGATTCTTGATCTTTTCTTCTATATTCAGATCTGCCCAGCCATATATTAGAAAACTAAATCATAGTGTGAGAGGATGAAAGAGATGAGAGAGGAGCAGCTAACAAAGAATTGTGGACTATACCTCTTCGCGCCAGACCAATAACCAACCCATACACCAAGAACCGACCGCGTTGATAATTATTCGCGTCTTCTCCAAATGGCAGGGATCACCTAGAGGTAAAGAAAACAAGGACAGTAAGCATCATATTGTTAAATGGCTCAAATTGTGTTCTCCGCTCCCTATATACATGTAACGGAGGCAAGAGAATATGATAAAAGGACATCATTAAGCGCCAAAAAATCCAATTCATGCAAGTTTATAAAGGCTAGGGGAGGAAGACGATTTCTTACCTAGGTTCCGTAGAATCATGAACAGATATCTGCAAACTCTGCCAGTTTGCCTGTAATTTGTGCATCCTCCTTAAAAACAATTGTAAATAAACATAAGTACAATTATCATAGCTAAGTGGTTGCATTGTTTGTCTCACTAAATCTCTCAAAATCCTGACCCGGTTCATCAAGTTATTGTCTAACTTAACAAATTAGCTCCACCTCACCGACGCTTGCCGCCACCCCACATCGCTTGAGGCACCGCTTGCTGATTCCTGTGATGAGTCGTGCATGAGCAAAATTATCATTAACCAACTCAGGGACCTATAAAGGAGAAGAGGACACCAAATTTCTGCAAGTTACATATAAAGAATGCGTGCATCTACACCTAAATGACGTCAATTGCTTGACATAATTTGCTTAAGAAAGTCATATTCTGCCATTAAAGGAAGAGCAATAAATTAGCACTAAAATGAAAGAGCCAACATTGACTCATCTAGTACTGCTAGGTGTGTCCATTCACCGAGAAATTAGTCCTCCGATTACAAAGGAAACCCCTGACATATCATTGTGGTAAACATACTTATGCAGCTGCGAAACAAGATGTAACAAAATTGCTTGCACTTCTAAACCAATGGAGAAAAGACCTGAAAATTATATTAAAGTGGCTGCACAAGTTAGATCATGTAGGATTAGGATATGTTTGTACAGACTGATGCAGCTGCAAGCAAGTAAATAAATTTTCCAACCTTCTCAATACAATCAAGGTCAGCTCTTATTTGTTATGTTCTTCAGTATATTCCAGCTTCTCAAATTGTGCCGCTGCAAGTATTATTTTCAAGTTTTGCAGAAAACATAGTTAAGAATATAGCCAACTCAAATGGGAGACGTCGTGGAGTATAATTCTAACAAAATCAGCACCTTTATCTGAGTAAAGAAAGAAGGAACTCACGTGGGAAGATGTAGGAGGAACGAGATAGTGTTGTGCTCTGAATCAGATGCCCTTCCGCCGTCTCCCCATCGATGTTAGAATCTGCCACACCCGAAACCTTAGGAAAAAGAAACAAAACAAAACCAGAGTGAGAATCTACAGGCTGCACCCCAAACCTTACAGGAAAAAGAAAAAAGAAGGAACTCACGGCGGAAGATGCAGATGGAAGGTGCCGTGTGCTGGTCACCATCGCCCTGGTCGTCTCCTAGAAGAGGCTGAGGAGCGCCGCCCACTACTTTGCCCACAGTCCCTCACCACCCACCGCTGCCTACAGCCTCTCCACAACTAGCCGCCGCCTTCCCCGTCCACAACTGGCCGCCGCCTTCCCCATCCACAACTGGCCGCCGCCTTCCCCGCCTCTCCATATAATTAGTATACCCTAACAATCAAATATAGTAAGAGCAAAAACACAATGTAGAATATATTTGATACTGAAAACACACAAGAGAATATAGCATGCGAAGGAGAAGCAACCATGAAAGAACTGAACAACCAAGAATTTATATGGATAAGCCAAAATCATTTACTACAACCAAATATTCAGGGATTCAAATGGTGTTATTCCTATGACACAACCAATAAGGTTTGCAACGAAAAGGTTGACATCGCCAAGAGGAGTAAGCATGCACCCAAATAATTTAAACAACCATCCATGATACGAAAAGGGTAAATATAAGATACCTTTCTTTCTTTTGAGAATTAATTTCCATCGAGCCGTACCTGCCATACATGCCACAAATAAATATATCAGATATAATACAGTACAAAATATGCAGCATAATTAGGATCAATTTTGGGAAGCCGAACCAAGAAATATTTACAAAAAGAATAATGCAATACTTTCACTTCCATGCAAGGACATAAAAACATGAAATAAGTAGAGGAATCTCCTGACTATCCAAACCATACCTTCATAATAGAAATTAAACTCTCCTCTCAAGCTATGTAAACCTATTCATATATTTTCCATACTAAAATCAATGAGTTCAACAAGCAAATATATAAAAAAACATCTAGTGCAGCAAAGTATTCACATATTTTGAACAGTAGTTGCTCTGTAATTTCTAGCCCAAAAGCTATTGGTGAAACAGTGAGATTAAACGTTGTTTTGCAGCCAATATTCTTCAATCAACAGACAGAGCACATACGTAGGTCTGTGGCAAAGGGGGGCGGGGAGCTCCAGCTTCCTCATGGATTATGGAAGCAGGCGGCCACCTCCTGGCCGTCCTCCTATGCCCTGCTGTTCCATAGAAGATCAGGAGGAGAGAGAGAGAGGAAGCCCTGGATAGGAATTACTCAGATCTACCGTGCTAGCAGAATCAGTCATAAGTAGATGAAGAGAAAGTCAACAGAAAAAGCATACATTTGCAGGCATGCTCACGCGAGGAGGTGCAGCTCCATGTAGATGGGATCCCATGCGTGCTCACGCTTGCCCACGAACTCGCGCTCGCAGAGGCTAGCTCTAGCCCGTCACATCGCCGTGTTCGTTCGCCGATGCGCCGTCGTCTTTGCCGGTCTCCCCCGCGCCACCTCCTCTTTCTCTTCTCTTCCTGTTGAGACGCATCTCACGGCCGCCTTGATTTGGGGAGCTGGGGAGAGGCGCCCCGCGAAGCTCCCCTCGCCGTACACGCGCCTCCTCTCGCTGTACACGCGCCTCACCAAGCTCTGTCTGTGCGGAGGATGAGGGGGGTTGGGAGGGGCTGCTGAGGAGCTAGCCGCCGCCATGGGAAAAGTGTGAATAAGGTGTGGCAGCGGTGGCGGCGGCAGAGAGAGAAATCACATGGGAGAGAAAGCAGAGCTGCTATATCAAGATTTGGTAGAAATAGCTCACCATGGCACCTTGAAATCAGCCGTGCTCGCCGTTTCTCGACGAGCTTCTCTTCCCAAGCCATGCCCCTAGCCTGGAAAGCCACTCGCGTACCTCGCCATCGGCCCGCACAGCTCAAACCGGTGCTAGCACTCCATTTCCCTCTGTTCTTCCGCATCCAGAGAGCTGAATACTTCCCGTCTCCCTTCGGCGCCGCTCTCCTGGTCGCCGCCGCCCTGTTCCAGTTCGGCCGCCTCCGCCATCGGAGCTCCCGTAGTGACCGGCCCTGTCCTTCCCCGCGCCGACAACAGCTGTGCCGGACCGGCAACACCGTTTGAGGCATGGCGGACGAGCAACTCAAGGAGGGACGGTGGGCCGCCGGGGCCATGGATGCGCTCGCAGCGTCAGCCGTGGAGGCGCCGGCGGCGGTGGCCGGCTGTGGAGGTGCTCGCGGCGGTGGCTGGCCGGGAGTCGCTGGAGCAGGTGGCGGCGGCCATGGGGGCGCTGGTTCGCCTGACGGCGTCCGTGGAGGAGAGGCAATGGCGGCGGCTGGTGGCGGCGGCTGGAAGAGGACGAGAAAGGAGAGAACGTGCCTGGTTGTGATATTTTCGATCTAGGGTTTGGGGGCGGGTTTCAGCGCGATGTTTATATACCACAGACCAAGGAGTCTAGCAATTTGTCACACCGGATACGAAGGTGTGGTTGTCTGAATGGTCGACCCCATACGCGGACGGGCCCAATTGTCATTAACCTAGTCATCCAGTCAGAAGTAAAGAAAAAATTACGGTATCCAACGGCTGTGGAGAAAAGTGGGATGAAATTTTTTACTGTGCTTACCATCCAAAGACTCAGCAGCACGGGGCGGACGCAGAGTGTGTGAGAGGCCGGGTAGGCTAGCGCCCTTTAGGTTTTAGAACTAGGAAGGATGGCGCGGCGTATCGCCGCGCCCCGTGGGACATTTCCAATGTTTAGAAGAGTTACATAATGTATCGGTCAAATGTTGTTATTTAAAGAATGTGTAAATGGGGAACAGGAATGATTCAATCATGGAGGTGATCTACGTACTCCTCCGACCACTAATACATGTCTCTATGTCTAGATACATGGTTGGGATAAGCGAGCGGTATTCATGTTATTCAAAGTTCCATAGTTCATCATGTATCCTGGCTTAAACTAAACATAATAGAAGCGGACGATAGAGATCAGATGATTAGATTGGTTTATACATCTTTGAAGTATGAGCAGCCGGAAATTAGCTTGACTGTAAATATGGTCCTGGTGCAAAATACATGGGCACAATCAGAAGCTATCTGTTTCCTGACCGTTTAATGCAAAGCAGTGTCGTCGTGGTGAAACAACATATGCCATAGGATGGCTTAAATGGGGGCCGAACTAGATGCTGGAGGATTCGGGAGAGGGGAACGAGCTAAAAAGCACGACAGAAAGAGACACTGATCTACCCAGGTTCGGGGCTCTCGTAAGGAGATAACACCCCTACTCCTGCTCTACTGATTGTATATATGGGTCGATGTAGTACACCACAATGGTGCTTCCAAGCTCTCTGCTAGAGAAGGAAGATGAACTGCTAAGTGTAGGAGTACAGTGTGACCAATCTACCTTCAACCTTTCAACCTTCTTCCAGCCACCCACCTTCCAACCCTTTGCTAGGACTCCCTGTGCCACCTTATATAGTGGTGGCCAGGGTTACAACGGTCATACAAGATCACAAGACAAGGGCTACACTCCAAACAGGAGCTGGTGGCGATGGCAGAGACCCTTGACTTCGCCCCTGATTGCTCTCGATGGGACGCCATATCCCTGTACCTTGTACCTCTTGAACTGTGGCCTTACCTCTGTGCGGTAAGCTCGTACTTGTGCACAGTGAGGGTAGGTAACCTCCACTGTGCACCCTGCCATCTTACTCTGCTACCATGCTTGGATGTTTTCTTCCTTGATTGTAGGGATGTGACACCTTGGTTGACTTAAGTATCCCGGATATGACCGTTGGCCATACCCAGGACTTATATGCCGGACCAACGACCTACGAGGGTCGGGTAATCCGGCCTCCCCTGCTCCTGCACAACACACAAAATAATTAGGCCGGCATATCTGAGTATATGCCGGCACACCTATACTAGTATTCCGGCTATACCGGCATATCCAGACACCAGCCGGGATATACATATATGCCGGCCTGGCCGATGCTCCTATATTCCGGCCAGGCCTTTTCTTGGTCAACCGGCATAAAAGTCAACCATAGACCTTGTGTCTTTCTAGTCTCTTGACCCTACCGGGGGTCATCCCCCCGACACTAGTCCCCGAAGCTGCCGAGGTTCCCCAGTCATAACTGTGGAGCCTTGACAGGTTCAACATACCTTTCTTCATTATGCCCCGGCGATCAGATTTATATGCCGGCACATCTGCACATATCCCGGCCTCTGTTCCTGTTCCAAAACTTATTCCGGCCGGTCCCGAGGGTATTCCGGACGGAACATATACATCGGGCAATTAATCCGACATATAGACGAGTCTTCCTCGAGAAGCCATGCCTGACAGCTTTGCATCGAAACTTGTAACTGCCCTGCCACCTCGAACGATCACCCACGATGTGACGGTTCACAGTGCAGCAGTTACTTCTCGCCATCATTGCGTCATGGCACGGTTACAGGAACCGCCGCCCCACTCCGTGCCACCACGTGGCGACTCTCTGCAGGCACGGTCGGGGGAGTGGAACACTCCCACGATCCCCACGACCCCCACGACCCTGACCTGGCAGACCTATAAATAGGGCGGCGGGGGTAAACTTATCTTTTTACCCCCCACCACCATCGTCTTCCTCCTCTGCTCCTTTGCCTCCTGCGCTTGACCGCCGGTCCGAAGAGCAGCATCGCCGCCGCAGCCGACCTGCTCCCCGCCGACGCCGACGCCCGACGACGCACGGCATCACCATTGACGACGCCGCCGCCGCCGCCTCTTCTCTCCGCAGCATTGCCGGGAGATTGGATCTTCCTGCACGCTCGCCGCCGCTCCATCGTCGCCGGCCAAGCTCCGGTGAGACCTCCCTCTGTTCTTCCTCTTTCACGCCTTTTACAACTTCGCACCGGTAGCCCCACTTGCACAGATCTGCTTCAGTCTCAGAGCTAGTTTTCCCTTTGATTCGACTAGCATTGCTAGGCAACGCTCGCAGGTGTTCATCTTTAGGAGTTTTACCCTTATTTGTTTCCTATTTTAACTGTCTCGGTAGATCTTTGATTTCTGCTAACCTTGGGGAGAGTGGTATGCCGGAGAGACTAACCTCCCTCTTTTCTCCGGCCTTGATAGGAATAACATCACGGGACTCCGGCTCTCACGCCTTATCCCGGCCACTAAGATGGCATCTTCAAGCATGACGTGCACCTCGGCCTCTGAGGAAGATACCTCGGCCCGAGCTCAAGGACGCTCCGGCTGGGAGGGGTCGGAAGTTACTCCGGCCGACATATCCTGGGTCACCTCCACCAGGAGAGTCCCGGAGGGCGTAGCATGCCGGCTACCAGCAGGAGAAATTGTGCCGGCACCTGAACCTGGCGAACGCGTCGTCTTCATCGCCCACTTCGAGCGTGGCTTCGGCCTGCCGGCATCGGACTTCTTCCGGGACTTCCTCAACACCTACGACCTACAACCTCATCATATCCCGGCCAATGCCGTGATGATCCTCTCCGCCTTCGCTGCTTTTTGCGAGGGCTATGCCGGCATAGAGGCCCTTACTCAAGGCTGGGCGAAGTACTTCCAACTGCGGAAGCAAGTCGTCCAAGAGCCGCCCCGGAGCAAGGACGACCCGCCGGAGACGGCCCAGGAAAAGAAGGACCGCCCCATGACCCTCTGCGGCGCGGCCACCATCATGTCCCGAAAGGGCTCGGACTTCCCCAAGGTGGAACTCCTGGAATCTTGCAAGAAGTGGCAGAAAAGCTTCTTCTACGTCAAGAACACCACCGACGAGGATCTGCTCAACCTGCCGCCATTTGTGGACGAGCCACCCTTGGCTATGACGAACTGGACCTATAACCCGAAGAACTCGGTGATGCCGGTGAATGCGCTTCACCGGGTTAAGGGCGAGCTCCTGGATGCCGGTCTTACTCCTCAAGACCTGGTGGCCTGCTATATAAGCCGGCGCGTCTCCCCTCTGCAGCGCCGGTCGCACAAGATCTGTCAGATGAGCGGGCCAATGGACCCCACCCGGCACTCCACACACGAGCTGACTCCGGCCGACATTCTGCGCCGGATTAAGGATGTCTGCAAGTCCTCTCAGGCCACTTTTGCCTGGGGGCTAGAACCATACAGCCGGGATAGGCCCGCCCCAACGGTAAACCATCTTATCCGATACATAAAGTCCATGTCCGGCACATAGATACTTAAGCCGACACATGTCTATTTGCCGACACATATCATATTGATCCGACATACCTCTTCCACCGGCATATTTCCTTGTCTGAATACTTGACTTTGCTGTTTATACAGAAATTCAGCTTCCAAACCATGGAGAACTCCCGGATCAAGATCGCGGCGGACCGCACCGTTGCGGATGTTGAAGATCCGGATCATTGGGATAAGCTTCCCAGGAGCACCCGTGCTGCAACTGCCATGGGTAAGGGCTCTTCATCCCGGCATTATACTCAAGACCGGAGTGAGATTGATTCTGACGAGGAGATCCTGCTGTACTATGACCCGATGCCACTTGCGTACGCCTTTCCAGAAACACCTATTGCTCACGAGTTTGCAATGCCGTCCTCAGCTATCCCGGACGATATGGTTATCGACGCCGCCCCTCTGAGCCAGGGACCTCCTTCCACCGGCGGACGTGCCGGCCGGAAGCGAGGTGTGAAGCCCCCGTCCGACATACCTCAGAGGTCGAAAAGGCAGAAGGTCGGCGTGCCGAAACAGAAGAAACAGAGGCCTGTTGCCTCGGGGTAAATTTCCTTTTCTTTGCATTTCCTCCGACATATCTCTTGTTTGTATTACTGACTTGGTGTTTTCTCTCTTTCAGTGCTCCTCTTGAGCCGGAACAAGCTTCTGGCTTGAGCGGCGACCCGAAGGTTACCAAGCCCGCTGCCCCTGCTACCTCCGACATTCCCTCTGCCAGTCACACGAGCTCCCCGGCGCCGGCATCCTCGCCTGCGCCCGACAAGACCTCCTCCCCGGCGAAGGACGTTCCTCCGCCGGAACAAGACACCTCTGCCCCCGACGTCCACATGGACTCGGGGGCTCAACAGGAACCTCCGGCTCCTGATGTCCACATGGACACAGGAGCCCACCAAGAAGTACCAGACTCCGGCGCGCCCACCGGCGACGCCGGCACAACTGAAAACGCCGGAGCAGACATCAAGGGTAAAGGCCCTTTAGTGCCGGAAGTCCGGACTATTCCGGATCCTGCCTCTGCTGGCCAAGATGCACCGGCCGCGCCGGAACAACCCGCACCCGAGACTCCTTCAGCTGACAAGACCCCAGCACCGGCCAAGACCACTGCACCGGCCAAGACCACTGCACCGGCCAAGTCCACTGCCCCGGCCAAGACCACTGCACCGGCCCAGACCGGCACGTTGAAGATTCAGCCGGCCAAGTCCGGCACACCATCTGCCGCAACTGCACCTCCTAAGGCAGCGTCCCGGACCAGCTCTGCTCTGGCCCTGCATCTTGGCAGGGCAGCAGCCCGGCCGGGGTACCGGACCAGCTTCTTCGACACCCCAGAACTCGAGGGCCTCGTCCCTCTTGCGACGAAAAGTGATCAGAGCCTCGGCTCTCTTAAGGAGCAGTGCATCAAATGGAACGACGCCAGCAACATGGACACTGCGGACTCAAGGAGCAAGAAGCTGGCCGAAGCCAAGACCAGTGGCGACCCAAGCGACTTCCTGGCAGCGAAGCCCATACCGATCGCCAGCGAGCTCCTCAGCATCCAGCAAAGACTCCACAAGTTGGCCTCTGCCACCAACGTAAGTCCTCTCTATTTACACACATATCCCCAGTCCCCGAAAATGTCGGCTGTCCGGGATATGGACATCCGGGATTTTCTCATAGTCCTTTAGCTAGCTTCTTTTGAATTAACTGCCGACATATGAGCTCGATCCGAGCTTCAAATCCTAGTCACCGAGGGCCGGGATAGGTGCGCAGCACCTGTGCCGGGTCTTTAACAATTTCACATCTCTATTATCTTTCAAATCCTCTTGACCGGGATATAAGCTCGATTCGAGCTTCAAATCCTAGTCACCGAGAGCCGGGATAGGTGCGCAGCACCTGTGCCGGGTCTTTAAAAGAATGATCACTTGATAAAATCTTCACTTTAATTATCATGTCAAATTTCTCTGCTGATATTTCAAATCCCGGCATTTTTGCAGCGCATGAACAACACCCGGGCCGACATGTTCCATGAGTTGGTGTGCGAGCACCGGAAGCTATCTGACGCACACAGCAAGCTTCAGCAGGAGCTGTCCCGGAAAGGTAATCTTTGCCGACATACTGCTGTATGCCGGATATCTTTCCTCTCTTTACTTTGCAATGCTTACTCTTGCCGACACGTAACCTTGTGCCGACATTCTTCAGCTGGTGCCGAAGCGCAAGTCACCGAGCTTCTCAAGAGGGTGAAAGAGCTTACTGGTATGCCGGATCCTTCTGTTACCCGGATAGCTACTTTATACTTCAAATCCTTTACTCTTTGTCACTGTTTTCTTTCTTCAAATCCTTTTAACTTGAAATCTTTGCAGATGAGAAGGCTGCACTGGAGGCACGCCACCAGGATTGTGTGTCCTCGGTGGATGTGGCCAAGCAACTGGACGACCGGGATGCCGGTCACAAGGCCGAGGTTGAGCAGTTGAAGGGCCGGATCACCGAGCTGCTGGACGAAAAGGAACAGAGGGAGGGCCTACTGAAGAAAACCCAGACCCTGCTTGTTACCTCCGAGACTGATGCCTCCAACGCCCACGCTGAACTGGATAGCCTGAAGGAGCAGGCCACCAAATGGGAGGTTACAGTTGCACAGCTGAATGCCGACCTTGCCCGTAAGCTTCAAATCCTTTCCCCTTTTATCCTTCCCGACATAGTGTAATCTTTTTCGGCATAGCATCTATGCCGACATATTTTCCTTTTGCTAACATTGTTTCTATTCTGCAGGCATGTTTCCCGCTTCCGTCGCTGACGTTGAGAGGGCTTTGCAGTTGGACCGAGAAAACCGGGGTGTTCCGGTTGACTCGCCCAACTGGGACATGTCGGAGCAGCTGCTGGCCCTGCAGTCCCGGAAGGAGGCCATGACCCTTTACACTGAAGAGCTCTTCTACGGCGCCCAGGAGGCATTCTCTGCCCTCTGGCCGGGACAAAGGACTCCCACTGACCCGGTTGACCTCGGCAACGACCTGCAGCTTGCCAAGGTTCGCCTCCGGGAGTGGCGAGATTCCGGCGCGAGGGTTGGAGCTGACGAAGCCCTCAGCTACTTCTTGTCTTGGTATGAAAAGGCAGACTTGGAGACTTTGCGCACCGTGCGCGAAGGATCCATCTGGACCACGGATCCGGATCATATCCGTCGCCGCAAGGAGTTGGCCCATAGTTATGTGGACTATGCCGACACCGACAAATTCGTCCGGGACATCCGCGAGCCGGAGAAGAATGACGATGCCGGGACATCTGCTGCTGCTGAGGGTTCCGACTCCAGCCAAGATGAAGATGAAGCTGAGGAAGCCGACACTGAAGCTCCGGAACAGGCATCTGCCCCGGGCGGAGGTGATGGCTCCATTCCATCTGCTGGGTCCGGCACTCCTGAAGCCGACATCTCCACCGCCACTGCTCCACCAGCCGGCGCCTCTGCTTCTGCCGCTGCTCCTTGACTTTGCAGCACAAACACTTTAAGTTTTATCAGATCCCCGGTATGCCGGGTGCAGATGTAATATACACGCTTAATTTCCTTTGGTTTGCTTCCTGAACAAGTTTTATCTTGGTTTGCTTGTTACTAATGCCGGATCATCTTTTGGCTAAGTCACCGAGTTGTTTTCCTGTTTCCTCAATTTCACAACCTTGGCTACTTGTCTACCTTAATTGGCTTTCGACGTATGAGTCTCAAGGTTGCTTCCTCGAACATACAGTACTTTAACTTTGAGACTTAGACTTCAAATCATCCGACACTTTAAATTTTAACTTTAGCTTTAACGAAAATGTCGGTTCGCTTGCTTTGTATTTCCTTAGCCGTTTTCCATGTGTAGACAATCTCCGGCATCTACTCTTGCTAGCCATGAAGCCGGGTTTCGGACAGCAGCTGAGTCGAAGAGTGGCCTTTGGTGCCGACACATTACTAGGCCGACATAGGAAACATTCAAATAAAGCCAGCCGGCATATAACAAAAAACTGTAAATAAACAACAAATATACCTCAGAGCTAGTTACCCGGCTTCTTCGGGATGCCGGTATTTCATTCATTAGTCTTGTGCCGGCACAACACGCCGGCATACAAAGGAAAATATGGAAATACATACATTGTGTTGCTCAGGAGTAAAAGGGGCGCAGTAGAGCTATGTTCCATGGCCTCTTGGTTTCTTCTCCGGACCTGTCCGCCTTATTCTTCTTGGGGTCCTGCGCATCTATAAGATAATAGGCATCATTGTGCAGAGCTCTGCTCACAATGAATGGCCCCTCCCATGGAGGAGTTAACTTATGCCGGCCTTCTGTTCCTTGCTTTAGCCGGAGTACTAGATCTCCCTCTTGAAATCTCCTTGGATTTACCTTCTGCGCATGATAGCGTCTGAGGTTCTGCTGATATACTGCTGTTCTTGACAGAGTTATTTCCCTTGCTTCCTCTAGCAGATCAACATCATTTTCTCTGGCTTCTTTAGCCTCTTCCTCAGTATATAGCACTATTCTTGGTGCATCATGTATTACATCTGTTGGAAGCACAGCTTCTGCTCCATACACCAGGAAAAAAGGTGTGTAGCCTGTTGATCTATTCGGAGTTGTTCTTAAACTCCACAGCACTGCTGGCAGCTCATCTAGCCAACATCCCGGAGTTTTCTCCAGGGGCTCTATCAGCCGGGGTTTTATGCCGGATAATACTAGCCCATTCGATCTCTCTACTTGGCCATTGGCACAAGGGTGGGCAACCGACGCAACGTCCAGCCGGATTCCCACCTCCTCACAAAATCTGGCAAATGGCCCTTGGGCAAAGTTTGACCCATTGTCAGTGATGATGCTATGAGGAACACCATATCTCAAGATTATATCCTTTAAGAATTTCACTGCTGTGTGACCATCACACTTGCTTATGGGCTTCACTTCAATCCACTTGGTGAACTTGTCCACCATGACCAGGATATGGGTCATTTTCCCTCTGGCCGGCTTAAAAGCCCCGACCATATCCAGGCCCCAAACAGCAAAGGGCCAGGTTATTGGGATAGTTTTCAGGGCAGATGCCGGCTGATGAATCTGGTGGGCATATCTTTGACACCCATTACATTTCCGGACCAAGTTTTCTGCCTCTTGCAGTGCCGTTGGCCAATAAAAGCCATGCCGGAATACCTTTGCCACCAATGCCCTGGACGAAGCATGGTGACCACACTCCCCCTGGTGAATTTCCCGGAGCATCTCCAGACCCTCCGCAGATTCGACACATCTCTGCAATACTCCGGTGGTACTTCTCTTGTATATTTCTTTGTTGATGATGGTATACGCTTTGGATCTCCTTATAACCCGGCGGGCCTCGGTTTCATCCGCCGGCACTTGACCATCCACCATGAAGTTCAAGATAGGACGTGCCCATGAGGGCACTTCCCTGACAGTGAACACTGCCTGATCTATTTCCATCATTTCGACCGACACATAATCGATCTCCATGGGCTGCGAAGTCCCCGGGACTGAAGAATCAGTCCCCGGGTATGCCGGAGCAGTCCCCGGGTATACCGGCACAACCTCTTGGCACATTTTACCCTTGCCTTTAGTTTTGCTCCGGAATACTGTACTAACAGCATATGCCGGCCCAGTCCCCGGGACTGAGGAAACAGTCCCCGGGTTATCCGTCTTGGCTCCGGCATCTATCTCCATTGGAACTGCTTCGTCTGGACCTGGCGGGACATAAATGGAGGATGACTCCGGCGAGGGTTTGATCGATGGCTTCCTCAGATGCTCCAGCGAAATGCCGGGCGGGATTGAATCTCGGGAAGACCCCAGCTTGGATAATGCATCGGCTGCATCGTTCTGAGCCCGGAGAACGTGCCGGAACTCACAACCTTCAAAGTAACCACTTAACTGCTGCACTAGGAAACGGTATGATGCCATGTTAGCATCATGCGCGTCCCATATGCCGGAACACTGCTGAATCACTAAGTCAGAATCCCCGAAGCACATAATCCGGCGAATTCCTATGTCCTTAGACACCTTCAGGCCATGCACAAGTGCCTCATATTCCGCCACATTATTTGATGCTGCAAAGTGAATCTGCAGGACGTATCTCAGCTGGTCATTCTTTGGTGAACTGAGAACTATGCCGGCACCCAAGCCATGGATTGTCTTGGACCCATCGAAATGCATCCTCCAATAATTGGCATCTGGCAATGGTGGCTCATACTGTATCTCGGCCCAGTCAATAAAGAAATCAGCCAAGACCTGGGACTTGATTGTATCCCTCTTATCGTACTGCGGTGTATATGGTGAAAGCTCTATTGCCCACTTTGCTATCCGGCCGCTGGCATCTTTGTTGCCTATAATTTCCGAGATAGGGGCCTCGGCCACTACCCGGATTGGATGCTCTTGGAAGTAATGCTTGAGCTTCTTGGCCGCCATATAGACACCATAGGTCATCTTCTGATAGTGGGGGTAATTTTGCTTTGAGGTGGAGAGGACTTCACTCAGATAATATACCGGCCGCTGCACGGTTTTGCCTCCTTCCTCTCGCTCTACTACCACCACAGCACTGACAACTCGGTTGGTTGCCGCTATATAGAGCAACATTGGCTCCCGGGGCATCGGAGACGCTAATACCGGCGCTGTCGACAACAACTGTTTCAATTCCTTGAAAGCTGCATCTGCTTGCGTTGTCCAGACAAATGTGTCGGACTTTTTCATCAACTGATATAACGGCAGAGCTTTCTCTCCCAGCCGGCTTATGAAGCGGCTCAGGGATGCGAGGCACCCAGTGAACTTCTGTACTTCCCTCAAATCTGTCGGCGGCTTCATCCTTTCTATGGCACGAATCTTGCCGGGATTCACCTCAATACCCCGGCTGGAAACAAGGAAAACCGAGCAACTTGCCCGCCGGCACACCAAAGGTGCACTTAGCCGGATTCAACTTCATCCGGAATCTCCTCAGGTTCCCAAAGGTTTCCCGGAGATCATCTATGAGAGTCTTGCTCTCCTTGGTTTTTATGACGATATCATCGACATATACCTGCACATTTTTATCTATCTGATCGTGCAAACACTTTTGCATACACCTTTGGTAAGTTGCGCCGGCATTTCTTAAACCGAACGGCATAGTGAGATAGCAATAAGCCCCGTACGGGGTAATAAAGGATGTCTTTATTTGATCTGGCTCAAACAAGGGGATCTGGTGGAAACCAGAATAAGCATCTACGAAAGATAACAGTTCACATCCGGCTGTGGAATCAATCACTTGATCGATCCGAGGCAGCGGGAATGGATCTTTAGGACATGCCTTGTTCAAGTTGGTGTAATCAACACACATCCGCCATACTTTCACTATGACGGGCTCATCTTTCTTCTTTTCCACCAAAACCGGATTAGACACCCAATCCGGATGAAGTACTTCCTTGATAAAGCCAGAGGCTAAGAGCCTGGCCACTTCCTCCCATATGGCTTTCCTTCTATCGCCGGCATTCCGCCGGAGCGGCTGCTTCACTGGCTTAGCATCGGGTCTCACGTGCAATGCGTGCTCAGCCAGCTCCCTCGGCACACCTTGCAGGTCCGAAGTAGACCATGCAAAGATATCCCGATTCTCACGGAGGAAGCTGATGAGCTCGCTTTCCTATTTGGGATCCAAACTTGCCCCAACCAGGGCATGGCGCTCCGGGAAAGCTTCATCCAGCGGCACCTTTTTGACTTCCTTGCCTACTTGAAAAGAAGCACTGCCGCCGGGATTTGTCATGCCCGGCATATATTTGCCGGCCACGACCGTTTCAGCAATCTCCACTGCTCGCTTGAGCCTCTTCCTCTCCTCTGCAATGATCAGAGTCTCGGCCAGATTGGATCCGGCGGTGGCACATGCCATCGAACGCTTGTAATCACCAATGATGGTGATCACCCCTTTGGGTCCCGGCATCTTCATCTTCAGATACGCCACATGCGTAGAGGCCATGAATTTTGCCAGTGCCGGTCTACCCAGCAAAGCATGGTAGGGGCTCTCCAGATCAACCACCTCGAACATGAGGTTTTCCACCCTGCAGTTATCCCGGCTGCCAAACATGACATCCATCCGGATCTTGCCCATCGGCGCACACGAAAGTCCCGGCACAATGCCGTGGAACGTGGTCTTGCTTGGTTCCAGCATATTTTCCTTGATTCCCAGCTTCTCCATCGTATCTCGATACATGATGTTGATGCTGCTTCCATTATCAATGAGGACCTTGCTGAATCTTACGTTATTAGCCGGCCCGACGAATGTCGGATCCATCACCAGAGCATATCCGCCGGGATTTGGCATGATCCGGGGATGATCTGCCCTGTCCCAACCAACAGCCTGGTCAGACCAGTACATCAGCTTTGGCACAGCCGACATAACGGCATTCACCTCCAGACTCCGCCGGTACAAGCTCTGCTTGTCTGTTCTCTCGGTCTCAAAGACCATATAGCTCTGATCATACTCCTTGTACTCATTCCGGCCCGCTCCTGGGCCTCCGGCGTTATATTCCGGATTATAGCTCTGGTCAACTTGATTTACGCCGGCATTTCCGGCGTTGCTCTGATTCCCAGGATTAACCGGCCTAGGTGGGACTGCAATTGTATTAGCACCTGTCAACGGCGATGGAGCTGCCGGGACAGAGGGTCTAGCCGGTCCCCAGGGACCTGCACGACCTGCTAATATGTCGTCCAGCCACGAACAGTTCCTTGTCAAATGGTTTGCCGGCTTTCCCGGCTGGAATGTGTGAAACACACAAGGCTTGTCCATGGCAAGACCCACAGTATACTTCGGCCACTGCTTCTTCTGGCCGGCGGCTCCGCCGGCATTCTTGTTGGTCCAGACATTCTTCTTCTGGAACGGCTGTGCTTGCTGCTGCGGCTGCTGCTGAGGCTGCTGATAGTTCTCATATCTCGGACGCTGGCTACTGCCGGCGCCCCCTTGCTCTTCCTCCACAGCTGCAACTTGTGCTGCTCCGTACCGATAATCCGGCCGCTCATCTCTCCTCTTATTCCGGTTATCCGGGCGATAGTATTGCCCTGGTCTCCCGGCATTGCTGGTGTTCCCCTGGGTTTGCCCCTGTCCTTGTGAATCGAGACTGGGCTGCTTGGGATCTCCCAGAGCATAACTATCAGCGATCTTGATTGTTTCGGCCAGCGTGGCCGGCATTTGCCTCTGAAGCTTTTGCCACAGCATGGTGCCATGTTGGCACCCATGAGCGAACCACATGATGGCCTGCTGCTCATTGATTCCTTCGCAGGAATTGCGCAACGTGCACCACCTGGTCAGATAGTCACGGTCAGTCTCATTCACTCCTTGCCGGCAGTTAGCCAGCTGCTGCGGACGGTTGGGCCTCTTGTATGTACTGGTAAAGTTCGACACAAACTGCTCTTCGAAATCAATCCAGCCGTTGATACTCCCGGCCGGCAAATTATTCAGCCATATCCTGGCTGGACCTTCCAACATCTGCGGCACATATCGTACCGCCCATCTGAGGTTTCCTCCGGCGATGTTCACCGCTGTGGAGTAATCCTCCAACCAATCTTCCGGCTTCGTACTGCCATTATATGTCCTCGCGCCACGCGCGAGCTGGAAGAAGTAAGGCACCGGCTCCCCCATAATCCGGGGTCCGAAACACATAGGGCCCGGAGCTCCTTGTCTCTCCACCAACTCTGATTGGTGGAGCTTGTCCAGCTTGAAACGTGCATCATTGGCTTCCAAGGACCGAGGTCCAAGCCGGGATGCTATTGGGCCTGCGATCATCTGCTGCTGCTGCTCCGGCTGATGCTGCTCACTATGCCGGCCTTGCTGATGCTGCTGCTGATATCCCGCCCTGGCAAGGGCGGAATTGCCGTCATCCTCTCGATGTCCCGGATGGCCTGCACCCTGCTGCTGCGCTGCACCTCCGGCGCCCTGTTGCTGACGCCGGGCTGCACTGTTACTCCGGCCACCACCGGCCGCTGCTGCTTCATGCCCGGCCGGCACACTCTGGCCGGGCTTCTTGCTGCCGACATACTTGTCAGCTTGGCCGACATTCTTCTGCACCATCGCCTGCTTTCCGGCGGCAGCCGGATCGTACACCTGGATCTGCTTGTCCCGGCGGCCAGAGGTCACACTTCCGGCACGCCGGGCGCTAGGATGCGGGGACGAGGCTTGGCCCCTCGACCTCGCGCCGGCACCTCCCGCCGACACAATGTACTGGGATGCCCCGGCACCTGGGTTTGCCTTCTTAAAGGCCTCCTGCTGCTTTGTAGCTTCAGACAAAAGTTGGTTAAGCCGGGCTTGCTGCTCACGCAGTGCTTCGCCGGATAAACAAGATAAATCCTTAGCTACCTCGGCCGCTGCTCTAAGGTTCTTTACTGGCGAACTATAGACTACCTTAGGCACAGTACTAGTTGCGGTATGACTCTTATCTCTAGCATCTTTTCCTATCTCAGCATTAAGATTTCTGCCTCTAGTTTTAACCTCTTCTATCCGGCTAGGCCGGATTACTACAGGAGTAAAACCATGGGCTGCCTCATACTCACGGAGTTGCCGGTTAAACCGTTCGCGCTCCTGGTTCATGGCCAGGGCCTCGTCGACGAGGGCCTGACGAGATCCCTCCAGGACCTCCCTTGTCTGCTCCGGATCAACGCCGGATCGCACCGGCTCGAGAAGCCGGTCGATGATGGGAAGAAGAACCTCGCCCCTAGCCGGCACACCGGAAGTGCCGGCCAGGTTCTCCGCACGCTCCAACGGAGGACGCGCCGACCTCTTGACCTTCGGCGGCTCCGGAGGAGAAGCTCCGGCCGCTGCTGCTTTGCCGGCATCTTCCGCCGGCGGCACGGATGTGCCGGCCATCATCACCTCAGCCGACTCTACTGAGCGAGCGCTACGCCCAGCGTGAGCCAGCCGATGTGACGGAGGATCCGACGCCACCAGCACCTCCTTCCTGCAAATTCTCTCAGTCCCCACGTACACCTCGTGGGAACCGAAAGACATAATCCGGCCATCCCTGGGGAACGGCCGGCCACCGAGACAACCGGCGTTGTCACTGACGAAACTGAGCGAGCCTAGCCTCTGGACGAGGCCAGAGACCACGCGCACTCCCGAAGCTGCTATCACAGACCCCGTCCGAATGAACACTCCGCCCAGCATATCGATCTGCCCCACGGTGGGCGCCAAATGTCGTCGTGGTGAAACAACATATGCCATAGGATGGCTTAAATGGGGGCCGAACTAGATGCTGGAGGATTCGGGAGAGGGGAACGAGCTAAAAAGCACGACAGAAAGAGACACTGATCTACCCAGGTTCGGGGCTCTCGTAAGGAGATAACACCCCTACTCCTGCTCTACTGATTGTATATATGGGTCGATGTAGTACACCACAATGGTGCTTCCAAGCTCTCTGCTAGAGAAGGAAGATGAACTGCTAAGTGTAGGAGTACAGTGTGACCAATCTACCTTCAACCTTTCAACCTTCTTCCAGCCACCCACCTTCCAACCCTTTGCTAGGACTCCCTGTGCCACCTTATATAGTGGTGGCCAGGGTTACAACGGTCATACAAGATCACAAGACAAGGGCTACACTCCAAACAGGAGCTGGTGGCGATGGCAGAGACCCTTGACTTCGCCCCTGATTGCTCTCGATGGGACGCCATATCCCTGTACCTTGTACCTCTTGAACTGTGGCCTTACCTCTGTGCGGTAAGCTCGTACTTGTGCACAGTGAGGGTAGGTAACCTCCACTGTGCACCCTGCCATCTTACTCTGCTACCATGCTTGGATGTTTTCTTCCTTGATTGTAGGGATGTGACACCTTGGTTGACTTAAGTATCCCGGATATGACCGTTGGCCATACCCAGGACTTATATGCCGGACCAACGACCTACGAGGGTCGGGTAATCGGCCTCCCCTGCTCCTGCACAACACACAAAATAATTAGGCCGGCATATCTGAGTATATGCCGGCACACCTATACTAGTATTCCGGCTATACCGGCATATCCAGACACCAGCCGGGATATACATATATGCCGGCCTGGCCGATGCTCCTATATTCCGGCCAGGCCTTTTCTTGGTCAACCGGCATAAAAGTCAACCATAGACCTTGTGTCTTTCTAGTCTCTTGACCCTACCGGGGGTCATCCCCCCGACACTAGTCCCCGAAGCTGCCGAGGTTCCCCAGTCATAACTGTGGAGCCTTGACAGGTTCAACATACCTTTCTTCATTATGCCCCGGCGATCAGATTTATATGCCGGCACATCTGCACATATCCCGGCCTCTGTTCCTGTTCCAAAACTTATTCCGGCCGGTCCC
>QXEO01000546.1:3250168-3542157 GCA_007115705.1 Dactylis glomerata | reverse complement strand
CCGACATAGTGTAATCTTTTTCGGCATAGCATCTATGCCGACATATTTTCCTTTTGCTAACATTGTTTCTATTCTGCAGGCATGTTTCCCGCTTCCGTCGCTGACGTTGAGAGGGCTTTGCAGTTGGACCGAGAAAACCGGGGTGTTCCGGTTGACTCGCCCAACTGGGACATGTCGGAGCAGCTGCTGGCCCTGCAGTCCCGGAAGGAGGCCATGACCCTTTACACTGAAGAGCTCTTCTACGGCGCCCAGGAGGCATTCTCTGCCCTCTGGCCGGGACAAAGGACTCCCACTGACCCGGTTGACCTCGGCAACGACCTGCAGCTTGCCAAGGTTCGCCTCCGGGAGTGGCGAGATTCCGGCGCGAGGGTTGGAGCTGACGAAGCCCTCAGCTACTTCTTGTCTTGGTATGAAAAGGCAGACTTGGAGACTTTGCGCACCGTGCGCGAAGGATCCATCTGGACCACGGATCCGGATCATATCCGTCGCCGCAAGGAGTTGGCCCATAGTTATGTGGACTATGCCGACACCGACAAATTCGTCCGGGACATCCGCGAGCCGGAGAAGAATGACGATGCCGGGACATCTGCTGCTGCTGAGGGTTCCGACTCCAGCCAAGATGAAGATGAAGCTGAGGAAGCCGACACTGAAGCTCCGGAACAGGCATCTGCCCGGGCGGAGGTGATGGCTCCATTCCATCTGCTGGGTCCGGCACTCCTGAAGCCGACATCTCCACCGCCACTGCTCCACCAGCCGGCGCCTCTGCTTCTGCCGCTGCTCCTTGACTTTGCAGCACAAACACTTTAAGTTTTATCAGATCCCCGGTATGCCGGGTGCAGATGTAATATACACGCTTAATTTCCTTTGGTTTGCTTCCTGAACAAGTTTTATCTTGGTTTGCTTGTTACTAATGCCGGATCATCTTTTGGCTAAGTCACCGAGTTGTTTTCCTGTTTCCTCAATTTCACAACCTTGGCTACTTGTCTACCTTAATTGGCTTTCGACGTATGAGTCTCAAGGTTGCTTCCTCGAACATACAGTACTTTAACTTTGAGACTTAGACTTCAAATCATCCGACACTTTAAATTTTAACTTTTAGCTTTAACGAAAATGTCGGTTCGCTTGCTTTGTATTTCCTTAGCCGTTTTCCATGTGTAGACAATCTCCGGCATCTACTCTTGCTAGCCATGAAGCCGGGTTTCGGACAGCAGCTGAGTCGAAGAGTGGCCTTCGGTGCCGACACATTACTAGGCCGACATAGGAAACATTCAAATAAAGCCAGCCGGCATATAACAAAAAACTGTAAATAAACAACAAATATACCTCAGAGCTAGTTACCCGGCTTCTTCGGGATGCCGGTATTTCATTCATTAGTCTTGTGCCGGCACAACACGCCGGCATACAAAGGAAAATATGAAAATACATACATTGTGTTGCTCAGGAGTAAAAGGGGCGCAGTAGAGCTATGTTCCATGGCCTCTTGGTTTCTTCTCCGGACCTGTCCGCCTTTTTCTTCTTGGGGTCCTGCGCATCTATAAGATAATAGGCATCATTGTGCAGAGCTCTGCTCACAATGAATGGCCCTCCCATGGAGGAGTTAACTTATGCCGGCCTTCTGTTCCTTGCTTTAGCCGGAGTACTAGATCTCCCTCTTGAAATCTCCTTGGATTTACCTTCTGCGCATGATAGCGTCTGAGGTTCTGCTGATATACTGCTGTTCTTGACAGAGTTATTTCCCTTGCTTCCTCTAGCAGATCAACATCATTTTCTCTGGCTTCTTTAGCCTCTTCCTCAGTATATAGCACTATTCTTGGTGCATCATGTATTACATCTGTTGGAAGCACAGCTTCTGCTCCATACACCAGGAAAAAAGGTGTGTAGCCTGTTGATCTATTCGGAGTTGTTCTTAAACTCCACAGCACTGCTGGCAGCTCATCTAGCCAACATCCCGGAGTTTTCTCTAGGGGCTCTATCAGCCGGGTTTTATGCCGGATAATACTAGCCCATTCGATCTCTCTACTTGGCCATTGGCACAAGGGTGGGCAACCGACGCAACGTCCAGCCGGATTCCCACCTCCTCACAAAATCTGGCAAATGGCCCTTGGGCAAAGTTTGACCCATTGTCAGTGATGATGCTATGAGGAACACCATATCTCAAGATTATATCCTTTAAGAATTTCACTGCTGTGTGACCATCACACTTGCTTATGGGCTTCACTTCAATCCACTTGGTGAACTTGTCCACCATGACCAGGATATGGGTCATTTTCCCTCTGGCCGGCTTAAAAGCCCCGACCATATCCAGGCCCCAAACAGCAAAGGGCCAGGTTATTGGGATAGTTTTCAGGGCAGATGCCGGCTGATGAATCTGGTGGGCATATCTTTGACACCCATTACATTTCCGGACCAAGTTTTCTGCCTCTTGCAGTGCCGTTGGCCAATAAAAGCCATGCCGGAATACCTTTGCCACCAATGCCCTGGACGAAGCATGGTGACCACACTCCCCCTGGTGAATTTCCCGGAGCATCTCCAGACCCTCCGCAGATTCGACACATCTCTGCAATACTCCGGTGGTACTTCTCTTGTATATTTCTTTGTTGATGATGGTATACGCTTTGGATCTCCTTATAACCCGGCGGGCCTCGGTTTCATCCGCCGGCACTTGACCATCCACCATGAAGTTCAAGATAGGACGTGCCCATGAGGGCACTTCCCTGACAGTGAACACTGCCTGATCTATTTCCATCATTTCGACCGACACATAATCGATCTCCATGGGCTGCGAAGTCCCCGGGACTGAAGAATCAGTCCCCGGGTATGCCGGAGCAGTCCCCGGGTATACCGGCACAACCTCTTGGCACATTTTACCCTTGCCTTTAGTTTTGCTCCGGAATACTGTACTAACAGCATATGCCGGCCCAGTCCCCGGGACTGAGGAAACAGTCCCCGGGTTATCCGTCTTGGCTCCGGCATCTATCTCCATTGGAACTGCTTCGTCTGGACCTGGCGGGACATAAATGGAGGATGACTCCGGCGAGGGTTTGATCGATGGCTTCCTCAGATGCTCCAGCGAAATGCCGGGCGGGATTGAATCTCGGGAAGACCCCAGCTTGGATAATGCATCGGCTGCATCGTTCTGAGCCCGGAGAACGTGCCGGAACTCACAACCTTCAAAGTAACCACTTAACTGCTGCACTAGGAAACGGTATGATGCCATGTTAGCATCATGCGCGTCCCATATGCCGGAACACTGCTGAATCACTAAGTCAGAATCCCCGAAGCACATAATCCGGCGAATTCCTATGTCCTTAGACACCTTCAGGCCATGCACAAGTGCCTCATATTCCGCCACATTATTTGATGCTGCAAAGTGAATCTGCAGGACGTATCTCAGCTGGTCATTCTTTGGTGAACTGAGAACTATGCCGGCACCCAAGCCATGGATTGTCTTGGACCCATCGAAATGCATCCTCCAATAATTGGCATCTGGCAATGGTGGCTCATACTGTATCTCGGCCCAGTCAATAAAGAAATCAGCCAAGACCTGGGACTTGATTGTATCCCTCTTATCGTACTGCGGTGTATATGGTGAAAGCTCTATTGCCCACTTTGCTATCCGGCCGCTGGCATCTTTGTTGCCTATAATTTCCGAGATAGGGGCTTCGGCCACTACCCGGATTGGATGCTCTTGGAAGTAATGCTTGAGCTTCTTGGCCGCCATATAGACACCATAGGTCATCTTCTGATAGTGGGGGTAATTTTGCTTTGAGGTGGAGAGGACTTCACTCAGATAATATACCGGCCGCTGCACGGTTTTGCCTCCTTCCTCTCGCTCTACTACCACCACAGCACTGACAACTCGGTTGGTTGCCGCTATATAGAGCAACATTGGCTCCCGGGGCATCGGAGACGCTAATACCGGCGCTGTCGACAACAACTGTTTCAATTCCTTGAAAGCTGCATCTGCTTGCGTTGTCCAGACAAATGTGTCGGACTTTTTCATCAACTGATATAACGGCAGAGCTTTCTCTCCCAGCCGGCTTATGAAGCGGCTCAGGGATGCGAGGCACCCAGTGAACTTCTGTACTTCCCTCAAATCTGTCGGCGGCTTCATCCTTTCTATGGCACGAATCTTGCCGGGATTCACCTCAATACCCCGGCTGGAAACAAGAAAACCGAGCAACTTGCCCGCCGGCACACCAAAGGTGCACTTAGCCGGATTCAACTTCATCCGGAATCTCCTCAGGTTCCCAAAGGTTTCCCGGAGATCATCTATGAGAGTCTTGCTCTCCTTGGTTTTTATGACGATATCATCGACATATACCTGCACATTTTTATCTATCTGATCGTGCAAACACTTTTGCATACACCTTTGGTAAGTTGCGCCGGCATTTCTTAAACCGAACGGCATAGTGAGATAGCAATAAGCCCCGTACGGGGTAATAAAGGATGTCTTTATTTGATCTGGCTCAAACAAGGGGATCTGGTGGAAACCAGAATAAACATCTACGAAAGATAACAGTTCACATCCGGCTGTGGAATCAATCACTTGATCGATCCGAGGCAGCGGGAATGGATCTTTAGGACATGCCTTGTTCAAGTTGGTGTAATCAACACACATCCGCCATACTTTCACTATGACGGGCTCATCTTTCTTCTTTTCCACCAAAACCGGATTAGACACCCAATCCGGATGAAGTACTTCCTTGATAAAGCCAGAGGCTAAGAGCCTGGCCACTTCCTCCCATATGGCTTTCCTTCTATCGCCGGCATTCCGCCGGAGCGGCTGCTTCACTGGCTTAGCATCGGGTCTCACGTGCAATGCGTGCTCAGCCAGCTCCCTCGGCACACCTTGCAGGTCCGAAGTAGACCATGCAAAGATATCCCGATTCTCACGGAGGAAGCTGATGAGCTCGCTTTCCTATTTGGGATCCAAACTTGCCCCAACCAGGGCATGGCGCTCCGGGAAAGCTTCATCCAGCGGCACTTTTTTGACTTCCTTGCCTACTTGAAAAGAAGCACTGCCGCCGGGATTTGTCATGCCCGGCATATATTTGCCGGCCACGACCGTTTCAGCAATCTCCACTGCTCGCTTGAGCCTCTTCCTCTCCTCTGCAATGATCAGAGTCTCGGCCAGATTGGATCCGGCGGTGGCACATGCCATCGAACGCTTGTAATCACCAATGATGGTGATCACCCCTTTGGGTCCCGGCATCTTCATCTTCAGATACGCCACATGCGTAGAGGCCATGAATTTTGCCAGTGCCGGTCTACCCAGCAAAGCATGGTAGGGGCTCTCCAGATCAACCACCTCGAACATGAGGTTTTCCACCCTGCAGTTATCCCGGCTGCCAAACATGACATCCATCCGGATCTTGCCCATCGGCGCACACGAAAGTCCCGGCACAATGCCGTGGAACGTGGTCTTGCTTGGTTCCAGCATATTTTCCTTGATTCCCAGCTTCTCCATCGTATCTCGATACATGATGTTGATGCTGCTTCCATTATCAATGAGGACCTTGCTGAATCTTACGTTATTAGTCGGCCCGACGAATGTCGGATCCATCACCAGAGCATATCCGCCGGGATTTGGCATGATCCGGGGATGATCTGCCCTGTCCCAACCAACAGCCTGGTCAGACCAGTACATCAGCTTTGGCACAGCCGACATAACGGCATTCACCTCCAGACTCCGCCGGTACAAGCTCTGCTTGTCTGTTCTCTCGGTCTCAAAGACCATATAGCTCTGATCATACTCCTTGTACTCATTCCGGCCCGCTCCTGGGCCTCCGGCGTTATATTCCGGATTATAGCTCTGGTCAACTTGATTTACGCCGGCATTTCCGGCGTTGCTCTGATTCCCAGGATTAACCGGCCTAGGTGGGACTGCAATTGTATTAGCACCTGTCAACGGCGATGGAGCTGCCGGGACAGAGGGTCTAGCCGGTCCCCAGGGACCTGCACGACCTGCTAATATGTCGTCCAGCCACGAACAGTTCCTTGTCAAATGGTTTGCCGGCTTTCCCGGCTGGAATGTGTGAAACACACAAGGCTTGTCCATGGCAAGACCCACAGTATACTTCGGCCACTGCTTCTTCTGGCCGGCGGCTCCGCCGGCATTCTTGTTGGTCCAGACATTCTTCTTCTGGAACGGCTGTGCTTGCTGCTGCGGCTGCTGCTGAGGCTGCTGATAGTTCTCATATCTCGGACGCTGGCTACTGCCGGCGCCCCCTTGCTCTTCCTCCACAGCTGCAACTTGTGCTGCTCCGTACCGATAATCCGGCCGCTCATCTCTCCTCTTATTCCGGTTATCCGGGCGATAGTATTGCCCTGGTCTCCCGGCATTGCTGGTGTTCCCCTGGGTTTGCCCCTGTCCTTGTGAATCGAGACTGGGCTGCTTGGGATCTCCCAGAGCATAACTATCAGCGATCTTGATTGTTTCGGCCAGCGTGGCCGGCATTTGCCTCTGAAGCTTTTGCCACAGCATGGTGCCATGTTGGCACCCATGAGCGAACCACATGATGGCCTGCTGCTCATTGATTCCTTCGCAGGAATTGCGCAACGTGCACCACCTGGTCAGATAGTCACGGTCAGTCTCATTCACTCCTTGCCGGCAGTTAGCCAGCTGCTGCGGACGGGTGGGCCTCTTGTATGTACTGGTAAAGTTCGACACAAACTGCTCTTCGAAATCAATCCAGCCGTTGATACTCCCGACCGGTAAATTATTCAGCCATATCCTGGCTGGACCTTCCAACATCTGCGGCACATATCGTACCGCCCATCTGAGGTTTCCTCCGGCGATGTTCACCGCTGTGGAGTAATCCTCCAACCAATCTTCCGGCTTCGTACTGCCATTATATGTCCTCGCGCCACGCGCGAGCTGGAAGAAGTAAGGCACCGGCTCCCCCATAATCCGGGGTCCGAAACACATAGGGCCCGGAGCTCCTTGTCTCTCCACCAACTCTGATTGGTGGAGCTTGTCCAGCTTGAAACGTGCATCATTGGCTTCCAAGGACCGAGGTCCAAGCCGGGATGCTATTGGGCCTGCGATCATCTGCTGCTGCTGCTCCGGCTGATGCTGCTCACTATGCCGGCCTTGCTGATGCTGCTGCTGATATCCCGCCCTGGCAAGGGCGGAATTGCCGTCATCCTCTCGATGTCCCGGATGGCCTGCACCCTGCTGCTGCGCTGCACCTCCGGCGCCCTGTTGCTGACGCCGGGCTGCACTGTTACTCCGGCCACCACCGGCCGCTGCTGCTTCATGCCCGGCCGGCACACTCTGGCCGGGCTTCTTGCTGCCGACATACTTGTCAGCTTGGCCGACATTCTTCTGCACCATCGCCTGCTTTCCGGCGGCAGCCGGATCGTACACCTGGATCTGCTTGTCCCGGCGGCCAGAGGTCACACTTCCGGCACGCCGGGCGCTAGGATGCGGGGACGAGGCTTGGCCCCTCGACCTCGCGCCGGCACCTCCCGCCGACACAATGTACTGGGATGCCCCGGCACCTGGGTTTGCCTTCTTAAAGGCCTCCTGCTGCTTTGTAGCTTCAGACAAAAGTTGGTTAAGCCGGGCTTGCTGCTCACGCAGTGCTTCGCCGGATAAAGAAGATAAATCCTTAGCTACCTCGGCCGCTGCTCTAAGGTTCTTTACTGGCGAACTATAGACTACCTTAGGCACAATACTAGTTGCGGTATGACTCTTATCTCTAGCATCTTTTCCTATCTCAGCATTAAGATTTCTGCCTCTAGTTTTAACCTCTTCTATCCGGCTAGGCCGGATTACTACAGGAGTAAAACCATGGGCTGCCTCATACTCACGGAGTTGCCGGTTAAACCGTTCGCGCTCCTGGTTCATGGCCAGGGCCTCGTCGACGAGGGCCTGACGAGATCCCTCTAGGACCTCCCTTGTCTGCTCCGGATCAACGCCGGATCGCACCGGCTCGAGAAGCCGGTCGATGATGGGAAGAAGAACCTCGCCCCTAGCCGGCACACCGGAAGTGCCGGCCAGGTTCTCCGCACGCTCCAACGGAGGACGCGCCGACCTCTTGACCTTCGGCGGCTCCGGAGGAGAAGCTCCGGCCGCTGCTGCTTTGCCGGCATCTTCCGCCGGCGGCACGGATGTGCCGGCCATCATCACCTCAGCCGACTCTACTGAGCGAGCGCTACGCCCAGCGTGAGCCAGCCGATGTGACGGAGGATCCGACGCCACCAGCACCTCCTTCCTGCAAATTCTCTCAGTCCCCACGTACACCTCGTGGGAACCGAAAGACATAATCCGGCCATCCCTGGGGAACGGCCGGCCACCGAGACAACCGGCGTTGTCACTGACGAAACTGAGCGAGCCTAGCCTCTGGACGAGGCCAGAGACCACGCGCACTCCCGAAGCTGCTATCACAGACCCCGTCCGAATGAACACTCCGCCCAGCATATCGATCTGCCCCACGGTGGGCGCCAAATGTCGTCGTGGTGAAACAACATATGCCATAGGATGGCTTAAATGGGGGCCGAACTAGATGCTGGAGGATTCGGGAGAGGGGAACGAGCTAAAAAGCACGACAGAAAGAGACACTGATCTACCCAGGTTCGGGGCTCTCGTAAGGAGATAACACCCCTACTCCTGCTCTACTGATTGTATATATGGGTCGATGTAGTACACCACAATGGTGCTTCCAAGCTCTCTGCTAGAGAAGGAAGATGAACTGCTAAGTGTAGGAGTACAGTGTGACCAATCTACCTTCAACCTTTCAACCTTCTTCCAGCCACCCACCTTCCAACCCTTTGCTAGGACTCCCTGTGCCACCTTATATAGTGGTGGCCAGGGTTACAACGGTCATACAAGATCACAAGACAAGGGCTACACTCCAAACAGGAGCTGGTGGCGATGGCAGAGACCCTTGACTTCGCCCCTGATTGCTCTCGATGGGACGCCATATCCCTGTACCTTGTACCTCTTGAACTGTGGCCTTACCTCTGTGCGGTAAGCTCGTACTTGTGCACAGTGAGGGTAGGTAACCTCCACTGTGCACCCTGCCATCTTACTCTGCTACCATGCTTGGATGTTTTCTTCCTTGATTGTAGGGATGTGACACCTTGGTTGACTTAAGTATCCCGGATATGACCGTTGGCCATACCCAGGACTTATATGCCGGACCAACGACCTACGAGGGTCGGGTAATCCGGCCTCCCCTGCTCCTGCACAACACACAAAATAATTAGGCTGGCATATCTGAGTATATGCCGGCACACCTATACTAGTATTCCGGCTATACCGGCATATCCAGACACCAGCCGGGATATACATATATGCCGGCCTGGCCGATGCTCCTATATTCCGGCCAGGCCTTTTCTTGGTCAACCGGCATAAAAGTCAACCATAGACCTTGTGTCTTTCTAGTCTCTTGACCCTACCGGGGGTCATCCCCCCGACAAGCAGAGTGCAACATCTAATAAGTCATTCGGTTGCAACAGATATTAATCAGTCAAAACAGTACAATCACCACCAATTGCTAGCAAAATGAATTGTAAGCTACTAAGTCTAGAGAGCAGCTGTTGTTATTACAAAAGACCTTAGTATAGAATGCAGGCTGTCTGAAAATTTGAAAGGAAGATTTATCAAACAAACAACCAGCAAAATAAGCTACAGGCATACCTAAAGACTAACTACCAGGAAACTGCAGTGCAGAAATGAAGACTACACATTATCCAGTAGCTTCATAGCATATCCTACCTAAAGGCCAGTGGAAGGATGGCACAAACCTCCTGATGTCCCCGCTGAAATGCACGCTGGAAACAAAGAAGTAGCAAATAATATCAGGTTTCCCAATGCACGGCAAGTTGTATATAAGAACAAAAACTTGACATACTTGTACCTAGGATATAGAGCGTATCTATACAGATAATAAGCATCTCTTGAAATATAATGTTCCTTGTTTCCATAGTTGGCCCACACCTTTTTCATCTATTGCAAGTATTTTCAAACCATCCCTTGATGTTACTCTTGACTGTTGAGACAGCAACATAGAAGTATAGAACTGCATTTCTATAATCACATGCCCGTTAGTTGATATAGAAGATATATATAATACTCCAAGTTAAATAAAAGAGAGAAATGTCTATGGTGCAATTGCAGGCATTGACAGAACATACATCTTTTGGTGAAGCTCTGTTGCTGCCCATAGAATTTTGGTGTCTGCTGCAAGGAGAAGAGTTCGGAATCAGAGAGTTGGAAATTTCTCTTATTTGGTTGCAGTATATCTTAAAGTGTTTGACCTAGCAACATGCAGCCAGGCTGAAATAATTCCTTGGTTGCCTTTTCTTCTCATCCAGGCTAATTTGTCAAGAAGCAGAATCTAAAATGTATATATAACTGACAGGAAGCATACTTATTCTGTTAGATTTCGAGAATAAGCACTGCGAAAAAATAGTCTAGGACCAATTTATATAACAACATAACTTTTGAAGTGGCTGAATCTAAGATGCACGTATAGCTGAAGTATTACAACCAGCTGTGTGTAACTATGTAATTAAGCATACCTGAAACAATGACTCGAACATTTTTACTGGTTCTCAAGTACTTGATCACTGACTATATTTATGGTTTGGGTAGTTAGTGCTGCTAATATAAATTCAAAACATGATGAATATAAATATGTCGTAGTTTCCTCTATTGTTTCCTATTAGGTGTTTAAAAATGTGGCACATTAATATCATTGCCAAGTCTCACAGTAATCTGCACACACAAAAAAATTTCAAGCACCATCCTTACCTTTGTCCGAAAGCACACACTGAAAACTAAAAGGTTAAATTTTTGCAGCAGCACTGAATTATAATTTCTTAAATAGAAGGTTCAATATGGATGTGACTACTGTTTTATCAATTGCTACTTTGCCATCTTATCCATGTGTTACTCTATCTATCTTTCCCCATGTATATGCATTATGGCTCCTGCAACATTATTTAGTTACTCTCCTCTATGACTAAATATTGACAATTAATTTACACAACTTATATATGTCCCTGTCACCAGCGCCATATCCATCTTAGCCTTTCTTCCACTGTCCTAATCTTCGTTGTACACACCAACTGACCAGGTTTGTGCTACACTGAATTTCTAGGTGTGTGATCCTGGCTTAATTTTTCATATAATTGCAAAAGCATGTCAGGAAAGAAGGTACCAGAGTAACTATTTCTTAAATTAGTGATAGAAAGAGAGGTAGTGCCATTTTTTAATGCATACTCGTCCAATATTACCATAGTGAAATTCACGAAACATAGTATGATCTGAAGATCGCAAAGGCAATTAGCCTATGATTTTATCAAAACAAAAGGACTTATACGATTATACCTTTAGCAGCATATATACTTCCAGAAGCTAAAAAAGAAACATATGCAAATTTGGCAAACAGCTGGTCTCCATATTCATCTTTTGCATGAAGCACACATTTTTGTAGTATATGCACACCACTTCAGAATTTTAATTAACTTTTTTTTTGAAGCGGGGGCAAGTAACAATTGATCTCCTTGTACACGCATATTTTGATTAAAAGGAAAAACATCACGCTAGCAAATACAAATCGTTCTGTAAGCTCACAAATTGTCAAATTATACTAATTAGTACATGACTACATGGCAACAATGATATAAAATATCCACTTCAGTGTGCATATATGTCGTATTACCTGTACCATCTTTGTTCTCCTCGATCCAAAAGTAGGCCAGCATCCTTATTAGATAAAAACATCGACACCTACCCTGCTCAAATAATCGGCAATGGGTAAAATTTATTTGAGGCTGGCTCATTTGATGCTGCAGAGGAAAACTAACATTCTTAAAATTAATACTCAATCGATCATGTAGTGTTCACCTTCTCTTGTGGCCATATTTAACAGAAACCTTCACGACAGTATCCTCTTATCCGGAAATCTCGGCCCGTCTTACTCCTTGTTGACAGCCAACTGAACCTTAGTGGCAGACTACCTGGACCTAACCATTGGTGTGAAGAACATAACACCACTTTCAAGGTCTGAAATCAGCAAACCCTTTTCCCTTATTGAAAACGGTACCGAGCGGTCCACTGTATGCAAACATGTCATCCTACACACCATGCAATTGCAAACCAGCAACATCAGTATGTTTCCCATCAGGTGTGCACAAGTAGTACATGAACATTGCATGGAACAACTGTACAATTCAAGGAAAGAGTACACAGAGTCATCGATTACCAAAGAGGTGACGACCAGCCGACATTGCATTAACAGAGCAGCAGGGAATTTGAATCCTCTATTACCACCAACAAAAGGGAACTTTTGGGTCACCTAAAACTTTGAATTGGCACTACAGATGGAGTGAACTAATTAAAAATTTCCCAATTGGAGACTGCATGCATCACATGAAGAAATTAGAAACCGAGCAGAGAACCAATCGTGATATTTGTTACCCTCTTTGGAAGCTTTGTAGGGGACTTGGAAGGTTGTGCCGTTTGCTCGCAGCGCTGGCGGCAGAGAGGAAGCTCTCCTCGGGGCCGTCGAAGTAGGCTCTTCTTCTTCAAGCAGGAGGTCGAGTGGATCGAGAGCAGTCGCCGGCACAGCACGCGGACGCATCTCCAAGCGGCTGCGTCGGAGATTCCAACGCCGGCTCGCCGCCGCCGCCACGAGCGGCACCCTTAATCGGCAGGTCTCCAGAGGCCTCAAAGAAGTCAGCGCTGCTCTAGTTTAGCCACGGCCCTACCCGAAAAAAAATTTAGCCACGCCCCATCACACGCTCGTCGTTGCCCATGACCTGCAGCCACTTGGTCCCGCTTGGTGGGTCGCCCTCCATCTTCTTCTCGCCAGACGCCGGGGTGGAGCACGACCTTGCCGACCGCTTGCACATGATGCCGCATCTCTGTGCGGCAACTGCGTTGACTGAGTCAGGAGAGAGAAAGAGAGGAACGGACTTAATAGAAGGAGGAAATTGCACATAACACCAGGTGTTGGTGCATGTTTTGCACCAAACCACAGGTTACAACTTTTTTTGCACCAAACACCATATTTTCCTGTAATCGTTGCAAGATACACAAAACATAGTCATTACCGTGTTTAACAATAAAATTAGGGGTGACCGGCCCACTTAAACTGGATCCATCCGGGTCAACACCCGTCCACGCCCGGTCCACACTCTCCCTGCCCCCCACTCGACCCTTCCCGAACAGACAGAGGAAAGGACCTCGACAGAGGACGAACGGCGGCGGGGCTGGAGATGAGCGACGGCCTCGACCTGTAGTCCGGCGAGGTGGAGTCCGGCGACCTGGAGACCGCCGACGGCGGCGGGGTCGGAGTCTCGGCGGCGGGGATGGTCGAGACGGACAAGCCCGGCGGCGGCGGGGACGGAGCAACGCCTACGGCGACCGCGACGCAACCCGGCGGCTGGGGCGGCGGCGCCCCTGCGGTGACCATGCCGGCCATGGATTTCGACGGCATGAGCCATTTCAGTGGGTAAGCTCCGTTGCCCTTGTCTGTTTCCATATATATGTCATCCACGATTGATTGAAAACCCTAGTCTGTTGCCGGAAGAATTCGACTTTGATCGACGTAGTATCCTAGTTCCTTTCCAAATTTTATTGTGTTGGAATGGTTGTTGTGGTTTTTGTTATTGGGCTCTACAATTTCATGAAACAGAGAGTGGGTAATGAGTCTATTTTTTTGTGTCAGGCATATAGGAACAGAGCACATTTTTAGTTGAATTTTGTTTCAACTGCAGATGAACTGGGCATAATAATAATCATTGCTTATCTATGTTCAGGTTGGAGGATTATGTCGGTTTGTTGACGAGAGATTGGTCCATTCCTATTGATGAATCTGTCCATTTGGTAGCGAATATGGAGGAAGATGCCCAAGCTGAAGGTTTCGTTGCTGAGGAATGCCATGTTGATGGAGAAACCGACTCTGAGCATTATGAGGATTTTTTGGTTCGTTGTGAAGGTGATTCAGATGTTGAAGAATGCTTCCCAATACCGATAACAACACCAATAGCACCAATAACAAGGGAAGAGAGGGCAGAAATCCAAGAAGAGTGTAGGAAAAAAACTGCTAGGGACAAGGCAGAGTTGTCAAGAGCAGCGAAGAGAAGGGCAATAGAAGGAGTTCTACAGGAAGAAGACATGGCATTCAGTGATCAAGCAAGTGATGACTGTAGGGAGTTGAGTGATTCTAGTGATGATGACAGATTTGTGGATCCAAAGTCTGTGTCCATAACAAAGAGGAAGAGCAGATCAAAGAGACTAGAGAAGAGAATTTATTATGATGAATCAAATCCTATTGCTCATGAGTTGCTGCAGGTGAAGTTGTGCTTTGTAGATGTCCATCAGTATAGGAGGGCACTAACAAACTACCACATTGTGAATCAGAGGGTCTTTGAATATTTAAGAAATGATCATGACAGGATCACTGTTTGCTGCAACTCCGGAGGCACATGTCCATTTGCAATTCTATCATCAACTATCACCGGAGAAACTACCCATGTAATTCGTTGGCTTGTTTTGCCTCACACTTGTGGAAAGACGAATGACAGTTCAAGAATTAATGCTGTTTGGGTGAGCAAGACGTATGAAGATCAGATTAGAAGTGAGCCCAATATGAAAATCACAGCACTTATTGACATGGTTAAGAGGGACCATGGGGTTTCCATTTCCACACACATGGCATACAGGGCCAAGAACAAAGCACTAGAGGTGATTGATGGACACCATGAGAGTCAATATTATAGGATATGAGATTACCTTCAGACTGTGATGAACACAAATCCGGGCAGCCGATGCATTGTGAACACTATTGTCAACCAAATCCCACAGAAGAACCCAAGATTTCATGGATTATTCTATTGCCTGAATGCACAAGTTCAGGGATTCCTAGAAGGTTGCAGACCTTTTATTGGTAAGAGATATACAACACATGTTCGCCATTTTGATCAACTCCTTGTATTTTGTTTTCTTAGTTACTTGATGTTAACTTGCAGGTGTAGATGGATGTTTCTTGAAAACTGGTACTGGATTTCAAATCCTTGCTGCCGCGGCTAGGGATGGCAATAATAACTTGTTCCCTCTCGCTTTTGGAGTTGTTGGAAAAGAGGAGACTTCAACTTGGTGTTGGTTTCTAGCCCAGCTCAGGTATGCTCTAGGTGGTGGCACAAGTAAGCACGGACCCTTCACTATCATGTCTGATCGACAAAAAGGGTTATTAAAAGCGGTAAGCCAAGTCTTTCTGGAGTGTGAGCAGCGGTTTTGTCTTAGGCACATATATGCTAACTTTCAAATAGCTGGATTTAGGGGAGAAGACCTAAAAAAGTTAGTAGCGGGACAAAAGGAGGAGGACAATTAGTTAGGAGGAAGAAGGCATCAGGAGGAGCTTACCACTTTTGTGTGGACATTTTGAACCTGTAAGATCGTATCAAGCAAGCTTTTGGGTGTACATTTTGAACCTGTAAGATGGTATCAAGCTTCTAGCTTCTAGATGGCTATGTTGAACCTGTAAGATCGTATCATGCTTCTAGATTGTATCAAGCTATGGATGAATCTAGTCAAATCTCTTTAAATCCTGCCCTTTGTATGTTTAAATATTGTCAAGCTTATATCGTATCAAGCTTCCAGATTGTATCAACCTAGATGGATATATTGTGTAAATGCTTATTTCTGTGTTTGGGGATGGACTTGGTGTAAATGCTTATTTCTGTAAATGCTTATATCGTATCAAGCTTCTAGATAGTATCAAGCTTCAACACATTCCTTCCAGGATTTTGATTTGGGGATGGACCTGGTGTACTGGACCGGTCTTGTAATTGGCTATTAAACTAGCTAATGATTATTTCTGTGTTTTTTGCAACGATTACAGGAAAATATGGTGTTTGGTGCAAAAAAAGTTGTAACCTGTGGTTTGGTGCAAAATATGCACCAACACCTGGTGTTATGTGCTATTTCCTCTAATAGAAGAGATGGGATATGACCTAGAGGAAGACAAAATCTACTGCTTCTCATGCCGAAGGCCGCGTCTGTAGGAGTCACGGGGGTGGTCGCATACCGAGAAGAGGGAGCGGTATCACGGGGGCGAGCTAGGAAGAGGATGGCAGATCCCTCGTGGAATGCGGCAGTCAAGGGAGACAGGAGGACCGTAGGAGCACGATGGATTGGTCTCGCGATACTTCTGGTGAGCATGGGACAGGGCCCAAACGGTGTCCGACCATCCAGAAAAGCCCAGCGGTGGCCTAAGGAGAACTTGCCACGTTGTCTATCATGATGGGCCTGTGAGAAACAAAGAGGACGTGTGGAGATTACCCGTTTACTGTAGATGGACGCCATCAACAGTGCTAATCGCTGATTTGGCATGGCTAACAGCTCGCTAAAATCTTGAACTTTTATATATGTATCGATATCGATGTATGCATGGACTTGTTATGCATGGTTGTTGGAGCATGTTATGTATGGTTGCCATGGATGTATGCTATGCGTGAGTGTAGTTTCTTTCTTTCTTATGAAACCTGCATAAGTTCCCTTGTTATAAATCTCACCAATTCACTCCTCTCCAGAATGGCTCCGGAGACTCGTGCCCATGCTGGCAACAACCCGCCCCCACCTCCTGAGCCCGACATGACGTAGGTGCTGCGGCTCCTGTTGGAGGAGCGTGAAGTCGCACGCGCCGAGCGTCAAGCCAACCTAGCTACACTCCAGCAACTCACTCAGATGGCCACCAACCACAACAACCCTGGTGGCAACGATGATGAGGAACCCCGCAACACGCTTAGGAACTTCCAAAACTCCAACCCGCCAACATTCACCAAGTCTACCGAACCCCTGGACGCCGACGACTGGCTCCGCACCATCGAGAACAAGCTCGAGTATGCGGGAGTTGGAGCAAACAAGAAGGTGCTCTACGCCACCCATTTCCTAGCTGGCGCAGCAGGCGCATGGTGGGAGAACGTCCGTGCCGTGCAGCCCGAGGGCCAAGTGATGACTTGGGAAGCCTTCAAGACCAAGTTCCGCAAGGCCCACATTCCATCTGGACTCATCAAGATTATGCGTGACAAGTTCCTTAACCTCAAGCAAGGAAGTTTGAGTGTCACCGAGTACCTTGACAAGTTCACCACTTGGGGGAGGTATGCCCCTAACGACATCGACACCGATGAGAAGAAGCGGGAGCGCTTCATGAATGGACTTCAGGAAGACCTGCAGCCTTATCTGGTCGCCGTGCCCTACAATGACCTGGAGTCCCTAGTGGATGCTGCTATTATGGTCGAGGACAAGAACAAGGCTGCCCGTGAAAGCCGGAAGAGGAGAATGATGAGTCAGGGTGGATCAAGTAGTCAGAGATCCCGCAGCATGCCCCCATCAAGGTCTGCGCCACCCCCTCAGAGGTTCGCCTCTCAAGCACCCATGCCTAACAACCCCAACCGCCAGTACTCAAGCAACCATCCTACCAGCGGATATCCCTCTGGAGGGAATCGCAACACCTTCAACCCTACCAACCGCAGCCAGGGAAGTGGCTGCTATACTTGTGGCCAGCCAGGGCATTTCTCTAAGGAATTCCCCCTGAAGAAACCCTCCGCACCGAGCCTCAGCGTGCCTAAACCCAATCAGGGTCAAGGCCGTGGACCCCCTGGACGGAACTCGAAGAATCAAGCAAATATAGCAAGGGCCGCCTGAACCATGTCTCTGCTGAAGAAGCTGCTGAAGCACCTGATATCGTTCTGGGTACATTTCTTGTCAACTCCACCCCTGCAAGAGTACTGTTTGATTCGGGTGCATCCCATTCTTTCGTGACCGAGAACTTCGTTGAAAAGGGAAAGCTAGAACCAACCATGATGCCTAGAACTATGTTAGTCTAGATCCCCGGGTCAGTCATGAAAACTAAGAGGAATTGCATAGATGTGCCGGTAGATATCCATGGGGAGTCATTCAAGGCCAACCTGATCATTTTAGGCACAAAGGGTTTGGACGTGGTGCTTGGAATGGACTGGATGTCCAAGTACCAGGGTCATATAGACTGCGCTCGGAAAGCTATAACCGTAACCAGTAGTGATGGAGTTCAAATTGAGCACATCACAACTATGCCATCCTGCAAAGCTTACTACAAGAAGTCAGTCTCAGGGCCGCCTCTCGATAAAGTTCCGGTGGTATGTGAGTACCCTGACGTCTTTCCTGAGGAGTTGCCAGGTATGCCCCCTGACCGGGATATCGAATTCGTAATTGAGTTGATTCCCGGAACAGCTCCCATTGCTCAGCGACTGTTGTGGATATACCAAACGGGTATACCAGTGACGTAGTCTCATACCGGCAAAGCAGGGTGGCCCATGGAGGTGGTATGGCGGATAGCCAACCGGGCGGCCTAGTTGCTAGTGGTATGGCGGATTGAAGGCTGCCATGCCATGGCAGATTCCACGCTGCTATGCCATGGCAGATTCCCAGACGGCAGGAGCTTATGGCAGATTCAATGATGCCATACCATGGTGGATTACTGGATGCAGTAGCTTATGGCAGATCCGAATACAGGCCCATGGCAGGTTGCCTTGTAGTATACGCATAGGACTTAGTCTAGGACTCCATATTGTATCCGCCCCAGAACCACCATGATA
Source organism: Dactylis glomerata (assembly GCA_007115705.1). NCBI lineage: Eukaryota > Viridiplantae > Streptophyta > Magnoliopsida > Poales > Poaceae > Dactylis > Dactylis glomerata. The sequence goes on along the minus strand of QXEO01000546.1, from coordinate 3,523,560 downwards.
CCCACGCCAGGTGCCTTTATAAGCCGGCGTGGAGGAGCCCTTGAGGCACGACTTAGCCATAAGGGTAGAAGACATAGCAGATCGCATAGCGACCAACACAACCATTGTAATCTGTACACATTGTGCCATTATAGTGAGTTGTAGCAGGATGTAGCGATCCTCCACCGCGGGGACGTGAATCTGGGTAATCCCTGTCTATCACCGTCCCGGGCACCAGATCGCCTATCCCCTCCTTCTATTGCCTTGAGGTACCCCTCATGGCATACGTGTCGTAAGAACCACGACAGTTGGCGCCCACCATGGAGCGAGGGCGTCTGGAATCGATCCGGGCGAATTTCTCACCGTCTTCGACGGTGGTCGGATCGGATCGCTTTCATCTGCAACACCGGCGGAAAGTTCATTACCGCCGCAGGCTAGGCAATCGGGGGCTCGACGTAATAGCCCTCGCACTGGCGGATTGTCCAAATCCCTTGTGTTCGAGGCGGCGCCGATCTTATCTGATTGTAGATTTGCCATCTGCTGTCGATGGATTTCGTGTCGCAAGAACACGGGGTACCACGCGACGGACCCAAGGATTCGAACGCAGGGGGCTGAACGTGTGAGATCTTGGATCGCAACGAAACACGGCGACGGAAGCCTCGATTGTCGGACGCGCAACGCACTGCAGAGAGGGAGACCGAGCCTTACCCAGGTTCAGGGCCCTCGTGGTGAGGTAAAACCCCTACTTCCTGCCTTCTTGTATTGCAACGCGACACCTCGCGAGGAGTACAAGGCCTTTGTTACAAAGCTCTAGCTGGCCAGAGGTTGAAGAACCTGCGTGCCCAGCTAGCAGCCTGAAGAAGATGAAGATTCGATCCCCTCTAAGGGATGGCCTCCCTCCCCCTTTATAGCGCCCAGGTCCTCCTTCCCCTTATCTTCTTGGGGAAGGGGTTGCCACACACGGCCAAGGAGGGAGGACAGCTGTAGACTATACTCTTCTGTAGACTGGGTCTTCGTAGGGTAGTGGCGCCGGTCCACAGGAGTGGGTGGAGGAAGCTGACGTCCTCCTCTGGCGCACTGCACCGTCCACGCTATTTTTAGGGGGGTGGCCAACAACCACTGTGCCGCTTTGGGCAGGCACGGCGAAAGTTGGTCTCCTCCCTGTCTGGGGTAGCGTGGGCGGTACGCGGTCTTCTGCCCGTTATCTTCTTGCTCTGCACGCAAACGTGCTGAGCTGACGTGGGCGTACTTCCTCTCCTCACCAGCTGAGGCTCGTGAGGAGGTCTTCTGGTCCTTAGTCGTTTGTGTCGTCGTTCTCCTCACGAGGCGCCTCCTCGTGAGGGTCTTCTCCGTAGCTTGGGTCGTCGATTCTGAAGGTGGGCCGATGACGTGGCCCAGGAGCAGGTGGACCGGGATACCCCGGTATCCATAACACCGACAGTAGCCCCCGGGAGCCCGGCCCGCAAACGCGCCCTCTCGAGGGAGCGAAGGGACGGGGGCCCCAGAAGCTGCTGGGCCCTCCAACGGCACGCTGTCAACCGTGCGGTCAGAGGACCATGTGAAGAGGCAGACGCTGTGGACGCATGGCGCGGCCGCAACTGGCGAGACGAAACGGCGGGTGACGTTACAGTCTCCGAGGCGTCAATCCCTCATAATGACGCGTCGCTTGACTGCGGAGCACTGCGCCAACGCTTCGATTCCCGCGCAGGGATTTGACGCATCGACGCCGGACGCCCCCTTAAATAGATCTTCCTCGAGACCTCCGGCACTTCACCTCCTTCCTCCAGTGCCACTTCTGCTTCTGCGCCCCTGAGCTCATGGATCCCTCCAACTCCTCCGCCGTCGCTGGATCGGGCTCTGGGGCGAAGCGCCGTGGACGTCCCCTAGGCAGCGGGAAGAAGGCGAAGATCCCTGCCCCGGGGGCGCCCGGCGCCGGCGGCCCCCTCCGCATTGGCGCGCCGCGGTAGGAAGAGGCGAGCCGCGCCACCCTGGGGACCTCCAGCGCCATGACCCTCCGGGGTCCAGTGCGCGGGGGTGCTCTGAACTCGCCGTCGCCGCTGGCGGCGGCGCCTGCTCCCCGCACCTCGGGGAGCGTCGATCGGGCCCTTCAGGAGGTGCTGGCCGCCCTGGGCCCGCCTCCCCCTGAAGCAGATCCTCCGGCCCCGCCGGCGAACGGAGTGATTGCCACTCCGCGCCCCCTGGCGGCAGCGATGCTGGGACCCCTCATCGGCCCTGGGTCCCGGTTCCTGGAGCTTCTCGTCGTCGTCGACGCCCCGGGCTTCAACTCCCTCCGGCTGCCCGACACCGTCCGAAGGGTGATTTACGCCCCCGGCACGGCCGCCGGGGAGATTGCCCTGGGGGAACAGAGCAGGCCAGATCTCCTCTGGCCTGTGGACATCCTCCTTGGGGACGGCGGCCGCGCTGTCCTCTCCGGCCGCTGGAGGGCATTTGCCCTCGGCCATCGCCTCCGCGTCGGCGACCACCTCGTCTTCCGCTTTAAGCTGGGGACGCTGGAGGCTACGGTGCGGATCTTCACCACCGGCGGCGTCCGCCGCACCTACCCCCAGCCCGCGGCGCAGTGAAGAGGTGGCCCTGGCGTGGTAGTCCTCTGGGGAGGGGAGCTAGTCTCCTCCCCTCTTTTGTCGTGTAGTCCTTGCCGGCGGGGTATGCCCCGCCGTGCTTCGCTCCTTCCCCCACTGGGGGCGCTTTAATGGAATCCGCCTGTTAATTATCTTGCTGTTCTTCAATGTCCTGGTCATTTGCTCGCTCGAGAGCCCTGGTGAGTTGTTGGCATCGACGGGAAGCCTCCCTCCGCCTCAGAGCTCAAGACGGGGTCGGCGTTGACGACACATCGGACGATTCCTGAGACAAGAAGTTGAAGAAAGAGTTGGAAAACAAAAAACCCCAAATCCCCGAAAACGAAAAAACAATTCGAGAAAACAAACGAAAAAAGAAGGCGAATAAGATGCCCCTGTGACCGGCACAGGGACCTTCTCCGTCGTGGAGGAGCGCGGCACTATCTGTGCCAGCAGCTAAGAGCAAATTGCCGCGCGTGGCGATTCACGGGGCCTTCCTCGTCGTTGAGGGAAGCTGGACCCTCACGGACGTGAAAACGTCGACGCTTAAGAGAGCCCAGAGACCGTCGACACCTCATAAGGGTTGCTCATGAGGTGAAGGGCCTGGCGCGGACCTCCGGATCTGCGTCTCCTTCGCAAGATGATCGGAGCGGCCTTGGTCTTCAATAATCCTGCCACGTTAGGCCTTCCTCGATAGAGGGAATCTTCCTGCGGATGCTGGTGCATCGACGCGTCCTTGCTCCCTCGTGAGGGTTGCTCACGAGGGGTAGGTCCTTAGCGGGTGCCTTGAGGCACACCTTGGACTTTTACTTGAAGATTTTTTATTTTCTGATGTACTTCGCGAGGAACTAAGCACCATGGGTATTTGGAGGTGATCGATAACAGGGCCGTCGCCCCCGACCAGAGCTCATTCCCTTCGGGTTTTTCGGGCTCGCTGTTTTCCGGGCGAAGGCCCCAGCATAGACACCGTGCCTAGCCCCCTTCCGCGAGGAGTACAACAGAAAATAAATGGACTTCATGCCATTTGATGTCATGCCGAAGCAGAGGCGCTATATTGCGCATTAACTTAATATCAGTGCTTAAGAGCGGACTGAGCTGATACAAGCGCCGTAAAAACGGTCTTTTTCTCCTCGTGAGGAACCTAAGGGTAGAACTTTCGCAGATGAGCTATGTTCCACGGGTTCCCCACCGGCACGCCCTCTGCGGTTTCCAGCCGCGCCGATCCTGGCCTGGCGATGTGCGTCACCTTGAAGGGTCCTTCCCACATTGGAGACAGCTTGTGCAGGCCCTCGCGAGAGAGTATTCTCCTCAGCACCAGGTCGCCGACCTCCAGAGTTCTTGCTCGAACATGGCGGCTATGGTAGAGGCGTAGTCCTTGCTGGTACCTCGCGGTGCAGAGCGCGGCTTGGCACCGAGCTTCTTCGAGCAGGAGGAGGCGATCCTTGATGAGGTCCTCTTGGCGAATTTCGTCGAAGGCGAGCACTCTTGGCGATCCGAACTTGACATCGGTGGGAAGAACAGCCTCCGCCCCATAGACCAGGAAGAAAGGGGTTTCTCCAGTGGGTTTGGTGGCGGTAGTCCTGATGGACCACAAGATGGATTGGAGGTTGTCTAACCATTTTTTGCCGCAGGCTTCGAGCTTGGCGCTGAAGCTTTTCGTCTTGAGTCCCTTGAGGACCTCGGCGTTAGCACACTCGGCTTGGCCATTGCTCCGGGGGTAGGCGACGGAGGCGAAGCAGATCTTGATGCCGACCGATGCACAGTAGTCCCGGAACAGTCCGCTGGTGAACTGGCTACCGTTGTCGGTGATTATGCGGTTAGGCACACCAAAACGACAGACCAGCCCACGGATGAACTTGACTGCGGACCTCGCCGGGATTGTGCACACAGGTTCCACCTCCACCCACTTGGTGAACTTGTCGATGGCGACGTAGAGGTAGCGATAGCCCCCTTGCGCTCTGGGGAATGGACCGAGGATGTCCAGCCCCCAAACTGCAAAGGGCCAAGTGAGTGGGATGGTTTGCAGCTCTTGCACCGGCTGATGTATCTGCTTGGCGTGGAATTGGCACGCCTCGCACCTCTTGACCATCTCCACCGCGTCTCCGAGCGCTGAAGGCCAGTAGAACTCGCTTCGGTACGCCTTTGCGGCTAGAGTTGCCGCAGAAGCGTGATGCCCGCATTCGCCGGCGTGGATGTCCTTGAGAAGCTCTTGGCCTTGGTGAGTTGAAATGCACTTCAGAGCGACGCCGTCTGGGCGACGCCGGTACAAGTCACCATCCTTGACGCAGTAGCCCGAAGCTTGCCGCACAATCCTCTCGGCCTCCTCTTCATCCTCGGGAAGCCTGCTGCTGGTGAGGTAGGCCTTGAGCTCGATGATCCAATCCACTCCCTCTTGCCGTGCCAATGCCAGAAGGACGCGGTCACCCGAAGGAGGCCCGCAATCCGGAGCCCCCTGCTCCAGCGGTGGCGGCAAAGCAGAAGGAGGAGGTGAATCGGATGTCGATGGGGAAGCGGACGGCTTGAAAAGACGTTCCTCAACGACGCCGGCAGGCTGTGCCAGGCGATGAGAGGCGCGCTTGGCGATCTCGTCGGCTTCCACATTTTCTCCTCTCGGGACGTGCTTCAGCTCCAAACCTTGGAAGCGTTTCTCCATCTTTCGATGCTCCTCGAGATAAGCCGCCATGTGCTCATCCTTTGGAGTGTAGCTCTTGTTTGAGAAGTTCACAATTAGTTGTGAATCTCCTTTGACGATGAGGCGCTTGATGCCCAAAGCGTTTGCTGCCCTTAGGCCAGCAAGTAGTCCTTCGTACTCCGCGATGTTGTTGGAGACCTTGTTCTCAGGCTTGAAGCAGAGCTGCACAGCATAGAAGAGCTTGTCTCCAGAGGGAGAGGTTAGGACAGCACCAGCTCCCGCGCCGGGGAGGTTGAAGGCGCCGTCGAAGTGCATGACCCAGAGGCCTGGGGCCTCCTCTCCAGGGAGAGTTGACTCCACCTCTGGAGGCTCGTCGACGAACGGATCAGTCCATTCTGCAGTGAACTCGGCCAAAGCCTTGCTCTTGATTACCTTTGTAGTTTCGAAGGAGATCTCGAAAGGCTGAAGCTCCACGGCCCACTCAGCCACCCGCCCGGTGACATTGGGGTTGCGTAGAATGGTTTCCAGGGGCCGATCTGTTACCACCTTAATCGGGTGACCCTGGAAGTAGTGGCGTAGCTTCCGCGAGGCGATGAGCAAGGTGTAGAGCAGCTTTTGCTGCATGGTGTAGCGTTCCCGCGCGTCACGCAGTACTGTGCTGACGAAGTACACAGGCTTTTGCACCTTGACGACACCCTCGGAAGGCTCCTCCTTAGTAGGCTTTTGAGCGTTGCTCTGAGAGAGCGGCTCGGTCGGCGAAGATTCCATGGGCAGCTCCTCTCGAGGGTCGGGAGATGAAGCAGCCTCTTCCTCGCGAGGAGCCCCCGAGCTTGGGGGAGTGACCTCCTCTTTGGCGATTACCTTGGCGTCTCGCTCCGCGACGAGAACAGTGCTTGCAGTCCTTGGAGTTGCCGCGATGTAGAGTAGCAAAGGCTCGCGGGGGGTTGGGGCAACCATGATCGGTGGGCTCGTGAGGTACCTTTTTAACTCAGCGAAGGCCTTGTCGGCTTCCGGAGTCCACTCGAACTTCCCAGTGCGTTTCATAAGCTTGAAGAAGGGCAGAGCTTTCTCCCCACTCCTTGCGATGAAACGTCCCAGGGCTGCCATGCACCCCGTGAGGCGTTGCATTTCCTTGAGATTGCGTGGAGGACGCATTTCTTCGATGGCCTTGACCTTGTCGGGGTTCGCCTCTATCCCGCGACTGGACACGAGGAACCCCAACAGTTTTCCTGACGGTACGCCGAAGGCGCACTTGGCGGGGTTGAGCTTGATGTTTACCTTCCTCAGGTTGACGAATGTTTCCTCCAGATCTTCGATGAAGGTGTGACCCTCGCGAGTCTTGACGACGATGTCGTCGACGTAGGCCTCCGCGTTCCTTCCCATCTGAGCCCCCAAGGCCTTGCGCATGAGCCTTTGGAAGGTGGCTCCTGTGTTCTTCAGGCCGAAGGGCATGCAGACGTAGCAGTACACCCCACAGGGCGTGATGAAGGCGGTTTTTTCCTCGTCCTCCTTTGCCATCTTGATCTGATGATAGCCGGAGAAAGCATCCAAGAAGCAAAGGAGGTCGCAGCCGGCGGTGGAGTCGACGATTTGATCTATCCTCGGGAGCGGATAAGGATCCTTGGGACAGGCCTTGTTGAGACTCGTGAAGTCCACGCAGAGGCGCCCACTGCCGTTAGCCTTTGGGACGACCACCGGATTAGCAATCCAGGTGGGGTGGGCTACCTCGCGTATCAGCTTGGCCTTCTTCAGCTTCTCTATCTCCTTGACGATGAAATCCTGCTTCTCTTGGGCTTGCTTCCTAGTCTTCTGCTTCACGGGGTGTGCCTGAGGGCACACGGCTAAGTGGTGCTCAATCAGCTCCCTGGGAACGCCGGGCATATCTGACGGAGTCCAAGCGAACATGTCAGAGTTTGCCCGCAGGAAGGTGACGAGCGCGCTTTACTATTTAGGGGAAAGCCCTGCCCCAATTGTGATGAAGTTGTCGCAGCCCCCAGCCTGAAGTGGGACCTTCTTGGTTGCCGAGCGCTCCTGGGTAAATTGGGGCCTCCTGCCTGAGGGTACCGCAGCTTCCCCAATGCTCATGTCCAGCATTGGATGGACCAGGTCCTCGCTCGGGGTAGGCGATGCAGAGGCGGCGAACTTCTTCCCTGTCGAGCCCAGAGGGTGGGGCTCGAGAGAGGCCTTCTTCGCAGCAGCCCGCTCTTGGGATACGAGCTGCTTCTTCCTCGTGAGGTCGCCGGAGTGTTCCAGCAGATCTTCATCGGCGGGGAACATGGTGGCGGCCTCATGGTAGACGTGCTCCACTGACCGGAGAGCATCCTTTTCATTGCAGCGCACGGTGATCGTGTCGTTGGCGCCCGGAATCTTGAGGACGTTGAAGCCATGGTGCGTTGCTGCCATGAACCTAGCCAGGGCTGGGTAGCCAAGGATGGCATTGTATGGCAGGGCGATGTAGGCGACGTCGAAGTCGAGGCTTTCTGTCCTGTAGTTGTCCCGGGTGCCGAAGGTGACGGGCAGGCTTACCTGCCCAATTGGCGTCGTAGACCCCTCGGTTACCCCGAAGAATGGTCGAGTTGGCATAAGCCGGTGGTACGGCACCTGCATCTTTTCGAAGATCTCGACTGAGATGATGTTGAGGCCCGCCCCTCCGTCGATGAGAGTGCGATTGACAGCGACGTTGTTAATGGTTGGCGTGCACAAGAGGGGGATTGAGCCCACGCCCCTTGTGGAAGCCGGATGATCCTCCTCGTCGAAGCCAATCTTGCACGTCGACCACTTCATTAGGCGATTGCCGAGGTTGGGCTGCGCCGCCGCGATCTCTCGCGACAGCTGCTTGAAGTGTCGATTTGACAAAGGAGCCTGAGCTCCACCCAGGAGGCAAGCGGCGAAGTCTCGCGGCTCTTGATAGCCCCCCTGGTCCTCCTCCCGATGATCGTTTGCTGGTGGGGGCAGCGGCAGCGGCTCGGGATCGGCTCGAGACAGACCCCCGCGGCGGCGACCTTCCTCGCGGTCGTCGTCGCGGCGATCGCCCCGGGATCCACTCTTGCCGTGGCTGCGGCCGCCCCCGCGACGCTTGGCGACGCCATTTTCCTCGTGAAACTTCCGGACAATCCAACAATCTTCGGTATTGTGGGTGTCCTTCTTGTGGATAAGGCAGTAGCGGCGACGTCGACCTTTATCGCGATCGGAGCGGTCCCCGCGGCGTTGCTTATGATCTGGCTCCGCCGCGAGGACAGCAGCCTCCTTTCGCTTGGGGTCCTTGGACTTCGGCTTTGGGGGAGGCGCCTCCGGCAGATTGTGCATGAAGAGCCTCCCCTCCTCAGCCTTGGCGCAGCGGTCGGCGATCTCGAAGAGCCTGACGACGGAAGTCAGCTCATCGTTCACGGACAGCTTCTCCCGCATCTTGACGTCGGAGACGCCTGTGGAGAACGCGGAGATGACCTCCTCATTGGAGATCCTGGGGATCTTGTTCCTCATCTGACTGAAGCGCTGGATGTATTGACGAAGTGTCTCGCCCTTGTACTGACGCACCGCCTTAAGATCGTTCTTGGTGGCGGGGCGCTCGTACGTGGGCATGAAGTTGGCTACGAACTGACGACATAAATCCTTCCACGAAGTTACGGATTCGTGAGGAAGATTCATGAGCCAGGTTCGCGGAGCGTCCTTGAGGGCCATGGGGAACCAATTGGCCATGGCACGCTGATCTCCACGCGCAGCCTGGACGGCGACGACGTAGAGTTGGAGGAATTCGACAGGGTTTGTGGTCCCGTCATAGCGCGTGGCGATGTCCAGCTTGAACTTGTCAGGCCAGACCACGTAGCGCTGCTGGCGAGTGAGGGCAAGACACCCGGGGTTGTAGATTGGCTCGCCGGGGGTCCTGACATTCTTGCCAGCTTCACCGATGTCATCGATGGCGCGGTCATGATTTTCGCGGCGGCGCTTGAGGGAGACGCGTGCGTCTTCCGGAGCGCGTTGGACGATTTGACAGCTGGGCTCCCCGCGCGGCGAAGACGCGGCGCGGGAAACCACCTTCTTGGCCTTGTTGACCTTCCCATCTCCGGCGCGACGCCCCGCCGCCGGATCTGGATCTCCCGCACCCTGGGCCCCTCCCTGGGCCGGGTCTTCGTTGGCGATGGCGACGAGCTCGACGATTCGAGCGCGCCACCCCTCACGCCCGTCGTCGGTGGGTTGATAGCGCAGCAGCTCCTGCGCCATGGCGAGAGCCTGCGCAGGAGACAGCTGACTCCCAGAACGAGCGCGAGAAGTGGCGGTGGCGGTGAAGGAGAGCGAAGGCTCCGTACGCCCCGACGGGAGGTAGGAGGACTCCAGATCTTCCTCCTCTTCCTCCCTGGCCGAAGCTTCACGACGACGGAAGATGGGCTCGGTTTGCCCCCGAGCAGCATTGCGACGGCGAAGACGCTCGAGCCTTGCGTTGGCGTCGGCCATGTCGAAGCAGATCTAGGAGAAAACACACCACAGCCCCCTACCTGGCGCGCAAAATGTCGATGGATTTCGTGTCGCAAGAACACGGGGTACCACGCGACGGACCCAAGGATTCGAACGCAGGGGGCTGAACGTGTGAGATCTTGGATCGCAACGAAACACGGCGACGGAAGCCTCGATTGTCGGACGCGCAATGCACTGCAGAGAGGGAGACCGAGCCTTACCCAGGTTCAGGGCCCTCGTGGTGAGGTAAAACCCCTACTTCCTGCCTTCTTGTATTGCAACGCGACACCTCGCGAGGAGTACAAGGCCTTGGTTACAAAGCTCTAGCTGGCCAGAGGTTGAAGAACCTACGTGCCCAGCTAGCAGCCTGAAGAAGATGAAGATTCGATCCCCTCTAAGGGATGGCCTCCCTCCCCCTTTATAGCGCCCAGGTCCTCCTTCCCCTTATCTTCTTGGGGAAGGGGTTGCCACACACGGCCAAGGAGGGAGGACAACTGTAGACTATACTCTTCTGTAGACTGGGTCTTCGTAGGGTAGTGGCGCCGGTCCACAGGAGTGGGTGGAGGAAGCTGACGTCCTCCTCTGGCGCCCTGCACCGTCCACGCTATTTTTAGGGGGGTGGCCAACAACCACTGTGCCGCTTTGGGCAGGCACGGCGAAAGTTGGTCTCCTCCCTGTCGGGGGTAGCGTGGGCGGTACGCGGTCTTCTGCCCGTTATCTTCTTGCTCTGCACGCAAACGTGCTGAGCTGACATGGGCGTACTTCCTCTCCTCACCAGCTGAGGCTCGTGAGGAGGTCTTCTGGTCCTTAGTCGTTTGTGTCGTCGTTCTCCTCATGAGGCGCCTCCTCGTGAGGGTCTTCTCCGTAGCTTGGGTCGTCGATTCTGAAGGTGGGCCGATGACGTGGCCCAGGAGCAGGTGGACCGGGATACCCCGGTATCCATAACACCGACATCTGCTTAAGCGTCGCTGGCTCTGCCGCCGCCGCGGATAACCCCTACATCGTCGCTGGCTTTGCCGCCGCCATGGATTATTTCTACTTCATCGTGGATGGCTTCACCTCGTGTGCGGATAATTTTGTATCTGCTATCGTTGGCTTCATCGCTGCTACGGATTGCTCTCCGCCATAGCTGGCTTTGCCGCCATCGCGGACTACTTCGTCGCGGATCTTCTAACCACATCGACTTCGTTTAAACAGCTAAGTCCCTATTTATATTTTATATTTGTTTATGATCATGAGATAAAGATTGGTTCGCTCATATTATGAGTCTTTTACCGCTTTCGTTTTGATCATAACTTTTCCACGATTTGCCTTGTGCTCGTGAGTAAAAATTTTGACTGGCTTGCCTCTAAAGGCGCAGGTATCATGCAAAAATCCGCCATCCGGCGTTAAGCTTAAGTTTTCTGGCCTACACGTTTTCTGATGTTTTATATGTGGATTCCCGAGTAGTGACATTTTGGCACTTTAAAGCCGCCATCCATTTCCAAGGTTTTGGACGGCTGCTATTAAGCGCTATCGCCTTGGCGGATTGTTCGTGCAAAAGTTTGCCATCTCACGAAAAGTCAAGCATATAAACCGGAAGAACGGATAAACCAGCACTTGCTTAAAATATATTAAATGCACATGAACTGTTCAAGATAGTCGAGTTTTTTCCGCCTTGACAGTTTTATGTTGTTCAACTGCTGCATAGTTTCAGCTTTAAAACATCTGTTCAATGGCCGTGTTTTACCCGCCTTGCATTTGTTCGTTGAACACAAGAACGATTTTATACAATTGTGTTTTGTTTTCATGTCACAGGTACATATGACGCTTGGACGCTTTGCTGGTGCCCGATCTGAGGTGTTTTCGAGCCATTCAGCTCAGATACCCGGGGGCTACCTTTGATGGCAGCCCAAATCTGCCATGCAGCGGCCGCCTTTGATGGCAGCCCAAATCTGTCATGGAGCGGACACCATCGACAGCAGCTGAAATCTGCCATGGAGCAGACGCCTTGGAGCAGCCCGCCATGGAGCAGACCACCTTGAGTCCGCCATGGAGAAGGATGCCTTGGGACCACCATGGAATAGGTTGCCTTGATGTCACCTTGGAGTTGGCCGCCTTGGAGCTGGCTGCCCGGGGGCTGCGACCATAGTATGTTGATCTGATAACTGGTGAAGTTCTCTAAGAGCATCAAGCCGGATTTTCAAGTAAATTCCACCTTGACACTCGCGGGCTACACCGATGCTAAATTTTGTGAAGTTCTCTTAGAGCATTGCGCCGGATAAAAATCCGCCATAACGCCTGGGTCTCATCGCATTTTAACTACGTAGTTCTCTTAGAGCCCTATGCCAGATAGAAATCCGCCATAACGCTCGGGGGCTACAGCTAGCAAAAAATCCTAAGTCTTTTAAGAGCACCGCTAGGAAAATTGCATAGCGGTGCTCGGGGGCTATAGGCTAAAAATTCTAAGTAGTTTCTCTAAGAGCACCCTGATGGATTCTCTATGAGAACCCGCCATGGCGCTCGGGGGCTACACATGGTGTAAAAGCATCGAAGTTCAAAAATAGAAGCAGTGCGATAATTTTGCGCTCACTGTTTGGTAAGCTTCGAGGCAACATCTTATACTGGAAAGAACGTTCCTTGAGCTCGGAAAAAATACTAGTTATCCGCCTTGGATTCGTTCGCAGTAGCATACCAACATGTATCTGGAGAATTGCACTGCAAGTATGAGACGTCACTGGTCCGCCTAAAGTTCTACGCGGATAAAATTTATTCTTTGGGAGCTCTACGAGATCTTTCACGCGACTATCTTGAAGACGAAGATGAAGATAAAAAGCCCATCAAGCATTGAAGACAGAAGAGAAGATCTCAAAGAACTCTGGGGGCTACTGTTGTGGATATACCAAACGGGTATACCAGTGATGTAGTCTCATACCGGCAAACCAGGGTGGCCCATGGAGGTGGTATGGCGGATAGCCAACCGGGCGGCCTAGTTGCTGGTGGTATGGCGGATTGAAGGCTGCCATGCCATGGCAGATTCCACGCTGCCATGCCATGGCAGATTCCCAGATGGGAGGAGCTTATGGCAGATTCAATGCTGCCATACCATGGTGGATTACTGGACGCAGTAGCTTATGGCGGATCCGAAGACAGGCCCATGGCAGGTTGCCTTGTAGTACACGCATAGGACTTAGTCTAGGACTCCATATTGTATCCGCCCCGAAACCACCGTGATACCCACGCCAGGTGCCTTTATAAGCCGGCGTGGAGGAGCCCTTGAGGCACGACTTAGCCATGAGATAGCTAGAATAGCTAAGACATAGCAGGTCGCATAGCGACCAACACCATCATTGTAATCTGTACACATTGTGCCATTATAGTGAGTTGTAGCAGGATGTAGCGATCCTCCACCGCGGGGACGTGAACCTGGGTAATCCCTGTCTATCACCGTCCCGGGCACCAGATCGCCTATCCCCTCTTTCTATCGCCTTGAGGTACCCCTCATGGCATACGTGTCGTAAGAACCACGACAGCGACCCTATCGTATGAACCCCCAAGAACTTGAGGAGTTAAAGAAGCAACTTGCTGACATGCTCAGCAAAGGCCTTATCCATCCCAGTGCTTCACCATGGGGATCGCCTGTTCTATTTGTGGACAAGCGAGATGGTACCATACGACTGTGTGTGGACTACCGTAAACTCAACGAGGTAACCATCAAGAATAAATACCCACTCCCGAAGATTGAAGACTTGTTTGATCAGCTGAATGGAGCCAAAGTGTTCTCCAAGATCGATCTCCGCACCGGATATCATCAGCTGAAAGTCCGAGAGTCTGACATTCCTAAGACCGCTTTCACCACTCGCTATGGCTTATTCGAGTACACCGTCATGTCCTTTGGTCTAACCAATGCCCCGGCCTATTTCATGAATCTCATGAATAAGGTATTCATGAAATTCCTCAACAAGTTTGTGGTGGTCTTCATCGATGACATCTTGGTCTATTCCAAGACCGAGGAAGAGCACGCCGAGCATCTGCGGCTAGTTTTGGGGACCCTGCGTGAACACCAACTTTACGCCAAGTTCAGCAAATGTGAATTTTGGCTGAGAGAGGTTGGATTCCTTGGCCATGTACTCTCAGCTGGTGGAGTATCCGTCGACCCCTCAAAAATCACCTCCATCATGGGAAAGAAAGCCCCAACCAACCCCACCAAAGTCCGAGCCTTCCTTGGTTTAGCCGGGTACTATCAAAAATTTGTAGAACAGTTTTCTAGCATCGCTCGCCCATTGACTCAGCTGCTCAAGAAAGATAAGAAGTTTGAATGGACTGAGAAGTGCGAGCAGAGTTTCCAAGAGCTCAAGAAGAGACTTGTGTCAGCTCCTATCCTGACCATGCCCGACATTACCAAAAGCTTTGACGTCTACTGCGATGCATCCAAGCTTGGCCTTGGAAGTGTCCTTATGCAAGACGGTAAGGTTATTGCCTACCTGTCCCGCCAACTATGCCCTCATGAGTTGAATTACCCCACTCATGACCTCGAGCTTGCCGCCGTTGTCCATGCTCTCAAGACATGGCAACATTACCTTATGGGGAACCGTTGTGAGATCTACACCGACCACAAGAGCCTAAAGTACATTTCACCCAGAAAGAGTTGAACATGAGACAAAGGAGATGGATTGAACTAATCAAAGACTACGACCTAGGCATTCATTACCATCCTAGTAAAGCGAATGTGGTCGCCGATGCCCTCAGCCGAGAACCTTGCTCTCTAAATGCCCTATTAAAGACCAGCCAACCAACTTTATGCGAGGAGTTCGAGAAGTTTGGGCTTCAGCTTGTAAGCCATGGTTTTCTAGCAAACCTTGAAGTCCGACCCACACTCTTGGACATCATTAAAGAAGCTCAGAAGGGTCATGAGAGTATCGAAGGGATCAAGCATAGGATGGGACGAGAGGAATTACCTGGGTTTTCAATTGACCAGGAAGGTGTGCTATGGTATAATGGCCGCCTGTGCGTCCCTAGCATCGATGAGTTGAAACAGTCCATCCTGAAGGAGGCCCATGATACCCCTTACTCTATTCATCCCAGAGGCACAAAAATGTACCAGGACTTGAAGGAATGTTTTTGGTGGCACGGTATGAAGCGAGAAATAGCCTTCTACATCGCACAATGCAATGTTTGTCAGCGAGTCAAGGCTGATCACCAAAAGCCCGCAGGTTTACTGCAGCCACTAAAAGTGCCCATGTGGAAGTGGGAGGAAGTCAGAATGGACTTCATCACTGGGCTGCCTAGATCAAATCGAGGTCACGACTCCATCTGGGTTATTGTTGACCGCCTAACCAAAGTCGCCCATTTTCTACCTGTCAAGACCACCCATAAAGGCCGAGACCTAGCCGACCTGTACATGTCCAGAATTGTTAGCCTCCATGGAGTGCCCAAGAGAATTGTGACTGATCAGGGCACCCAGTTTACCTCGAGATTCTGGCACAAACTTCACGAAGCCTTAGGGACAAAGCTTTTGTTCAGCACAGCCTATCACCCGCAGACTGGTGGCCAAACCGAGAGGGTAAATCAAATCCTCGAAGACATGCTTAGAGCTTGCGTCCTCTCATACGGAGCAAAGTGGGAGGATTGCTTACCTTTCGCAGAGTTTTCCTACAATAATAGCTATCAAGCTAGCTTGCAAATGGCCCCTTTTAAGCTCTCTACGGACGCTACCCCTCTCAACTGGTCCGAGACTGGAGAAAGTCAAGTATTTGGACCCGATGTTATCAAGGAAGCCGAGGAGCAAGTCCAACTCATCCGCAACCATTTGAAAGCAGCCCAGTCCCGACAAAAGAGTTACGCTGACCCAAAGAGGAGACCTGTCACCTTCAATGTGGGAGACTTTGTCTACCTTCGAGTCACACCACTCAAGGGTATGCAACGCTTCCATGTCAAAGGTAAACTTGCACCCCGGTACATTGGACCATTCAAGATCTTGGACCGTAAGGGCACCATGTCCTACAAACTGGAGCTACCCCCAAAGCTATCCGAGTTCCATGATGTCTTCCACGTGTCGCAACTCCGCAAATGCCTTCAAGTTCCCAACAAACTCGAGACCTTCACCAAGATCGACCCCAACTCCATCGACCTAAACTCCGACCTCACCTATCGGGAGAGACCCGTCCGCATTCTTGAAGAAGACGTCCATCTTACCCATAGACGCAAGATCAAAATGTATAAGGTGAAATGGAGTAATCATACCGAAGAGGAAGCCACTTAGGAACACGAGGATTATCTTCGGCGAGAATTTCCTGGCCTACTTCACACTTAGCTACGGATTCTCGGGATGAGATTCTTTTAAGGGGGGAAGGTCTGTAACACCCCACTTTTGTTGTCCAAGTTAAAAACTTTACTTAAGTACTTTTTGTGGGTAATTAAAAACTTTTGCTCAGCAATGTATGTGAGCCCTATGAATGCATGCTTGCATGTGTATGTGTGCTAGCATGTGTATTATCACTTGAGTAGGTATGTGCATGATTTCATGTGTGTGCAAGAGTTTATGCCCATGATTTCATGTGAGGGTGTTTGGTTGGTTTAAATCTATTTTTCTTTATCAACACATATGCTTTCAACTAGAGAAGGATGCTATGATTGTATGCAACATATTTTGACCCTAGGTCTTATGTGTGTGCACCAAATATCTTAGCATGGATTATTAGTGAGTTCACCTCTCTTTCTTTTTTCTTTCCTTTTATTTTTGCTCCTTTAATTGGAAATAGGAGTTTCCCCAAAACCCTAGCATATCTAATTCAGAAATTCCCAAACCTTGGGCATGTGCCTTTGAACCTATGAGACACCTCTGGGGACTATCATTGCTCAATTTTTGAATCTTGATTGAGTTATTCAAATTCAAAATTTGAAATTCAGCCATAAAGACCCTAGCCTTGTTTTCTCTCTTTCTTCCCTTCTTAATCTTTGCAAACCAACCAAGAGGAGGCTAGGATCTAGTGGAGATCTCCCTAGGCATCGAGGATCTTCAAAACACCTTTTCTGTTTGTCCTATCCGGTTGGCATCGAAAGGGAAGAGGAGCCCGATACAAATCCCTCGGCTAAACCCCTTCCCCCTCTTTGATGGCACTGCCCTCGACCCCCAGTCGACGATCACCACCTCACTGGAACCCTACCATGACCCCACCCTGCAGAGGCACGCCAGCAGCACCCCACGCCGCCCCGCCAGTAGCCATGGCCACCATGGGCACTCTAGCTCGGTCAGCAAGCCACCGTCCACTCCACGCCTTGTCACTTCGCCATAGAGCTCCTCTGCACGCGTGGAACCAATTCCCCGGGGCGCCGCCACCTCGGACCCACTGAGCACGCCACCCCGAACTTGCCGAACCGATGCCACCGTGTCGCCCAGAACGCGCAGAGCGTGCAGCGTGTTCCCATGCACCTGCACGCCGTCTGGCCACGCTCCGCACCAGAACCTGCGCGGCATGATACCCCCGATGCGACAACAACCTAGCTCATCCCCGTGGAGCACCACATCGACCCAGCCGCCCACCGTTTTCCCGGCTTAACCACTGAACCCGACGCGATCTCTCGTGGAACCGACACCCACCGACACCACCTGCGTGTTCCCTGGAATCAGCCCACAACGCCGCTCCCAGAAGCTGCCCACGACGCCCAACCGCGTCCAAGAACATCCACCCTAGACCGAGACCATTCGTTAGTATATAACCCTGGGAACCCTCTGGAGCCCTTCTCTTCCTCTCATTTGCTCACTGCTCTCTTCTCCCTCACCTACAGAATCTCGCCGTCACTTAGCCGAGGAGAAACCGCCGCCGGTGAGCTCGAGCTAAGGGAGTAGCTCATCGCCGACAAGGGTGGAGGTTGTTGTCAACCCCGCCGTCTCTCTGCTCTCTCCCTCTGGCTCGCGAGCTTGCTAGCATCGCCTGGATCTCACCCCCCCTCTTTGTTCCTGGTCCAGGGCATGCCGTAGCAGTCGCCATCGCCGACCTCTGCCGGAGCCGCCGCAAAGACTTCGTCATCTCTGCAAGCCACCCTAGCCTCTGCATGCACGTTCCCTGGGTCCGCCTCATCTTCCAGCCTGTACCGCTGCCGATCTAGCCACCGCCGACCACCAGCCGCCCCACGGTAAGCCTCGCCCTACCAAAACCCTAGCCAGCACCGCTGGGCTCGCATGCATGCGATGCCGCGCGGGGAAGAAAGGCAGCGCACCGTCAGATCTAAATCCGACGGCGGCGTACCGATTCGTGTGAGCTAGCCCGGGCAGGCCGCCGGGTTTGGGCCGGCCTGGCTCAGATCCGACGCCCCGGCCCGATTTCTTTTTTTTTCAGAGAAGCGATTTTTCCTTTTTCTGAAAATCCCTGCAAGATTAAAAATTCATAGAAATTATTTTATGCACCCAAATTTAGTGAATCCAATTTCTAGATGCTCCTGAAGTTAATATCTACCTGGATGTACTGCATGCATGAATTGTTGAAGCTTAGATATTATCTGAGGATTATTATTGGTAGATCTATTGATTTTCACCATTATCTGCAAATATGAGGTTCTGTTTGCTTAAAATTGGTGAAACCAATTTTCCCTGACAGGATTTATAGGAACTGGTTTCACTATTTTAGGTGATGTGAATTGTTTGTAGAAATTAATTTGATGATATCAAAGTCCTAAAGTAATTGTTTTATTGTGCTCAAAATAATAATTATTTTGGAATGATTCCACTTCTGGTGTGTTGTGCATTTGATTAGCTTTCCAGATTGGTCTCTGTTAGAATTTTAGGACTTACAAAGAGTTTTAGAGGAATATTTTTCCATTCTAGGGATTTCTAGGATGGGAAAATCTTTATTTAGTTACCTCTATACTATTTAAATTTGATGCAAATGATCTTGGTTCTGTTATATTATGGGTTGCCAGTAGATATGTTGGTGCCATGTTATAAAGCATCTTGATGCATGCAAGTGTTTGCTTAGGAATGAGTGTTCCATACAACTAGGATTTGCTTGATATAATGTTGTTGTTTATTTTCATTTATAAAAGAGATATTTGGTCGGTTATCTAAACTTGTTTGCTTCTGTTACTCAAATGCTTGAGTGTGTGATGTGGTTTGAGTGGACTTCATGTATGCATGAATACTTATTGTATGTGTGTCTTCGTTTCTTTTCCGGCGATAGAATCGAATGACGACTGTGCGGAAGAGGGAGAAGTGTTTGAGTACCAGGAGGAGGGTGATCAGGGACAAGCCAATCTAGGCAAGCCATCTACTTGTTTCATATCTGAATCCTATCATGGCACTATGCATTATTCTACTCTTACTCTTACTACTATGCATTGTTTTTCTTATATTGCTAATTATCCCTAGTTAGCAATAGATGGTGACTTAGCTCCACAAGTCACACTGTTATCATCCATGGAGGATGATTCCCTTACCACCTATCATTAACCCTGATTGTAGAGGCTCGATGATTAGCATCGAAGTCTTTGGGAAACACTTGTAGTGGAGCCAAAAACTCTAGGATGGGATAACTTCCGAAAAAGTTTCAAAAATGGTTACGAAAACCTTGGAGTAGTATCTACTCCACTGAAAATGTTTTCTAAATAATTTGTGGGACAAATGGACACCTGGGTTATGGAAGGAAGGAGTTGGTGGCTTTAGAAAAAGGCATCGGTGTTTCTTTGTAGTCGCTCAAAGCAATTAAACCGTGCAACCACATTACCCGGTATGGGACGGGCTTAGTTTGAAGTTTATTTGCCTTAGTGCGGGGAGCCTCATACTATATAGGGGTTTGCAGGATCCGGAATCCGGGTTGCCGCTAGTTTATGGGCAATAGTAAATCAGGATCCTTCGGGATTTATTCGGCCGGAAGACACTTGGGTTCTCCCGCCGTGGCGCCAGAGTGACACTCTGAAGGAGGTACTGCCGGGGCATGCCGGGGAGGTAAACTCCACAGGGTAGGCACCCGTACTAAGGAAGATAGATGGAGACTTTGATCGATTATCCAAACCCCGCATACCTATGTATGACAGTCCGTGGTGGTATCCCGGCGGATTTATCGGTTGGTGTGGGTAAAGTGTACAACCTCTGCAGAGGGTAAAACTATTCGAATAGCCGCATCCTCGGTTATGGACGGTTGTGGAGATCACTACATTGCCCAATGTCAGGTTTTAGTTTTATAAATGGTTTTCTAGAAAAATGGAGTTTTGTGCCGGACGGAGTACTTGGAGGGTACTACCGTGGCACGGGAGTGGATCGGAGTACTTGGAGGGTACTACCGATGCTTTGAGGTGGTCATGTTCGATTGACCACCGATCTATTCTAAAAAGGAGTTTCCCCCTTCCCTAGAGATTTTACTCAATATTTCTAAAAGTCTTCTTTAATAAGGATATAGAAATGTCGTGGGACATGCTATATCGACACGAGAAGTTAGTAACACATAGTTACTGAAACTAAGCCAACCCTTGCTACAGCCATATAGCATGTGAATAAATTTCCTTTCTTAGATGGTTTGCGAGTACAATTCCAAAATGTACTCACGGCTTTGTCCCTGGCTATTAACTTGGCCAGACTTTGGAGATGACTATGAAGAAGATGATGAGGAGTATGACGACGCTGGTGCGAATTAGGACTCGTTTCCTGGTCAGTTGCCTGTAGGGTAGTAGGCCTGACTTGGGTCACTACGCTACGTGTATCCGCTGCTGCTTATGTTAGTCGTGTCTGTTGAACTTGCCCTGTGTGGCATTTGTATTCAGCCAAGAGGCTATGTAAGACTTAACGACTGGATGATGTATCTGTAATGCCAACTCTGTTATGTGGATTCACGACGGTCTCCTAGGATCGTGAATTGTATGCATAACGGGAATCCCGGATGGTAAGCCGGGGGTACCCACACCTACACTTGCAAAACAAAGGTTAGAACATTATCTTTAGCTGCCATTAGTTAGTGAACACACCAATAGTCATCTGTGTGAATGCTTATATAGCATAGCATGTTAAGATAAATTAGTATACACTCTAATACCTCACTTACATGTTATTTGAGATGCATCTTTGCACATAGCCAAATTAACTAGATACCATATCCTTTGCAAGAGCATGTGTGGAATTAATTGCCAGAACACCACCTTAAGAAAAGCACCCCTTTCATTTAAAGAAACACTTGTAGGTATGTATCTCAACAAACAAGTATCATAGTGATGAACTAGGTCATCCAGCACCATACCACCACCCATGACCAAATAGTATAGATAAATATCATCAGCAAAACCCTCTAGTCATTTGATTATCTCTAAATCCCAGTGTTGCATCCAAACAATAATTGATTAGTGATCAACCAAGTCCTTTATTTGGTGATCAATCCACATAATTGATTGCATCTTTATTCTAACTCAACTCTCCTTTATAAAAGTGAGGAGAAACATAAAACCATGTTATAGGGTACACACCTTAATAAAATCCTAACCAATCTAATAGTAGCATGTGCTAATGCACCTACACATTATCTTAATACATCATATTATCCTACATAGTGTCGTGGGGATGACTTAGGGGGCGCACCACGGGCCAGGCAATATGTCGGCTGGCGTCCCAGGAGTCCCCACGGCTTCAGCACGAGAAGACCGGCTCCGCCTGAAGGGCCGGCTGCGCCAGCAGCCGGCTGGCGACTCCACCGAGGAGAACTGGAGCCGGGCGATGAAGACAAAGCTTCTCAACGGTTGTCTGGCCAAAAGTAGGATGGCCCCGACAAGAGCGGCAGGGGCGCAGGACGGGAGTGACGAGCGCCACGACCACGTCCAGCCAATGAGAGATCAAAGACCCTTCCCCACGATGGGATCCAAGGCAAAAGAGAAGGGATATGCCCTCCAGATGCCAGCCCAGGGAAAAGGCACTTTATAAAGTGCCTTTGCCAGAGCAGGGCCAGAAGATCTGGCCAAGGACGCCGCCGCCGAGGAGCCGGCAGCCGGCCGAATCGCTACCTAAACCTGTAACCAGGCCCCCGCCTATATAAGGGGGCCTGGACCCTTAGCATAGGGGAGATCCGATCTTCTTGTTCCTCCTCTAGCCCGAACAGCTCGAGAAGCATTGTAATGGATACTATCCAATCAATACGAAGCAGGCAGGAAGTAGAGGTTTACCTCCAACCGGGAGGGCCCTAAACCTGGGTAAACCGTGGTGTCTCTGTTGGCACGATCCCGAGCCGGACCCATTGTCACCATCGTCGAGCCCCTCCGATAAGCCTCCCCATGGCTACTGTCTCTAAATTCCCATGACAGTTGGCGCCCACCGTGGGGCAAAGTGCGGTGGCGAGCGGAGTCAAGTTCCGGCCGGGACCCTCCGACGAGAAGGTCACCTCCGGCCTCGTCTGGAGGTTCGGCACCTTCGACTGCATCGACGACAACTTGTCCCACTTCAAGAGCGGCTTCGGCAACAGTGGCTCCTTCCTCAACGTCAGCAGCCACCGCTTCTACATCTCCAAGCCCTTCCCGGAGGAGGTCACCGACGTCTTCGACTCCCTCTGCAATGGAGGCTCGAGCTACGGTGAAAGCAGTAGTCTTAGCGCCATGGTCGAGGTGATGGCCCTGGGAGAGGATGAGGGCGGGGACTTACCGCGCCCCGAGTGCTCGTCGCTCGAGCGCCCACCTCCACAGGAGCAAGATGCTTCACTCCCAGAGCAGGATGCCCCGGATGTCTCCGTGATGGACCTGTGCGCTCCCCTCGACCGCGTCATCGATCCCGCCTGGGTCACCGAGGCCCTGGAGCGGACGCGCCTCGTTCTCCTTGGCAAGATGGCTGAGGACGAGGCCAACCGATGCCGCGCAAGCACCACGCTCAGCGAGTTCTACGACATGCATGGAGACGCACCGACCGAGCTCGTCCGTGACCTGCGCCGCAGCCTCGCCACCGTCGTCCCCGGCCAGATCCATCGGTCGCCATCGGCAAGCCGAGGCCGCGGAGGGCGTGGACAGGGCGGCTGTGCTCCGAGCGGCAACGCCCAAGGCCACCATGTTCAGCAAGGTGGCAGAGCAAGCGGGCCACGCTAGATCCCAGTGCCAGCGCCAGGGTCCGAGTCCCAGGCTCGCCCATCGGCGCTGCACATCCACCTGTGGCTTGACCACGTCGGGGCGTCCCCTAGGGGATCTACTAGCTCAAAGCGAGCGGCTTCAGACCAAGGAGGCCCGGGAGCTGCAGGCAGCGGTCATGGGCGCAAAGAGGGCAAATATACCCTCGATGCTGCGCTTGATCAGCCGTGTAAATTCCACACCTCCCCGGGTAGGGAAGCGACCCACTCCACGCGTCAGTGCCGTTTCATGAGAGAGCTGGAGCAGCGCGCTCGGCAGATCCCTGGTATGTCGCAAGCGCAACTGGCTGAAGGTCAGGAGGACCAATAGCGTGACCCGGCTGGAGGCGAGCCGGATCAAGATGATGACTTCCCGACGGATGTGGAGCAGTATCACATCTTCACTACCCTCGGCAAGGACAATAGGAATGACCTTTGGCATGAGGCAGAGGTCAATGCTGTGATGCCTGCAGAACCCCAGTTCATGCACTGGTCCGAGGCGGCCATTACCTGGGGGCGCGAGGACCACCCGAGGCTGATGCCCAGCCCTGGAGAATACGCTCTGGTTGTGGATCCTGTTGTGTGTTCTGATACGCACATGTGTCGGTTCTCCCGCGTGCTCATCGATGGCGGTAGCAGTATTAACCTTCTTTACCGAAGCTCCCTAGAGAAGTTGGGCATCCCGCTTGCTCAGCTGAAACCTAGCCGGCTCACCTTCCATGGCATCGTGCCAGGGCATTCTTGCACCCCTTTGGGCAAGGTGCAGCTGGAGGTTCTCTTCGGAAAGAAGGGGAATAGCCGCCGCGAGCCCATCTGGTTCGAGGTGGTGGACATCAGTAGTCCCTACCACGCACTGCTAGGCCGTCCGGCCCTGGCCAAGTTCATGGCTGTCCCGCATTACGCCTACCTGAAGATGAAGCTCCCAGGGCCCAGAGGTGTGATCACAGTTTCGGGAAGCTTCAAGAAATCCCTGGCCTGCGCAAAGGAGAGCTCGCAGCTGGCTGAGGCGCTGGTCGTTGCCGAGGAGAAGAGGCAGCTTCTACATCGCGTGGAGCTGACCCAGCGAGACGTACCGGTTCGCCAGTTGCCGGTGGAGCAATTCGAGCTGGCCGACGACACCAAGAAGATCCTGCTGGACGAGAGCGACCTTTCCAAGTACGTCATCATCGGCACCGGCTTGTCTGCCAAATAGGAAAGCGAGCTCACCAGCTTCCTCCATGAGAATCGGGACATCTTTGCATGGTCTCCAAAGGACATGCCTAGTGTACCGAGGGAGCTGGCTGAGCACGCACTCAACGTCTGGCCGGACGCCAAGCCGGTCAAGCAGCCGCTGCGGCGGTTTGCGGAAGAAAAGAGGAAAGCTATCAGCGAGGAGATTGCCCGGCTCCTTGCAGCCGGCTTTATCATGGAGGATTTTTACCCTGACTGGCTTGCGAACCCAGTCTTGGTTCTGAAGAAGAATAACACCTGGCAAATGTGTATCGACTACACCAGCCTCAACAAGGCCTACCCCAAGGATCCCTTCGCGCTGCCACGGATTGACTAGGTGATCGACTCCACAGCCGGCTGTGACCTGTTGTCCTTCCTGGATGCCTACTCAGGCTACCACCAGATCCCGCTCTTTCAGCTGGATCAGCTCAAGACCTCCTTCATCACCCCATATGGAGCTTACTGCTACGTTACCATGCCGTTCGGCCTGAAGAACGCTGGAGCCACTTACCAGCGAACCATGCAGCGATGTCTGCAGGGGCAGATTGGGAGGAACATGCACGCTTATGTGGACGACGTGGTGGTGAAGACCAAGCATAGTGGCACGCTCCTGGACGACCTCAGGGAGACCTTCGCCAACCTGCGGCGCTATCGCATGAAGCTC
The DNA here is from genome assembly GCA_007115705.1 of Dactylis glomerata. NCBI lineage: Eukaryota > Viridiplantae > Streptophyta > Magnoliopsida > Poales > Poaceae > Dactylis > Dactylis glomerata. Next base: position 3,499,014 of record QXEO01000546.1, on the reverse strand, counting down.
AACCCTGAGAAGTGCACCTTTGGTGTGCCGGCTGGACAACTCCTAGGTTATATCGTTTCCCAGCGAGGGATCGAGGCTAACCCCTCGAAGATAAAAGCCATCGAGGCCCTAGAGAAGCCCACCCAGCTCAGAGACGTGCAGAAGTTTGCTGGTTTGTAACGCCCCACCTTTGAATTAAGGTGGAACACCTGTGTTAAGTGCTATTCGCTGGATCACTGATAGCACCACAATACAAAATATAGTAATCATTGCAATAGTATCAAATATTACAACGTGGATCCAGATACATAAGTCTTTAAAACTTACAAACCAGCTTAGTCACATGGACTAGCTCAAATAACAGAGTTCAACATAACATAAACACAACGGAAACTAGGGTAGTAGTGAGCCTTCATCTTCACCATGTGCCACAGGCAGTCATGTTGGAATGTAGACTCGAGATCCTATCAACTCACTCCTCATCGGAATATCCTGCACATTTGAATATGCAGCCCCATGAATGGGGATCAGTACAATGATGTACTGGCAAATGACACATATTTGGTGGCTGTTGTGAAAGAACTAGCTACATGATATTTGGCTGGTGGATCTCTTGGCTAGTTTGCATAAAGCCAATTTTGTCCTACTCTTTTCCAAAACTTTCTTTCAAAATTTTATTTTTCAAGGGTCGAGATAACCCCCAAATACTACATAGTTGCAAGTTATGTAGCACTGGGCGAAATTCAACAAAGTCGGAACAACAGAAACCACCACCCCTCAGAGTGTATGGTTCTGAGCCCCTAACCTAGGGGTTTCTAGTCAAGTTTTAATCATTCAGAAAAGGTGATGAGACTCTTCCGTACATCCATGTCTAGGAACTCAAATTGTCCATAACCGGGGACACGGCTAATCGATTAGTTTGACACCCTGCAGGGGTTGTGCACTTTCACCTTAAGACCCATTCAACCCAGAGAGAAGAATGAGACAAGACCTTTCAGAAGGAGAGAGCAACCATACTGGCAAGATCCGTTCCCACCTATAATTATGCTACCAGCCAATATCTTGCCGACAAGTTGAACCCTCACATCCTAGTTAGTCAAGACAGAGCCCATATTGTCATAAGGTTGCACTGGAAGCTCACTAAGCAAGGAAGACATGGTAGTCTCTTTGTCCCTGGGTGGCCGTCCACAAGTGTACCCCCAGGTGAAAAACAACCACGCAAATCCTGGGTTGATAGCCAGGTGCGTAGCCCTGGGTAGCCACTCAACATAAACCAAGCAATGCCATTTCCACCCAGGTGTTTCATTTTAGTTGAAGTTCTTAATTTGTTCACAAAACACTTTTAACAAGTGATCATAGCATTGGCATCGATTCTTCAACTAAAACTACAACCTAACAGGGGTGGGTTCAGAGGTGGCTATACACTACTAGGATCTAGCATTGCAAAACTTCACTTTGAAATCCAGCCTATCATGCACACTACTATAAAACACTAATGCATAAATAAAATGGGTAGAAGCATGTGTGTCACTTGCCTTGGTAGCAACTAGCACACTCACAGCAGTCACAGGGGTTGTTCAGTTCCTCTTCACAATCTATACAAGCAACAAGTTCACAAGCATAAATATACTAACTCTAAATGGCAATCATAGACATGTATGCATGTATGCAAAAGTCAATTTAATTTCACACACTAAGTTAGTGTGTGAAAATGTTGTATTCAGTGAACCATGATGTTTAGAAAACAAGTGTGGTGTTGGAAAAGCCTTTTAACAATTTTTACAAAGCAATAGACAATTTGATTATTTGGAAATTGGACAAATGCTTCCCAAAAATACTTTTGGTTTGGCATTGCTCTAAAAATTTGGTTTATGAATCCACTGGATAGAGGACAGTAGTATGAAGCTACTGCAAGTGGTTTCACTCCAAAATAGTTTTTAGAATTCAAATGAGGTCCAAAATAGTGATTTGACTAAATTTAACAATAGCAAGTTTGTGCACGTTTCAAGTTTGACAATTTTTGATTTCAGAGTGTTCTACATGTTCTAGGTAATCCATAGACTACAAATTTGTAGCAATTAAATTTACAGAACAGAAGTTATTAAATAAATGGGGTTATTAAGTCATTTATACCATTTTATTTTCACTTCAAAATTTTGTACAAAAGCACTATGGTTTCTCTCCATATTTGTGTTCTACACATTTCTAGGATTCCATAGATACCAAGTTTGCTAAATTTGGCCTTGTAGATTATTTTCTATAGAATTTACAAGTTCTGCACAAAATCTGGTGTTTGAAATTCAAATATCAAATCGATTTTGACCATATTGACCGGGGCTGACAATGTTGGCGACGTGGCAGTTACTCACTGGGCGGTACCGATTCGGTATGGAAACATAACAGGGGCCGTCGGATTTCGATCGGAGGGACAGAGAGGAGCAAGAGAGGAACTGCTCACCGGCGGGGGCTAACTCCGGCGAGGCGGTCCTGGAGGTTGTCGACGGCCAGGATTCCGTGGTCGGCGATGACAAAGAAGTGTCGGACGGCGTGCAGTGAAGTACGGCGAGTTTTCTCGTTTGAACGGCAGCGTCAAAATCTTCTAGTGGCGAGGCCGGAGGATGACTGGAGACGGCGATGATGTAGGGCGCTCCGGCGATCCTTCTTCTGCGCTGATTCGGCGGGGGAAAATCCCACTCAACTGGGTTAGGTTGAGCGCCAGGGAGAGGGGATAATAGGGAGACAAGAGATAAGTGGCGGAGTTGCCTTAACCGCACCGGTAATGTCAAAGAAACGGCGGCGACCTTGCAGACTCCAGCGAGAAATTGCAAGTTCCAGCGGCGATTTCTCCAGTGGGGAAAGAGAGCGGATAGGGAGGGGGAATGGGGGGTTCTGAGAGAGAGACACGCCGAGGGGTTGCGGGAAAAGGAGGGAGTGCGGGCGGTTCCTCGCGCGGCGGAGCGGTTCCAGTGAAGAAGAAAGGGGGGTGACGGTTGGGAAGAGACATATGACATGTGGGTCCAGGGCGGCAGTGAGAAAGAGGGGAGGGGCGGCGGTTAGCTATTCGGGCTGGTCTGCTGGGCCGCTTTCCGTCCCGGGTCGGCCCAGGCTGCACCTAAACCTTTTTTTTTCTTCTTCTTTCTTTTCTATTTTTCTGATTTCTGTTTTGTTCTTTGATTTGTTTGAAACAACTTTGTTTGTTTTTTGTTAAACTTAAATTTTGTAGAACTTTTGTAATTGTGCCAAGGTATTTGTCAAACCTATTATTTGCTGTTTGGTGAGGTTTGAAAATAAAAACATTTGTATATTTTCCAAGTAGTGCCATTTGGTAAATAGGATATTTGATAAAATCACAATAGCTTCCATATAGAAATGGGGCTATTTAATTTATAAACTTTCTGAAACTAGTTTTATTTCAAAACCTTGTACAAAAGGGTAAATGGGACAGCAATATTTGATGGAATATGTTTCAAAATTCTATATGAATCACACTTATGCAATATGCCATGTATGCATGATGGTTTTTATTTTATTTTGAAAACTTGGGATGTTACAGACTAACCCCCTTAAGATGAAGCTCGCCCTCAAGCTTCGGAAAGGCTAGCAAATAGGTGAGGGTGATCTTCTCGAAGGTTATCTTCACGCTCCCAGGTAGCTTCTTCCTCAGTGTGGTGACTCCACTGCACTTTACAAAACTTGATGGTCTTGGTACGTGTATTTCTTTCTGCTGTCTCTAATATCTTGATAGGCTTCTCCTCGTAGGTTAGATCACTTTCTAGTCGTACTTCCTCGAGGGGTACTATATCTCTCAATGGGGTTTCTGACATCTCTGGATGACATTTCTTTAGCTGACTAACATGGAACACGTTGTGTACCGCTGAAAGAATCTCAGGTAATTCCAATTCATATGCTACTTCTCCCTTGCGGGATAAGACTTTGAATGGTCCTATGAATCGAGGTGCTAACTTTCCTTTGATCCCAAATCTCTTGACTCCACGAAGGGGCGATACTCGGAGATATGCTCTATCTCCAACTTCATAGGTGACATCCCTACGCTTATTATCAGCGTAGCTCTTCTGTCGAGATTGTGCTATCTTCAACCTATCCTTGATTAACCTAACCTTCTCTTCAGCTTCTTGAATGATGTCAGGCCCGAAGAAACTTCGTTCTCCTACACCACTCCATAATAGAGGTGTTGTACACTTCTTACCATATAAAGCCTCGAATGGTGCCATCTCAATACTAGCTTGATAGCTGTTGTTGTAGGAAAACTCTGCATAAGGCAAGTTTTCATCCCAACTAGATCCATAGTCTAGGGCGCATGCTCTCAACATATCCTCCAAAATCTGGTTCACTCTCTCAGTTTGACCATCTGTCTGCGGGTGAAACGCTGTGCTGAATTCTAGCCTAGTTCCCAAGGATCCATGAAGTTGCTTCCAGAAATGAGAGGTAAATTGGGTTCCTCTATCAGACACAATACTCTTTGGAACACCATGAAGACATACAATCCTCTTCATGTAAATGTCAGCCAACTTGGCACTAGTATAGGTGGTCTTCACTGGTATAAAGTGAGCTATCTTGGTCAAACGATCAACTACTACCCAAATAGAATCATACCCTGATTTTGTTCGGGGTAATCCAGTGATGAAATCCATTCCAATCTGATCCCATTTCCAGTCTGGCACTCTCAGTGGCTGAAGTAATCCTGCTGGTTTTTGATGCTCAGCCTTTACTCTACTGCACACATCACACTTGGCTATATATTCAGCGATGTCTCGCTTCATATTACTCCACCAGAATCTCTCTTTCACATCCATGTACATCTTGGTGTTACCAGGATGAATTGAATACGGTGTATCATGAGCTTCTTGGAAGATCAACTTCCTAAGATTGGGGTTATTGGGCACACAAATACGCTTCTCGAACCAGATGGTCCCTTGTTCATCTTCTCTAAATCCTTTAGCTTTGCCCTCTTTCATGTCTTCTTTAATCTTCTCCAGCTCTTTATCTCCTTTCTGAGCTTCTCGTATTTTGTCCATCAGTGTAGGTTGTACTACTAGTGATGCTACAAATCCTTCCGGTACTACTTCCAAACTGAGGTCTCTCAAACCATTACACAGATCTTCTGGTAATACTTCTGTCGATAGACAATTCACATAGGCTTTACGACTCAAGGCATCGGCTACCATGTTTGCTTTACCAGGATGGTATTGCAAACTCAAATCATAATCCTTGATGAGTTCTAACCATCTTCTTTGTCTCATATTTAGGTCTTTCTGAGTAAAGATGTATTTCAAACTTTTGTGGTCAGTGAAAACTTCACATCGCTTTCCCATCAAATAATGTCTCCAAGTCTTCAAGGCATGAACTACTGAAGCTAACTCAAGGTCATGCGTGGGATAGTTGACTTCATGTTTCTTGAGTTGTCTTGAGGCATAAGCTGCTACTCTGCCTCCTTGCATCAATACACTACCCAAACCCTGACGTGAAGCGTCACAGTACACTTGAAACTCCTTCTCTAAATCAGGTAAGCACAGAACAGGTGCAGACACTAATCTTCTCTTCAATTCTTGGAAACTGCTTTCACATCCTTCAGTCCATTCAAATTTCTTTTCTTTCTTCAATAACTCGGTCATAGGTTTGGCTATCTTTGAGAAGTTCTCGATAAACCTCCGGTAGTATCCAGCCAATCCTAAGAAACTACGAATTTCTCCAACATTCTTGGGTGATTCCCATTCTGTCACTGCAGTCACTTTGGCTGGATCAACTGCAATTCCATCCTTGGTTATGATGTGTCCAAGAAATCCTACTTCACTGAGCCAAAATTCACACTTGCTGAACTTAGCATACAGCTTGTGCTCACGAAGCTTCTCCAATATTGCACGAAGATGTTTTTCATGTTCTTCATTGCTCTTTGAATAGACCAGTATGTCGTCAATGAAGACAACGACAAACTTATCTAGAAATTCCATAAACACTTTGTTCATCATGTTCATGAAGTATGACGGTGCATTGGTTAGACCAAAAGGCATCACCGTATACTCATAAGATCCATATCTAGTGACAAAGGCTGTTTTGGGAATGTCATGTTCTCTAATTTTGAGTTGAAAATATCCAGACCTAAGATCGATCTTGGAAAACACACTAGCTCCTTCCAACTGATCAAACAAGTCATTGATCCTTGGTAGTGGATACTTGTTTTTGATCGTCACTTCATTCAGTGAACGGTAGTCCATAACTAAACGCTGACTTTTGTCCTTCTTCTCTACAAACAGAACTGGTGCTCCCCATGAGGACGAACTTTCTCTAATGAATCCTTTTCCTAACTGTTCCTCCAGTTGCTTCTTGAGTTCTTTCAACTCATCAGTAGACATAGGGTAAGGTCTCTTTGCTATTGGGCCAGTGCCTGGTAGCAATTCAATAAGAAACTCTACATCTCTATCAGGTGGCATTCCCGGTAGCTCATCAGGGAAAACATCTGGATATTCTTTCACTATGTGCACTTCCTCTAGGCTAACCCCCTTAAGATGGTTTAGCCTAATATCCTGAAACTCCAAATTAGACTTGTATCTAATTCTCTTACCTTCTGGAGTGGTGAGGGTAATTGCTCTATTCACACAATCTATGACACCTCCATAGATAGTCATCCAATCCATACCCAAGATAACATCTAAACCTTGCGAGTCTAGAATTACTAGATGGCTTGGAAACTTATATCTACCAATTTCTAGTATCAGTTGCCTGCATCCGGCATTGACTAACATTTCTCCACCTGGGGAACTCACTTTAATTGTCTTTCCTATGGTTTCAGTGGGGAACCCATTTTTTGTTGCAAAAGTTCTTGATATGAATGAATGCGATGCTCCAGTGTCAAATAAAACCAATGCTGTAATTGAGTTTAAAGGAAACATACCCATTACTGCATCAGGTTCATTCATCACTTCTTCCACATGGATGTGGTTCACCTGTCCTTTCTGAAATGGATTGGGCTTGGCAAGCTCATTAGACTTCTCAGGGCAGTTGTTAGCATAGTGTCCAGTCTTATTACACTTGAAGCAAGTGACCTGTGAAAGATCCCTCTTGGACTCTGAGTTGTGGCGGTGCTGACCATTGTGATGACCATTGGAGTTGTTTCCCTTGAATCCTCCATTGTGCCTATGGCCATTGAAGTTACTACCACTTCCCTTGCTGAAACGACCTCCATGCTTGTGCGAACCACCATATCCACTGCTCTCAGATGAGTGGTGCTTCTTGTGGAATGGTTCCACATGGTTCTTGCTGTTGCTGAACTTCCTTTTGCGGTTCTCTTCCTTCCTGATGTTGTTGTCTAGTGTAATGGCCTGATCAAGCAGAGACTGATAGTTGGGTGCATAGGCCACTGACAAGGGTATCTTCAGTTCACCCTTGAGACCATTGAGGAATTTTTCCTTTCTCTTTGCATCAGTATCAATATCTTCAGGGGCATACCTAGACAGAGTACAGAAGTCATCCATATACTCTTTCAGAGTTCTTCCACCCTGCCTTAAGCTGCGGAACTCCTCCTTCTTCACATTCATAGTGCCCGAAGATATGTGGGCATTACGAAAGCCTTCTCGGAAAGTATCCCAATCCAGACCATCTATTGGATGAGTGATCTGGTAAGTCTCCCACCACATAGCTGCTGGCCCTTCAAGCAAATGGGCAGTGAATCGCACCTTCTCAGCATCGGTGCACTCACATGTGACCAAGTCCTTATTAACTGAACGCAGCCAGTCATCAGCCACTATTGGCTCAGTGGCAGATGAGAACTTGTTGGGCCTAAGCCTCAGAAATCTAGCCAACCTATCCACTTGAGGTGGGGGTGGCGGTGGTGGCGGTGGTGGAGGGTTATTGTTATTGTTTGCACTAGCCTGGATGAACTGGGGCATCATCTGCATCAGTTGCGCTTGCGCTGTGACTAGCTGCTGGATCACATCGTTGTTGTTGTTGTTGTTATTGTTGTTGTTGTTCTCATTCTCATTGTCATTGTTGTTGTTGTGTGCACGGCGAGGCGGCATCTGAGGTGATTTATAGCATAGATGAGTAATAGACAGATAGAACTAAGGAAGCAAAATTCCTACCCATGCACAATACAACAAGCCAATCAACAACAAACAATCACACAACCATGGATAAAATTCTAAAACTTCAAACTGATTTTTTTTACAAGTTTAGAAACACATACTAAAGGTTTGGAAAACAAATGGATAATGGTACTATCATACCAACATGGTAAGACAATACAAACGCGTGAACGTAAAAGATACAAATACTATGATGGTAGTCGTCTAGCCTCTCTTGAGCCTCTTAAGACAAGTGGAAGATGGGGGGTCACTACGCTCCTCCTTGAGGCGCTTCAACTCCTTGGCCTCCCATTCCTCATAGGATAGCTCTTCACTTGAGGGGTACACGATCCTCTCCTCGGGGTCCTCTTCTTCCTCGGACTCCTCTTTCTTCTGATTTGCTTCCAACTCAGCAATCTTCATCTTCAACTTCTCATTTTCAGTCTTCAGCTCATCATTGTCCTTCTTGATCTGCTTCTCCTCCTCTCCATACTTCTGCATGTTATCATACTGAAGTAGTATAGTCTTCTCAAGAAGATGTGACCAGATGTCATCTTGAAGGATCTTCTCCCCCAACTTCAAAGGTCCTTCAACAATCTTGAGCTTATTCTCCAGCTGGGTCTTCTTCTCACCCATCAACACAAGGGCAGATTCGGTCTCCATGATCCTTTTAGTGGCAAGATCCATGAGCCCTCTGAACTGGTCCATGTTGTGAATCTGCTTCCTTAGCATGTCCTCCAAGTTGACTGTACAACACTCTCTCTCAGAGAGGTAGGCTCGCAGCAGTGAGTGGATCTCCTGTCCCCTACGGTCAACTGGGTATCCTCCTTCAGATCGCTCTCCAAATATCCCATAAGCTGAGGTCAATGGGATGAGGTCTCTATACTTGTGGCATATGCGGGCTATGGCGCCCTGCATGGCAATCTCCACAGAAAACTTCCAGTCCACGTATGCTTCGGTGTACTCCATTGTTGATTCTCCATCTTCATCCAATCTTCCTTGGATAGTGGTTTGGATCAACCACTTCTCCATGCCATACTCCTTGTACTGCAACTTCCCACAGAAAACTGGAGGTGGAATTCCAACAAGAGTGGAAAGATCAAGCAGTATCTCAGTGAAGTGGTTCTCTCCCTGACCAGCAACAACTCTCTCGTCATAGGTGTCCATCTAAAATTTTGAAAAGAATGGGAGAAGGTCAGCAAAAGATCAAGAGATACCAGTTTGAAAATGAAATGATTAAGACAATAAAGATCATGAAAATTTTACAAATCAGTTTTCAAACATAATTTTGGTTCCTATGGCTTTCCAATCCTAGGGTCTCGATCCTACAGGCAACACTATGCTCTGATACCATTTTGTAACGCCCCACCTTTGAATTAAGGTGGAACACCTGTGTTAAGTGCTATTCCCTGGATCACTGATAGCACCACAGTACAAAATATAGTAATCATTGCAATAGTATCAAATATTACAACGTGGATCCAGATACATAAGTCTTTAAAACTTACAAACCAGCTTAGTCACATGGACTAGCTCAAATAACAGAGTTCAACATAACATAAACACAACGGAAACTAGGGTAGTAGTGAGCCTTCATCTTCACCATGTGCCACAGGCAGTCATGTTGGAATGTAGACTCGAGATCCTATCAACTCACTCCTCATCGGAATATCCTGCACATTTGAATATGCAGCCCCATGAATGGGGATCAGTACAATGATGTACTGGCAAATGACACATATTTGGTGGCTGTTGTGAAAGAACTAGCTACATGATATTTGGCTGGTGGATCTCTTGGCTAGTTTGCATAAAGCCAATTTTGTCCTACTCTTTTCCAAAACTTTCTTTCAAAATTTTATTTTTCAAGGGTCGAGATAACCCCCAAATACTACATAGTTGCAAGTTATGTAGCACTGGGCGAAATTCAACAAAGTCGGAACAACAGAAACCACCACCCCTCGGAGTGTATGGTTCTGAGCCCCTAACCTAGGGGTTTCTAGTCAAGTTTTAATCATTCAGAAAAGGTGATGAGACTCTTCCGTACATCCATGTCTAGGAACTCAAATTGTCCATAACCTGGGACACGGCTAATCGATTAGTTTGACACCCTGCAGGGGTTGTGCACTTTCACCTTAAGACCCATTCAACCCAGAGAGAAGAATGAGACAAGACCTTTCAGAAGGAGAGAGCAACCATACTGGCAAGATCCGTTCCCACCTATAATTATGCTACCAGCCAATATCTTGCCGACAAGTTGAACCCTCACATCCTAGTTAGTCAAGACAGAGCCCATATTGTCATAAGGTTGCACTGGAAGCTCACTAAGCAAGGAAGACATGGTAGCCTCTTTGTCCCTGGGTGGCCGTCCACAAGTGTACCCCCAGGTGAAAAACAACCACGCAAATCCTGGGTTGATAGCCAGGTGCGTAGCCCTGGGTAGCCACTCAACATAAACCAAGCAATGCCATTTCCACCCAGGTGTTTCATTTTAGTTGAAGTTCTTAATTTGTTCACAAAACACTTTTAACAAGTGATCATAGCATTGGCATCGATTCTTCAACTAAAACTACAACCTAACAGGGGTGGGTTCAGAGGTGGCTATACACTACTAGGATCTAGCATTGCAAAACTTCACTTTGAAATCCAGCCTATCATGCACACTACTATAAAACACTAATGCATAAATAAAATGGGTAGAAGCATGTGTGTCACTTGCCTTGGTAGCAACCAGCACACTCACAGCAGTCACAGGGGTTGTTCAGTTCCTCTTCACAATCTATACAAGCAACAAGTTCACAAGCATAAATATACTAACTCTAAATGGCAATCATAGACATGTATGCATGTATGCAAAAGTCAATTTAATTTCACACACTAAGTTAGTGTGTGAAAATGTTGTATTCAGTGAACCATGATGTTTAGAAAACAAGTGTGGTGTTGGAAAAGCCTTTTAACAATTTTTACAAAGCAATAGACAATTTGATTATTTGGAAATTGGACAAATGCTTCCCAAAAATACTTTTGGTTTGGCATTGCTCTGAAAATTTGGTTTATGAATCCACTGGATAGAGGACAGTAGTATGAAGCTACTGCAAGTGGTTTCACTCCAAAATAGTTTTTAGAATTCAAATGAGGTCCAAAATAGTGATTTGACTAAATTTAACAATAGCAAGTTTGTGCACGTTTCAAGTTTGACAATTTATGATTTCAGAGTGTTCTACATGTTCTGGGTAATCCATAGACTACAAATTTGTAGCAATTAAATTTACAGAACAGAAGTTATTAAATAAATGGGGTTATTAAGTCATTTATACCATTTTATTTTCACTTCAAAATTTTGTACAAAAGCACTATGGTTTCTCTGCATATTTGTGTTCTACACATTTCTAGGATTCCATAGATACCAAGTTTGCTAAATTTGGCCTTGTAGATTATTTTCTATAGAATTTACAAGTTCTGCACAAAATCTGGTGTTTGAAATTCAAATATCAAATCGATTTTGACCATATTGACCGGGGCTGACAATGTTGGCGACGTGGCAGTTACTCACTGGGCGGTACCGATTCGGTATGGAAACATAACAGGGGCCGTCGGATTTCGATCGGAGGGACAGAGAGGAGCAAGAGAGGAACTGCTCACCGGCGGGGGCTAACTCCGGCGAGGCGGTCCTGGAGGTTGTCGACGGCCAGGATTCCGTGGTCGGCGATGACAAAGAAGTGTCGGACGGCGTGCAGTGAAGTACGGCGAGTTTTCTCGTTTGAACGGCAGCGTCAAAATCTTCTAGTGGCGAGGCCGGAGGATGACTGGAGACGGCGATGATGTAGGGCGCTCCGGCGATCCTTCTTCTGCGCTGATTCGGCGGGGGAAAATCCCACTCAACTGGGTTAGGTTGAGCGCAAGGGAGAGGGGATAATAGGGAGACAAGAGATAAGTGGCGGAGTTGCCTTAACCGCACCGGTAATGTCAAAGAAACGGCGGCGACCTTGCAGACTCCAGCGAGAAATTGCAAGTTCCAGCGGCGATTTCTCCAGTGGGGAAAGAGAGCAGATAGGGAGGGGGAATGGGGGGTTCTGAGAGAGAGACACGCCGAGGGGTTGCGGGAAAAGGAGGGAGTGCGGGCGGTTCCTCGCGCGGCGGAGCGGTTCCAGTGAAGAAGAAAGGGGGGTGACGGTTGGGAAGAGACATATGACATGTGGGTCCAGGGCGGCAGTGAGAAAGAGGGGAGGGGCGGCGGTTAGCTATTCGGGCTGGTCTGCTGGGCCGCTTTCCGTCCCGGGTCGGCCCAGGCTGCACCTAAACCTTTTTTTTTCTTCTTCTTTCTTTTCTATTTTTCTGATTTCTGTTTTGTTCTTTGATTTGTTTGAAACAACTTTGTTTGTTTTTTGTTAAACTTAAATTTTGTAGAACTTTTGTAATTGTGCCAAGGTATTTGTCAAACCTATTATTTGTTGTTTGGTGAGGTTTGAAAATAAAAACATTTGTATATTTTCCAAGTAGTGCCATTTGGTAAATAGGATATTTGATAAAATCACAATAGCTTCCATATAGAAATGGGGCTATTTAATTTATAAACTTTTTGAAACTAGTTTTATTTCAAAACCTTGTACAAAAGGGTAAATGGGACAGCAATATTTGATGGAATATGTTTCAAAATTCTATATGAATCACACTGATGCAATATGCCATGTATGCATGATGGTTTTTATTTTATTTTGAAAACTTGGGATGTTACATGGTTGCTTGGCCTCGCTTAGCCGGTTCGTCAGCCGGCTCGGGGAGAAGGCCATGCCGCTATACCAGCTGATGAAGAAGACGGACCACTTCGTTTGGTCCCAGCGCGCTGACGATGCCTTCAACGACCTCAAGCGAGCCTTGTCTACCGCACCAATCTTGGCTGCGCCAGCTCCGCGAGAACCAATGCTGCTCTACATCGCAGCAACCCCGCGCGTCATCAGCGTTGTGATCGTGGTGGAGCGCACCGAGCAAGGCAAAGAGCTGCCGGTCCAGCGCCCGGTATACTACCTAAGTGAGGTGCTCACTCTCTCCAAGCAGAACTACCCGCACTACCAGAAGGTCGCGTACGGCGTGTACATGGCGGCCAAGAAGCTGAAGCACTACTTTGAGGAGCACCCAATCACGGTGGTGAGCACAACTCCACTCTCGGAGATCATCGGGTGCAAAGACGCGTCGGGAAGAGTGGCCAAATGGGCGATCGAGCTCGCAGCTCACACCATTCAGTACAAGCCTAGGACGACGATCAAGTCGCAGATCATAGCGGATTTCTTCGCTGACTGGGGAGAGCACTAGTACCTGCCGCCGGCTCCGGACTCCACCCACTGGCGCATGCACTTCGATGGCTCCAAGCTGCTCGGGGGCTTGGGAGCCGGCGTCGTCCTCACTTCTCCCAAGGGAGACAAGCTGCAGTACGTGCTGCAGATGCACTTCCGTGCGTCGAACAACGTCGCTGAGTACGAGGCCCTGGTACATGGGCTCAAGATGGCCAAGCAGATCGGCATCAGGAGGATCCTCTGTTTCGGAGACTCCGACCCAGTGATGCACCAGGTCTCAGGGATTGGGACGCTAAGGACGCCAACATGGCCTCCTATCGCTTCTACGTGCAGCAGCTCAGCAGATTCTTCGAGGGCTGCGAGTTCCACCATGTCCCCAGAGCAAACAACGAGGAAGCAGACCGGCTGTCCAAGATCGGCTCCACCAAGCAGGATATCCCAGCTGGGGTGTCCCTGGAAATCATCCACAAGCCGTCTATCAAACCGTCGTCGGAATCCGTATCCATCTACGTGCCTGGAGACCCAGCCCCGGCTCAGGTACCGCCACCGGACCCGGGGGCTGCCGTCTCGGGGCTGAAGGAGGCAGCCGACCAGCCCAGCGCGGCCGGCTCGACGAAGGACAAGGGGACTGCCGGCTCCACGCCCTCTCCCCCAGCTGGACAATCAAATGAAGCCAGCACAACGACGGACCCGGGGGCTGTTGATCCTCTAGTCGCCAGTGTCTCCCACATACGGGAGATACCTTCCTGGGCGGAGCCATTCTCCAACTACCTCATCACTGGGGACCTACCACAAGACGAAGCGGAAGCCAGGCGAATTCAACGTCGGGCTGGGGCATACACCATCATCAACAGCGAATTGTACAAGCGCAGCGTGTCAGGCATCTTCCAGAAGTGCATCGAGCCGGAAGAAGGGATAGAGCTGCTAAGAGAGATACACCAAGGGGAGTGTGGGCATCACGCATCTTCCAGAGCCTTGGTGGCCAAGGCCTTCCGCCATGGTTTCTACTGGCCAACGGCCAAGCAGAATGCAGAGAAGCTGGTGAAACAGTGCAATGGCTGCCAGCTCTTCTCCAAGCACAGAAACACTCCAGCGGCAGCCCTCAAGACCATCCCGCTCACCTGGCCGTTCGCTGTCTGGGGCCTGGACATGGTAGGGCCATTCAAGACCGCACCCGGGGGCCTAACGCATCTGTTGGTTGCTGTGGACAAGTTCACCAAGTGGATCGAGGCAAAGCCAATCAAAAAACTCGACGGCTCGTCCACAATCAAGTTCTTCAACGAGATCATCACAAGATATGGAGTTCCCCATAGCATCATCACCGACAATGGGACAAACTTTGCGAAGGGAGTCTTTGCTGATTACTGTGGCCAAAAGGGGATCCGGCTGGACTTAGCGTCAGTGGCGCACCCTCAGACAAATGGGCAAGTGGAGAAGGCAAATGGGCTAATCCTGGCTGGCATCAAACCAAGACTAGTCGAGCCTCTCAAATGCTCAGCCGGCTGTTGGGTCGAGGAGCTACCCTCAGTGCTCTGGAGCCTGCGCACCACTCCAAATCGCTCTGTCGACTTCACACCTTTCTTCCTAGTCTATGGAGCAGAAGCGGTGTTGCCCACAGACATTGTTCGACGCGCCTAGAATTGTCCAGTACACGGAGAAGCAAGCAAAAGAAGCTCGCGAAGATGGCGTCGACCTCCTCAAGGAGGCACGAGAGCAGGCTCTGGCCAGATCAGCACTCTACCAGCAGCAGCTGCGACGATACCACAGCCGGAAAATTCGTCCGCCCGCGTTCCGCGAAGGAGATCTCATACTCCGGCTGGTCCAAAGCACTAAGGGCATGCACAAGCTCTCTCCTCCCTGGGAGGGACCGTTCATTGTCAGCCGGGTGCTGGGCAATGGGGCATATTACCTCATCGACGCACAAGAGCCCAGAAAGAACAAGGCAGATAACTCCGACAAGGAGACCGAGCGTCCCTGGAATGTCAGTCTCCTAAGACCTTTCTTCTGCTAAGGGAAAAGCTTGTACCCCGAAAAATGTGTCAATGAATAAAGGAAAACGGAGTGGCTAGTTACGGCCGGCTCTGAGGAAAACACTTCGTGTATGTTTTGCTTCCTGCGTTATTCACTTGACCGGCAGCCGGCTCCAGGCACCGAGCCACAGCCGGCAGCCCCGAAAAACGATCGATCCCTCGCCAGCCGGATGAGTACTACGTATGAAGAAGGTCTCGAGCCCAACCTCCACCTTCCAGCTCCGCATAGCCGGACGGATAGGAGCCGGCAGGCCACATACGAAGGAAAGCCGCAGAGCAGAACCGCAAATGGTAGAAAAATTGCTCAACCAGGCGTTAAGGGCAGTGTCTGTTAACTAAGCGTTAGTTAGCACGAGTTGGGGGCCCGATAGACCGAAGTACTACTTCTCACTCCGCGTCACGCTCCCACCCTAGGCCGGCATTCGGCTGCCGACCCAAGGGAGACCAACCGGCACCAGGCTGCCGGTTGGGGGTAGAAGGGCCGAAGGGTGGGAAGATTAAGGAAAAAGTTGAGGGAACCCGACGAAGGCAAAGCCGGCGAATAGTTGATAGTCATAGTCTCCCAACGCTTGGGCCAAGAAGCCACGCCCAAGAGGTTCGAAGCTAGCGCTGCCTCGCTTGGCGTTGGCATCGTTCGCGAAAAGTTAGTTTCGAGCTAGCTGTTAGTCCAGCTACCCCAAAACTCGGGGGCTAGGGGGAAAGGGAATTGGCCCTCAAAAGCGGGCCGGCTCCAGTACCTCGCCGGCTGTCCGACCAGCTTGCGCTACGACACGATCAGCAAACGAGCAACGAAATCGAAACTTAACACTCGAAAAGCAACGGCTAGAGCCGGAAACTAGGAGATCTACTCCAATCGTGGCTTGGGACGTGCGGAGGCCTGGGAAGGGAAACATGCCGGCTTCGACCTCGCCCGAGCCGGTACAGGATTCAGTTTCTGTTCCATCCGCGCTGGAGCCGGAGCTAGTCCGCCCTCCCCAGAGCCAGCCAGCAGAAGCACCGTTCCCTCCGCGTCAAAGCCGGAGGAGCTCGCCCGAAGCGTCTGCGCAGGCCAGTGACTATCGTAGTCCCTATCTACGGATTCGCGTGAGAAGAATCATTGCATCGCAACGGTGTCAAGCAGAAGATATTTGCGCGATGGCAAAAGTACATAGCAAACAAAGAAGAGCAAGTAAAGATTTGCAGGAAATTAGAAGAGTTCTTTAAGAAGTCTGACGATTACAAAAGTCCCTTAAACTACTACCCTAAGAGTGCCAAGAATCCCTCGCCCGGGAGATCCTCGCCTTCCTCGGCCTGGCGCGAGCGCCGCATGGACTTCGTCCCGGAGAAGCCCAGGCCGGAGGTCGACGGAGCCCCCGTCCTTCACGGCTGGGCAGCATAAGTACGGGCGGAGAGGGTGGTGTTGAAGAAGCAGATGGTGAAGTCCTTCTTCCCATCGTGGCGGGTGAGGAGGATGAACCAGCCCTCGTGTGCGCCATAGTCGAGGAAGAACTTCGACCACCCGTCGTGGAAGTAGCACACCCCCTGGCCATCGTAATAAAGTTCGACGTGGTACGAGGGCTGGCCGCCGCTGCATTCTCGCAGCTTGGCATAGGCCATCTCCTGACCTTCCATCGAGTCCGTGAACTGGGACGGAAGGCAGAGGAGGTCCCGAGACCCGGCGAGCGCAGGAATGATGCAGGTGGACCACCCCTGGGCTGAAATATAGAGCGGCGGTTGGAGCGCCGGTTTCTCCGGCCAAGGCCGCGACAGGCCTAGCGGAGGAGGGGCCGCCGCGCGGGGCCCCGCGGGAGTGGCAGCGACCCTGAAGACAGCTGGGGCTTTCTTGTTTTTGCTCCCTAGCGGCCGCCCACGACGGCGAGACGGCGAAGGAGCAGCGAACGCCGCGGAAGCGGTCTTCTTCCCGCTCCCCTTCGGACGGCCTGGCCTCCGTTTCTCCGGGATGCCCACGTCGCCGGAAGCTCCGGCCGCTTGGGGCGCGACAGAGGTAGAAGCAGCGGCAGTGGCCTTCGCCGCGAGGGCCTCCAAGGTACTCTTGTTGCGGCTCCCTTTCGGGCGACCGCGTTACCGAGATACAGAAGGTGCCGTCTCTAGCGCCTCGACCTCCTTCTCGCTCCCCTCCGGGACCTTGTCATCGCTGGCAGTGGAACCGCTAGGGGACGACATGATCGGGCTGGGTTCGGAAAGGCAAAGCTCGAGGTGAGGGGAGAAGTGGGGGATGCCCCGGGCAGCAAGCACGCTCGGTATTTAAAGAAGAGCGGCGAAGGGATAACCCCCGACGTTTCAGTAACCAACTTCCGCATCGTGTGCCACCGCAGCAGTTGCCACAGCGGATCGTGGGAGGAGTTGATGGGACACATCGCTGACGTGCGCCAGCCCACCTCGCATGATGACTCGAGAAGTTATGACGGTGGTGATTCCGAAGTCAAATGACAAGACTGGTCACTGGCGTGCTGCGCCGGCCACCGTGTGGGAACAAGATTCGAGGCGGCGCAAGTTCCCAGGAGGCAGCACGCCGGCTCGCGGCCGCCAGCCGGGTCGCATCGTGGAGCCAGCTCATCCCGAGACAGCCAGAAGAACTCCGCAAGACTCAACCTCGATGACTAGAGCAACCAAGCCGGACTAGAAATCCTGGGACTTCGACGAGGACGAGCAAGACTTCGGCGAGAAGAGGAACCCGCCGAAGCCCCATGCTAGCCCATGAGACTTCGCTAGTTTTGGGGGCTAGTGTCGTGGGGATGACTTAGGGGGCGCACCACGGGCCAGGCAATATGCCGGCTGGCGTCCCAGGAGTCCCCACGGCTTTAGCACGAGAAGAACGGCTCCGCCTGAAGGGCCGGCTGCGCCAGCAGCCGGCTGGCGACTCCACCGAGGAGAACTAGAGCTGGGCGATGAAGACAAAGCTTCTCAACGGTTGTCTGGCCAAAAGTAGGATAGCCCCGACAAGAGCGACAGGGGCGCAGGACGGGAGTGACGAGTGCCACGACCACGTCCAGCCAATGAGAGATCGAAGACCCTTCCCCACGACAGGATCCGAGGAAAAAGAGAAGGGATATGCCCTCCAGATGCCAGCCGAGGGAAAAGGCACTTTATAAAGTGCCTTTGCCAGAGCAGGGCCAGAAGATCAGGCCAAGGACGCCGCCGCCGAGGAGCCGGCAGCCGGCCGAATCGCTACCTAAACCTGTAACCAGGCCCCTGCCTATATAAGGGGGCCTGGACCCTTAGCATAGGGGAGATCCGATCTTCTTCTTCCTCCTCTAGCCCGAATAGCTCGAGGAGCATTGTAATGGATACTATCCAATCAATACGAAGCAGGCAGGAAGTAGGGGTTTATCTCCAACCAGGAGGGCCCTGAACCTGGGTAAACCGTGGTGTCTCTATTGGCACGATCCTGAGCCGGACCCATCGTCACCATCGTCGAGCCCCTTCGATAAGCCTCCCCATGGCTACTGTCTCTAAATTCCCACGACACATAGAATACTTAGGGAATTTTATAAAAGGCCCCAAATCCCAAATCCTGCAAAATAGATTTGAAATCAGATTTGAAATTCAAAATAGAAAATAGAATAAAAAGAAAAGAAAACATAACAGAAAAAATAGAAGAAGGAGCATACCTGGCCGAAGCCCACTTGGCCGGCCCAGCTAGTCAGCCCACCCGGGGCCTGGCCTGGATACCGTTTTGGTATCTGATCGACAAGCGGGACCCATCGAGGGGGAAATACATCGTCTTCCTCCATTTGGAGGAAGCAGCTCGCTGTCGAGCTCCGGCGAGTCGCCGACGCCAAGATCCGCGCCACCGCCCTTGACGCCCTATATAACGAGGTCCGCCGCCGTCAGAAACCCTAGAAGGCCACCGCACCTCTCAATCTCTCTCATCCTCTCTCCATCGGCCACAGTCACCGCAACCCTAACTTCGGTGAACTCCAATGCCATCCCTGGAGACCGTCTCTGAGGCCAAGGAGCATGCCAGGAGAAGCGCCTCGTCTCCTTCATCATCTGGTAGCAGCCACGCATCCAGGGGAGCTTGCAGGAGGGCAAATTTCACCGTCCCTTCCCGCTATACCTCATCGGAAATCAGGTCGATTCGGTCATCTCCGGCCACCCCCAAGCCTGCCGAGCACGCCTTCGAGTTTAGGGTAACTTTCCGCACCTCCAGAGCCCCTTCTTGGTCTTTAGCATCATCTGTAGTGTCAAGTAGTGGATTGGCCGGAGCGCACCACTGCAGGGAGTCACCATCGGCGATGCTTCGGTGACCATTGGGTCACAGCACCACCACCACCACTTGGTTCCCCTTGTTGTCCTCGTTCGAGCAGTACAAGCAAATCAACCTGGGGGCCTCTGAATCGCCGACTCCGGTGATCACCGGCGGTGAAGACCACCCCAGTCAAGGTTTGACTTGGTCGATGCCCGCATGGCATCTGACCTGGCCACAGCCCCACCAGTCAGTCTACTAGGCTAGATACCCCTCGGTTAGAAAATTTATTCTCTGTTAAATTCAAATTCCAAAAATTTGCTGAAACTTTGCAAATTCATTTTAAATCAGAAAAATACAAATGATATACCAAAATGATCACAATAACATAACCTATGTATTTAGATTATAATCTTACATGCTTGTGTGAAATAATTTTGAACTAAATTTGAAAACTTATTTAAGTATTATTTGAATTTTGAATTCAAATCCAATGATAATAATTCAAACCAAGTTTTCAAATACCAAATAAAAATTTGACTTCTTCCATATTGTTATTCCAGTTAATATTTTGTTATTACTAAATCTTAATCCTAAAACTTTACTATTAGAATTTTAATTCCTAAAATGATTTTTCTAAAACAAATTTAATGTAGTAAAATTTGGGAAAAATCATAAAATGGTATCAGAATTATTTCTTAACTCTAATGTTGTTATTTCAACTAGTGTTTCAGTAGAAGTTAAATTTAAAAACTTCTAGGTCAATTTTAAATCATTAAAATTTGACTTAAATCCTACAACTATTTTCTTAAATGATAAGAAATTAGGTTAACTCTTAAATAAGCATCAACTTAAGTTTAGACTTCAATTTCAACTATAATCTACTGATTAACAATTGTTTCATAACTGCTAACTCAATTTTAGGAATCATTTAAAATTGTGATTCAAACCCTACTAGCTAATAATAATGGAACTTGTGTTTTATTAATCACTTCAACCTTCCTATAAAGTAAATGACCACTAAAACATAATTTTATACTAAGTGTCCATTATGAAATATGTTCTTCAAAAGTTATTCTTTTAAGAACATATCAAGTAAGCATTTCACCAAACCATATGCTTTCTGATAACAATTGCCAAGTTAGGTTAAGATTGTTGTCAACCCTAGAACTACTTAGATATTGCTATGTGTATACCTTACTTTGACTTTGCATATCCATGATCAACCAAGTGATTGCTAATTATAAGATGCAACTTAAAAGTGTTACCTTCATGTCTTCACCATTAACCATCATTCTCTTGTAGCAAGGAATGATTATAAAACCCTAAAACAATAGCTCTTGTTAAAGTCTTATTCTTTTAATAGCATCTGATAGTGATCTAACCTAAAATGCTTAACAAGCATGTTATGGTGTGATTTAAAAGTGCAAAACATCATAAATAAATCACCATAACTCAATGATAACAAATCATCGGGGTTAGGTTACGCTTCAAGTGATGCATATCATATCTTATGCATATCATGCTGCAGATTTCTAACATCATCCCTACCGGATGATGATTGCTATTTCAGAATTGGGATTTCTATCATATCGAAGACCCTGACTCGCATAATCTTGCAGTCAGAAAGGCAAGTTCACTCTTGCTCATATCTCTTGTTTAATTTTAGCGAATTACTTGCAAATATACCGGTGGTATTATTATTACTGCATTGAAAAGCAAAAGGTTCTCTTTCCATAATTAATATGATTACCTGGTTATCGACCCGAGTGGTGGTAACCTAGGATGGCTGGCAAATGGAACCATGGTATGATTGTTGTGGTGGAGGTTCCATTTGTTCAGGAAAGTGAACCCTAGGACTTAATAACAAATGTCGCCAGTGATTCTAGCGCCATAAATAACGGTCAACCATGAGATCTGGAATGGGACGGAGAAGTCAGCTGTATCTTTTTCCTCTCGCATGCCAACGGATCAGTAGTCGAGTGTTGTCCTGCGCGGGCTACTATAGTGCATAGTGGGGGAAATGTGTTTCCTGCCGGGCTGCCTATAGTATAGGGGGGACAAGCTAGCTAATTGATCTATGATGGATTGTAACGGTCATCCAAATCAGTCTACCCATATTGTATAGGGGAGGGCACCGGGGTCCGGATCGGTCTACCTATGGGGTCGTCCATAGTGTAAAGGGGAGGACCAGTGCGCCAATCGGTCTGCATATGGGTATAGGGGAGGATGGACTTACAAAAGGGTGGGTCTGCGGGGTCGCGGAGAAGAACGGTGATTGGCTTGGATCACAAGATTGGGCCCCACACCAAGGAAGTGTGGACAGGAAAGACTCGCCTGGTTGTGCAGCAAGGCTTTGATCTCTCATGTGTACAAGTGACCACCTCTGCAGAGTGTAAGAAAGTATCAAGATACTCCCTGTTCTGGGAAGGAGCTGCGAACGCGGCAGGAAAGGAGCCCATCGAAGCTCTAATCAACCTGTGAAGGCTGACAGACATAGTTCTTCTAAATAAAAACAACCTCTTGAAGAAATGTTTATGAAAACTTGCATTGCCAAATAACCCTTTGGTCTAAGGCTGTAGATAGTGCATCAAACACCTTATCTCTTATATGAACTTGCTGGGTAACGCTCGTTACTCACCCACTCCCTTGTAACCCTTACTTAGATTGGAGGCAACACATGAGGCAACCTCAAGACCTTGAAGATGAAGATGAAGCCTTCGACCAATGTTAGAAGCATCAATGAAGTCAACGACTATACCAAGATTGGAGGAAAACTAAAATAGAAATAGAAGGGACCCAATTCCCTAATCCTAGAACCTAAGTAGCTAGGGTAATTCTGTAGCCAGCCAACTGCATTAGTTGTAGCTTTAGTTTAGTCTTCTAGCTGTTCTTTCTCGATTGTACTCGCCAGAACTAAACCTCTACCTGTTGAGGAGGTTCTGAAGATCTTCTGTATGCTGAAAATTGTAATCCTATAGTCATACCTTGGACCTGCGATGTTTTTGTTGTACCACTCTGATCAATGTAATACTAGTGAGATGGTGTTTCATTGGTGTTATGTCAATGACTTGCATACTACACATGCAGTGGTATGCTGGGTCACCACAACAGTTTATAGCATAATGCCCATACTCGCGACGGTTGAAACAAATATCTTGAGCACGATCCTTCTTTTGCCCTCCATTGATTACATAACCCCTTTTCTCATTCTCTTTGCATTTCTCCTTATCCGGGCAGTCCCACGAATAGTGTCCTAACCTTTTACATTCACGGCACTCTACTTGGCTGATATCTGTCTTCTTCTTTGGCTTCTCCAGGGCTAGAAGATCCTCCAATTCTTGCTTCTCATACTCCATTATGATTGAGGGAAACCTTTCTCTCTTCTTATGGTTATTTTTGGTTACTTGTAGTCTTCCGCTCGGGTTGTTTCTTTTGGTGGTGACAAAATGTTTCGCCTCCTTAGGCTCAAATTCCACACTTGCTTTCCCGAGTGATTGATGTAACTTTTGCTTGACTTGTCGATTCACTTCATCCACCGTAGTGTAGAGATGACATTCTGCGAGGACGTGATTTGTTCCTTCACACAAAAGACACATAACCTTCGACAAGCGGCATTCTCCATTGCAATGGTCTCTTCCACAACTATGGCATTGCTCCTCACAATCCTTAGATATATGTCCTATATCTCCATAGAGTTTGCAAGCTTGGTTTCTTGTCACAACATGTTCTTTGGGCTTGTCATTGCTTGGATCACTTGGTGATGCGTTGTTGTTGTTAGTCATGATCCGAGACGCCATTTGCACAATGTGAGTATGTGCATCTAGCAGTTGCTGCACTCCTGGGGGTAACTCATTGCTCTTGTTGTTGATCATATTTTGGGTTACCACTTGAGTCAACTAGGTATGCGTCTCTATCATCCTCTGCATCACTAAGTCCATTTGAGAGTTGTTGAGGCTGCTCTGGCTTTGATGATGCATCTGTTAAGGTTTTTGGGTAGGGTTTAGGGTTTTATCATGGAGAAGAATAGAGTGGAAAACTCTAAAGAATGTTCCTACCAGTTAGCAACGATTCAAGGAAAATCACCTCACAATCAATAAATATTCAACAAGCATTCAAATCATCAAGCAACATGGTTCAACCACAAAAAAAATAGTATGGTCATACCACAAATTGATATGATCATAATGTATTACGATGTCGTTCTTACATAGATCTTAAATGGAGGTCCAACTAGGGCTTCATGGATGTCTTCCAGGTAGTGGTCAAATCTTTTCGTCCTTGTGGTACTTCGGTTTATAGTTGAGTCTTTCTCCAAGTTCTTCGAGAGCTTCCATGAATTGCATCTTGCGAAGTTGAGGAATAATATACGAGGCACCAATCTCTTCTTGATAGTCTTCATGGGATAAGATCTATAAAGAATGAGAAAGCATTTTTAAATGTGAAGTAGACGAGAATATAAGAAGTTAAAATTGCAAACACCTTTCTAATAAAACCGAATTAGATAGATTTTTCATCCTAGGGGCCTTCCTAGTCTCTCTCATCTTCTTTTGCTCATCTTGAACATGAACTTCTCTTCTTGTTCTTAGAATACCTTCTCCTTCTCCTTGAGTTGGGCAAGTAGCTCGTCGTTTGCAAAACAGTTCTATTGTTATCAAGGTCCTTCATAAGAATTTCTAAGTCCTAGAACTATTGATGCTTTAGACTTCTTCTTCTAGACTTCTTCAATTTGCCTCCTTTGATGATAGAGGTGGGTGGATCTTGAAGTCCTTTGAGTTGTTGAAGTTGAAGCTCTTCGTCTTTGAGTTGGAATAAAGAGAAGTAGAGACAAAAATGACTAAGGGAAGAGTTTACGAGGTAATGAGTGTGTAAATTTTTAACTTAGAAATAAAAGCAACTCCTATATTTCTAAGGGTTTTTGTCCAATCCTAGGGCACGAACCTAAGGGCAACACAATGCTCTGATACCATCTGTAGTGACCTCACCTTTTAAAGATGACGATCCCTGTGCTTTTCAGTGCAAGTCCCTGGATCAAACGCTAGCACACACAGTTTAAGATGTAATACCAAGAAACAAAGGTCATTTTATTACATCACATGATCCAGCAATTACATAAAGAAACTTTACAATACTCATAGCATAAAGCCTTCAGAGTTTACAACAAAAAGATGAATAGCATGGAGTCCTTCTTCTTCATGTGCCACAGGCGAACATGCTGCGGATAGACTCGTAACCCTGTCATACCTTTCTTATCGTCAAAACCTGCAACATGAAACGTTGCAGCCACAAAGGGTCAATACATTTGAATTGTATTGGCAAGATGTCACTTTTGGGTGGACACAATTGGAACCTAACACTTAAATGAATATTTGGCTAAGTGGATCTTCAGGCTAAGCTTGCAGAAAAGCAATTATTTATCCTACTTTTCAAAAGATCCCATTTTTCTTTTAAAGCACTATTGGACACACTGGAATCCACCAGGTGTTCCTAGTTAATTATGCACACACAGGAATCCACCAGGTGTACATAACTATGATCACACAACAATTCCTTGTTAACCACTCAAGTTTTAATTTAAAGAAGTTGGGATGAGGAGATCCTTGAATAGCTTCAAAATCATGTCGCTCAAAATTTTCCGTAACCGGGGACACAGCTAAGTACTTAGTTTTTAACCCTCTGCAGAGGTGGTGCACTTTTCCCACAAGACTCAGTCAACCTCTTTTGCCATGATGCTCATTTTGCTCAAATGGCCAAGTGAAGACTAAGACGAGACTTTTCAGAAGCAATCCCTCAGACCAACCCGGACGCGTTCCATCCTACAAATCACTACCACCCTCTGTCCGTCTGGCTGAATTATCGCAACTTAGTTAGTCAAGACAGAGCCCATATGACTAGTGGTTGCACTGGAAGCTTCACGACTTGAACGTCTCCAATCTCTTTGTTCCTGGGTGGCCATCCACAAGTGAGATACACACGACCGCCATAGAGATGGCTCCGATGTAACCACTCAACATAAATCCATCTTACCAATTTCCACCCAGGTGTTTCATTAACTTAGTTGTTTTCTTAGTTTTTGCAAAACATAGTTTTCAAACTTAATAAAAGAACATGTGGAATCCCAACCAAGAATTCTATAGCACAACTAAGCAATCTACACTTATGGTGTTTCTTCTAATAGGTAATCAGGGTATCCTAAATAGGAGACAGTAAGCATAATAATCTACACATGCATTTATTAAAAGAAAAGAAACACTACATGCATAGTAAAACATTGGGAATTTTATGAACAAGAGTGACACTTGCCTTAGTAAATTCTAAAGATTGTACTTCTCCTAATCAACACACGTGGCTCTCCATACAACTATAAGATAGAAAGTAACACAACATAAACACACCTTTCAAGCAATATAATCAAACAAGACAACAAAAGTGTTTATTTGTTTTAGCTTAGTCTTCAAAGTCTTAGTGATAATTGGACAAAATATTGGGGCATGAGGTTGACTTGATATGGGTGGAGAGAATGGTTAAGTCAAAGACTTCATAGGATTGATGGGGTTTTCTAGATTGTTAAGAAGTGTTGAACACTTAGTAAAAATAGCTTCAAGGAGATTCTTAGGCTTGGTTTGAGAAGTTGGATGAATAATTTCTAAGTCATGAGGTCTAACACCTTCATCTTCTTGACTTGGTCTCTCTTCTCTTGATCTTCTTGTCTTTCCTTCATCTCTTGTCTTCTCTTCAACTTCTTCTTTTTCCTTCATCTCCTTGTTTTCTCTTCAACTTCTTCTTTTTCCTTCATCTCCTTGTCTTCTCTTCAACTTCTTCTTTTTCCTTCATCTCCTTGTCTTGTCTTCAACTTCTTATTCATGGTCTTGATATGGGAAAACTTATATACCATAGTGTTGGATTGGGGTTGTCAAATACTTAGAAGAATTTTGGGTGAGATGGAGTTGATAGTTTTTGCACTTGGCAAAGATAGAGAGTAGATTTTTCACTAAGTCATGGTAGAGTTGAGTGGTCTTTAGGACTTAGGATTTTTCACACCATTTTTTAGAGTGGGACAAGAGTCAAATAGCACAAAGTGCACGATAAGAATTTGGACTTGATATTTTGCAAGGTGCCCAGAAACACAACTATAGCTTGCAAAAATATGAACTAGTGGAGTTGACTCTTGGAAGAGTGAAAAATGTGTGTGAAGTATTCTGGTGAGTTTTTAGTATCAAGATAAGCAATTTTGCAAAAGGAAGTATGCCCAAGATATTTGTAGAATTAATTCTAGAGAGGAAATACTCAAATCCTCATTTGAATTTGAATACTTGAGGAAATTTGCCCAAATAATTTGTGCAGTGGTTCTACTGGATAGAGGATAACAATATGATCCTATTGCAAAAAGAATCAACTGAAAAGGATTCATAGAATTTGAATTATATTAAAAACACTCAAACGCACATATTTAAATTTGAATGTTTTTATCAAGTTCTAAAGTCAAATTTTATTTCATAGTTGGGTTCTACACAATTTAGAGTTCAGGGACATATTATTTGTAATTTTTGGATAAACAGGTTAAGAGATATGATTTTTCAAAGTTTATACAATTCTCTGGTTAATTTCTAATTCGATTTTCCTTTTAACAGAGGGTATGGCCACGTGGCGCATCGTGAGTGGCCGGTACCGCTTTGGCCAGATCTGTGTTTGCGGCCGTTGGATATCATGTGGATCGGATGGCCTAGAATAGAAGATACTGATTCGGTGTTTAAAACAAAACAGATCCACTGGATCTGGATCCAACGGCTGGGGATCAGGCCAGAGAGGAGCTCACCGCGGGGATGTCGTCGGCGAGAGTCCGGCGCGTCTGGTGGTCAACGGCGGGGTAACTCCGATGGTTTTCCAGACCAGAGAAGGTGACAACGGTGTTTAGGAGGATAAGGTGAAGTCGATGGCGTGCAGGACTTGGACGTTTGCTTCCTGTAACAGTGAGGAGAGGCAGCTGGAGTTAGGGACCCATCGGTGAGGTCATGGGTGCGGGCTTGTGCAGTGTTCACAGGAAGAGATTGGGGATGGCGACCTTACCATGAGGGTGGGAGCATCAAGGCGGGCACGGTGGTGAGATCGTTGAGGTCAAGATGGTCGGACGGCTTGGCGATGGCTCGCTGGAGTTCGGGCGTCAGACGGTGGGATCCAGTCAAGGTCGGTTTCGTCGATCTAAGCCTCGGCGGGTCAGGAAAGGTTGTCAGGGAGATGCGCAAGGAAAAAAATAAGAAGTGGTAAACAAGAGGGGAAAGTCGGGGAAGTCTGTGCTCACCGGAAACATCGTCGCCGGCCGTTGGGGTCTGCGAGATCTCAACCTCGAATTTGGGCGGCCGGGCGGCTCTAGGGTTTGGAGAAGAGGGGGAAAACAGAGAGGGGAGTGTGGGCATTTTATAGGCGCTAGGGGGAGTTGATTGAGGGAACCAATCGGGCGAATTTGATGCGGGAAGATCGCGGTGTCTACGGGAGAGATTTCCGGAGGGATGTTGAAGATGACGACGTGGCCCGATAGGTGGGGTCCACTGTCAGTGAGGGGAGAGAAAGGCTGGGTACTGGTTCAGGTAAGAGGGAAGTTGGGCCGCAGGCCTGATCTGGAGCTGGGCCAGATGGTTTTCCCCGGGCCTTTTCATGTTTTTTTCCTTCTTCTTCCTTTTTCTTTTTTCTGTTTTCTTTATTAATTCATAACTTTTGCATTTTGGATCCTAATTGATTCAAATCAATTTCTAAAAATTTCTAAAATTCAAGGCAACAAGTCAGGACAGTAAGAAACATCTTTTCATAATAAAACAAGATTTTTAAATAAAACTTTATAAATTAGCCAAAGGGCTTATTTGCATAACAGAAAATGGTTTGAAAATAATCCTTTTAAATTCAGAGATTAAACTTTATAAAAAAATATTTTTTGAAATTTATTTTCAAACATTCCTTTGGCATAGCAAACTTTATTTGATATAAAACCTTTTGTAAATGTTTCCTTGCATTGATTTTTCATAGGTTTGGGTAAATGCAAATTTATTATTTGGAGAATTCTATTTTCTCAAAGTAGTTCTTCAAGGAATTAAAGAAGATTGAAATGGTTTTCTAATAAAGTTTTTGAATAAAGCAAAAAGTTTTAATTCCTTGTGAAATTGCAATCAATACAAACATACATGGTTCCTATTTTATTTATTTCACATTCCAAAATTTTGGGATGTGACACATGGGCTATATGTAATCTTACTATTGATGGATACCCATGGCGTAAGACCTAACCCACATAGACAACACAAACACATATATGTAATGGGTTAGTTCACAAAGCATAATTGACAAATTTTACCACACCACAAGATCGATTGATCACATGTGGCACATTCCTTATGCTTCATGTGTTGACCAATCTAGAATTCATTCTTTGATCTTTGTCTTGGTCAGATGTAAATTTTTCTCATCCTCAATAGATAGATTTTGAAGATCCATCGGAGGAGAAAAACCTACATCTAGAAATCACTCTATATTTGGACACAAAGTCCAAAGATTATAAAGCATGCGATTTCTCCATAGCATATAATTTGTGCCATCAAAAATAATTATGTCATTGTGCACTACATAACTAGCTGACATCTTTACTCTCAAGGTGGTGAAGCCTAAACAACGAGAGACCTTGATCTGATACCAATTGAAAGGACGAGATGTCGCCTAGAGGAGGGTGAATAGGCGTTTTAAAAACAATTACGGAATTGGCTTGAAGGAATGCGGAATTAAACTAATGTTTATTTTCTTCAAGCACAAAACCTAAATATGCTAGGCTCAACTAACTGCAACAACAACAACTTAATAGAAGCAAGATAGCACAAGATATATTTCACAAGTGATAAACAAGATATAAGTACTTCAAGCACGAAGGCTATCACAAGGAAATAAACTCGGGTATAGAGATAACCGAGGCACGCGGAGACGAAGTGTATCCCGATGTTCACTTACAAAAAGTAAGCTAATCACCATTGGAGAGATGCAGGAACCACGAAGGCCCCCAAATGCCCTGAAGGCTCACCTTCTTCTCCGAGTCCCCCACGAAGCTAGAGACCCCTTCTTATGGTTAGCTTTTCCTCCACTTCGGACATGACAAGCTCCACAACCACTTCACAAATCCCACGAAGGGAAAAGCCCGGGCCTCTTCACAATCTTCCACGAAGAGGTCACCACGGCACCAATCGACAAGCCAACTAGGAGGTCACCCTCCAAGAGTAACAAGCTCACGGTGTCTCACTCGAACAAATCGTAATGGAGAGCTCAACACAATGCAAGTATGCAAAGCAAGAACACAAGGAGAAGTGCTCAAATCCTTCTCTCTCAAATCCCACCAAGGCAACAAATGCTATGGAGGAGTGAGAGAGGAAGAACAAGGGTGGAGGTCAACCAATGACTCCAATATATTGATTCAAATGATTCCCCTCACTTAGAGGAGGAAGGAATTGGTGGATATTCTAGATCAAGATCTCCTCTCTCAAATCCCTCAAAAAGATGCAAGAATCATTGGAGGGAAGAGGGAGGAAGAAAGCTCAAGAGGGTCAACAATGGAGGCATATTTTATGCTCAAGAACCCTAAAACATTTGGGGAAGAAGAACCCTTTTATAGCCCTCAAAGAAAACTAGCCATTTAGGGCAAAACAGGAATTCCTGGTTGAATTCTCGGTTGGACCGGAAATTCTCGATTGAATTCCCAGTTGGACCGGAAATTCCCGTTTGAATTCCCGGTTTAAACCGAGCCTAGAAGAAATCAGTCCAGAAGGTTTTCGGTTGATTTCCGGTTGAATTTCCGGTCCAAACCGAGCTCGAAACCGATAGAAAATAACCTCACGAAAAATGAGATAACTTTCACATCCGGACTCCGATTTTAGCAAACTTGGGATTTTTGAAAAGCTAAGAAAAATATCTATCCAATGGAGACCATAAAATACAAGAAGGATTAAGAGATAAAATACCAAATAAGAAGAGGTGAAAACCTCTTTTAAGAAGGAACCGGTGAAACAACCAAACTCGAAAATGCGATAAAAGATGCATACAAATTCCGTTTTCGATGAACTTGGACTTGTTGGAAAGCTAGGAAGAAGCATAAGAACATCACATGGAGAAACACCAAGAAGCAATAAGTTATGAAGATGCAAAGTATGCAAAGGTTTGAGCTCCCTAAGACAATGTGATCAAGTTACCCGACCGAAAGCCCCTCTTGATAGTGCGGCTATCTATCCTATAACCCGGTCTCTCAACAAATACCTTGAGACCGGTAAAATAAAAACCTAGCAAGGCCATACCTTTTCCTTGCACATCCCGCTTGATCTTGATGATGATGCTTCATGCTTCCTTCAAACCGGAATGCCGCACTTGATCATCGTTGCTTCATGAAGACATATAATTTGCTCCCCCATAACCCATTATGGGATAACTTCATTAATGCATGTCTTCACAACTCCATTATCACCAAATGGATGACAAGCTTCAAGCATATGATCTTCTTGAGATGCTTATCTTGAACTTGCCCTTCTCAACCTTGATGACGATCATCACTTGATATTATCCTCTCATGGGCTATATGTAATCTTACTATTGATGGATACCCATGGCGCCATACCTAACCCACATAGACAACACAAACACATATATGTAATGAGTTATTTCACAAAGCATAATTGACAAATTTTACCACACCACAAGATCGATTGATCACATGTGGCACATTCCTTATGCTTCATGTGTTGACCAATCTAGAATTCATTCTTTGATCTTTGTCTTGCTCAACAATGTATCTTCTCATGCTCCATAACAATATCTTGAGCCATATAAAGAATTCTTCATTTGATTGCATGCTCTAGGTCTTAGTCAATCATATCTCAACTCATGAGACCATCATGACCTCGACATAGAGCCATATCTTGAATTCTTCTCTTGTAGACAAACTCTCGAGATCTTGAAACTCCATGGCCTAGAACATGAGCTAGAGCATGGATCACTTGAGTTCTACACAAGAACTACAACTCTATTTCTTTTTCTTGATCATATTGGATTCATCTCTTCTATTCAATGATCTTGATGCCAATACTTAAGATATATCTTTATCTTGATGGCATCCAAGCCTTGAATCCAACACATGGACTTCAAGCAATTCCTATGAACAATTCCTTCATAAAAAGCTCAATGAAAACATTAGTTCATAAGGATTGTCATTAATTACGAAAAACACACTTAGGGGCAATTTACCGTTACAATCTCCCCCATTTTAGTAATTGATGACAATCTCAACAAGAGGGTTTATATAATGAATAATAGGAACTAATATGCAACTTATCCGGGAATAAATTGCATACAAGAGGTTTTATTTGATATGGTCAAGTAACACGAAGCTACTATCGCATATCAAACTCAATTGTACTCACATAAATAACAACGAATATGATTGATGTGAGTACAACCAAAATATATAGAGCAAACTCCCCCACAATATATGCATGTGTGATGAACTTGAATTTCATTGCATACATTGTCAAGATAAACCTTTGATGGAGTTTACACTATATATTCAACCATGCAAAACATCTAACAAAGAAGATATGCATGAAAGGCAAACACTTAAGTACAAACCAAACTTAAGTATAAAAGCCATTTCCCTTAAACCCTCTAAACTTCTCCCCCATTGGCAACGATTGCCAAAATGGATGAAGGAATTTAGAAGGCCAATATAGTATGAGTTCCTCCCCAATATATGCATTTCTCATAAAATGAGTGAAATCATATACACTTATCCAATTAACAATATTTGGAGGAAGTCAAACCATATTGAGGATCAAAGATTGCAAAAAAAGATGACATAATGAAGGAAGCTTCAACGAATGAAGCAAGCAAGCAATCAAGAGATCCAAAAAACTAATTGGACACAAGAAGATATGATGATAAGAGACAAAAAGTGCTTTAAATGAAACACGGAAGCTCCCCAAGGTTCGTGCACAAATTTGTTTTTTTTGCATTTGAATACAATATACACAAACATGGAATCCTCACTCCCTATATATCATTTAAAATACAACCATAAGCACGAGATAAACAAAAGAGTTGATACTCTTATCAAATTGAGCTTTAGTCCAAAAACGATTCACAAGATATGAGTGCGAGAAGAAGCAAAAAGAATAAACAAGCACTCATAAATCAAGTTCTTACCAACGCCATCAAAAACCAAATGAATAAGAAAGATGGTCGGCAAAGAACGAGGATATCAAGGGAAGATATTAACACTTCTATGCATATACATTTCTAAGTGGACAAAAAATCATGATGAACAATCCATAAAGGAATATGTATACACAAGAGGTTAGTTGAATTAAGGAGCGAATTGATATCCAAGATAGAGTCATAGAATATACCAAATGACTTTGCTAGCAAGCATATATAGCTCAAGGCTCCATTTTCCATTATGGTATATAAATGAACTCCCCACACAAAATCATCAAATCCATCACAACTAGCAATAAGGGATCAAAAGATAGTTGGGATGCTTTGAAAGGCAACAAGCATAATAAAGAAGGGTACAACTTGCAAAATTATCTATATTGCACATGAGAGAGCATTGAGAAATTAGTATGCAATAAATTTCTAAAAGGCATATTTGGGATTGGTGAATCATAAACATGATTTTATATACTCCCCATCATATGCAATCATCTCAACTTGCTCACATATGAAATAAATAGATTTCTTTATAAGACCTTTACAAGAACCGCAACATTTGCAAATAAATATTATCATGCCAAGAGCCAACCTACAAGAGTTGGGATGCTAGAAAAGTATGCATGAAGGTTATACTTGTTACCAAGATAGCAATGGTGTGATGTAGTAGATAAGAGTTCGCCGATCATCCTAGCTTGGATCCAATAATCATGTGGTGACAACACATTCCTTATAAATGAGACAAGCATCCATTGCATCTCCAATGTACCTAAGACAACATTCAAGTAAATCTTGGTCCCCAAAATTATTGGGTCCAAAGTGGTTAGACTAACCACAATACATATGATAGACTCCATATAAATATGTGCATAGTTAGAGATGAAATTCGAATTTCATGCACATCTTAGCCATTTAGGATTTCATGGAGTATAACATATATATTGGATCAGAGAAAGCAACTAAGATACAAAAATAAGCATAAAGAGAATATGCATGCACCTATCTTTCAAGATCCAAAGAAGATACAATTTAGACAAAAACACCAAGAATACAAGGAGGTATAAAAGGTGTGGTAAAACACATTATTTGTCCAAATGACATCAAGGGAACAAATCAACAAATGATTTATTCATAAAATTCATCAAATGAACCTAACAACTTACTGAGCATAAAAGTATAATAAAAACACAAGCTCAACGATTTATCTCATTCAAGCAAATAAATCATAGAAGAAGCAATGAGATAACTAACTCCCAAAAGAGCAAGATTCCAACAAATAAACCAAACCCTCTACACTTTTCACAATGGCACAAGTACCGAAAAGAAAAGGTTGTCTTACATCAACACACCCTTGATAGGGATAGAAAGGTGAGACAAAGTCAAGCAAGAAGATCCTCAAGGAGGCAAATAAGACAATGGGAGTCCAAACAATTTCTTGGCAAGAAATAAGGGCAACGAGAGGGAAATTCTAAGGTGAAGATGATCTAGAAGAATTACCACATATATATATATATATATATATGAAGGGTAGGTCTATTCTAAAACCGGTTGTAGATTAGTAATCTACAACCCTACCCCCTATAGAGCAATGATTCGGTGATTAGAGAAAATAAAAGCCCGACCCGGTCTTCCCACCACCGAACCCCTCCTACCTTCTTCCCTGCACTTTCTAGGATCCCCCGCCGATAGCCATGCGTTGTTCCCCTGCCACCAGCCACACGCCGTTCGTCAAGCTGCAGGCCGCGTGCTGCTTCCCCCGCCGCCAACCGCGTGCTGCTCCTCCCACCACCGGCCGCTTGCTGCTCCTGCCGCCGCCGGCCGCTTGCTGATCCTCCCGCAGCCAGCCGCCCGCTGCTTCTCCCGCAGCTGGTCGCGCGCTGCTCCTCTCGCTGCTGGCCGATTGCTGCTCCCAGCCAATGGTGGACTTCCAGCTGCTGGTTCTAGTGCAAGAGAAGGTGTGGTGGTGTTCGGCTCGGCAGTCTGCTCCTCTTTCTCTTCCCTCTATCGCTTTTCTCTGTACGAGAAGTACAACTGTGTATTTATACAAAGTACAGTCACCAAAAGCAGTTCATTTTTCCAAACTACTGCAGGAACATCACGTTGTACCTCCCACCGTAGTTGGCAGAGGCCTGAGACTCCCATCGCCGGTGTACATTCTCTTCTCCTCCCGCGTACGACCTGCCACAATTACCTACGCTTCCATTTGGCCGAGATGAATTGACCGGCAGTACAATCATTTCTCCAAGGCAGTTCAACCCGAACCAGCTCGTTTGCGGCAAAAGGAGCTACCCAGCTCCGAGCGAGATGCACAATGAGCCAATCTCGACTTTCATTTGGGCCTGGTTGCTTTATTATTGTCGTTCAGAAAACGTTTGAGCTCCTAATTCTTGTCGGAAGTGCAGGTTGTTCAGAAAAAAAGCAACTTTGGTGCTCATAAACTAGAAATACGCAGCTTTGTTCTAAATGTGCTTGTTAGATTATTCATGTCCAGATACCTACTAGAATATGAGATATTAGAGAACGTTTTCATTTAGTAAAATATTTAGGCAGTTTAGGGGTGCTTACCATGAAACTACATGCAACTATTTTTATTTAAAATTGAATTTAATTTTTAACATCAAAGGCAGTTTGGGAGCACAAATGGGGGAAGTCCAGGCCTGCCAAACGCAGCAGTTCACCTTGAACAAGCTAGAATTTTTATTTTAATTGTATTTATTTTTTACCTCAGCGGGCAGTTCAGGAGCGTGAGTGGGGAAGTTCAGGCGCGCCAAACACGGAAGTTCAGCTCGAACATGCTCGAATTTTTATTTAAATTGGATTTAACTTTTACTAATACGGGCAGTTCAGGAGCGTAAGTGGGGGAAGTTCAGGCGCACCAAACGTGGCAGTTCAACTTGAACATGCTACAATTTTTATTTAAATCAGAATTATTTTTTACCACTACGGGCAGTTCAAGAGTGCTAACCAAAGAAGTTCAGGGACACGGATCCTCTGACGTGCCATCCCTGTCGTGCCCCTGACATACTGTCACTGACATGTGGGCCCCATGCCTAGCGGGCCCCACCTGTCAGCCACTCAATGTCAGAGTTGGGCATGTCAGGGGATCCCCATCCGAAGTTCAGAGGCACTAGCATGGAAAGTTCAGGAACGCAACTGTGGGAAGTTCAGGCGCACTAACAAGGGAAGTAAATGTGGACGAAACTTCGGTAAGTTCAAGTGCACTAACAAGGTAGTTAGAAAACTCGACCGCGGTACGCAACTCAAAGCAGTTCAGTTGCACTAGCTCGGTAAGTTCAGGACCGCAACTCTGGGAAGTTCGGGCGCACAAACGAGGGAAGTATAATCTGGTGGAAATTCAAGAAGTTCAGGTGCACCAATGATACATTTCAATATCTTGACTCGGGCAGTTCAGGTGCACTAATGCGGCAGTTCGGAGAACGTGACCTATAGGCATGACTTAGGGAAGTTTAGGCACACTGACGAGATAGTTCAGGAACGCAACTCTGAGAAGTTCGGATGCACTAAATGCATCAATTCACCTAGAACACACTAGAATTTTCACTTTTATCAGATTCCTTTTTTACCAAAGTGCAAATTTCTGTTTATACTAAGCGAAAGTTTACTTTAAACAAGAGGAAAGTTCGATTGCAACAAATTTAAAAGGTTAAATTTTGTCAAAATTCAATTTAATCATAACAGAAGTTCAGTTACACATTCCGAGCAGTTCAGCTGCATGTGAGAAGCAGTTCAAGTACTGTGTTTTTTTCCGAGCAGAAATCCTACCAATTAAAATCATTTCTATATGTCCCCGTTGCACAAGTAAACCATATAAATACTTCATATACAATGATATGAGTCTACTTTCACTTGTACATGGCGTCATGTCCCCACTCAACCACCATAGCCATGCCAAATTCTAATTGCTCACATATGGGCATCGTTCCTATTGTTTACTATTCTTGAAAATGATTCCTAAACCTTGCAAAATTTGAAAACATCACCTTGACAAAAAAGTTGCGAAATTTTAATATCTTTCAAATGGTATATCATTTACTTCATTATGATTAGTCGTTTAGAAGTAATTGCAAAAACAGTTCATGCAAAATCGAGAAATCCGGAAATCCAAATCATCTATATTTAAAACTGCTCTTAAATGGTAAGAAATCCGCAAAAATGATCAACATGAAAAAGTTGCGCCTAATTCATAGCTTTCTAATACCATATCATTTGCATCAATCTGATAAACAGTTTGAAAATGCCAATCAAAATAGTGTCCGAAAATGGAAAATCCGTGAAATAGTTTTGTACCATATTTAAAATTACTTTTAAATCATCCAGAATTTCGGAAAATACTTAAAATCAATAAGTTTTGAAATTTCCTTACGAATCCAACGGTATATCATAAGCATCATTCCGATGAACGGTATGAAAACCGCAATAAAAATACTCTCCGAAAATACCAATAGACGCGAAAATCTGATTTTTTTTTGAATTTTCACCGGGGGGAAGAATCCCCACCTGAATTTGTATTCAGTTGCCTATAAGGCTTTGCAGCCTAATGCAAGATGGGTTCAAAGGAACCAGAGTTACAAGGGGGAACGGAAGAAGAGCATAAACAAAAAGACACACACCAACACACAAAAAGAGAGAGACCGCCGGCATAATCGACAGTCCCGATCAACCGAGTCCAAACCGGGGCACCGTGCCAACGATGGAGTCTAACGGAAGTGTGTGGACAAGACCACACAACGCCACGACACCACCTGCATCGGGGGTGTGGTCGACAGGCCACGCACAGCGAGACGACGCCACGGCAACCATCAACGAAGTCTAACGGAAGCGCACCGCCAAGACCACCCAACGCCGCGACACCACCAGCATCGGGGGGGGGTGGTCAAAGGCAACGCGCAGCGAGACGACGCCACGGCACCCGAGCGCCACCGGCGTAGACAAATGGCTTCATGGCACCAAGACACACAAGCACCTCCTCAAAGCTTCCACAGCAGATCAGAACAAGCCTCCTCAAAGCTTCCACAGCAGATCAGAGTTTAACAAATGGTGGCAGCATCTTCCGTCATTGCCGCGCAAGCCACC
The DNA here is from genome assembly GCA_007115705.1 of Dactylis glomerata. Lineage (NCBI taxonomy): Eukaryota > Viridiplantae > Streptophyta > Magnoliopsida > Poales > Poaceae > Dactylis > Dactylis glomerata. The sequence continues at coordinate 3,461,135 of QXEO01000546.1, read as the reverse complement.
ACGCGGAAACCTCACATCGCTGACCGGGCATCTGCCGATCTCGATGTCGTGCACGTCTAGCCCATGGAAAGCGTGAACGAGGCCAAAGATCTTCAAGACGGCGCCCTAAAGAGGGGAACGACACGAAGACGCCGCCGCCGCCCAACCCCTTGTCGGGGTCTAGGCTTTCGCCCGAAGATCGTGGCCCGGGGTAGCGGGTGTCGAAGAACTCCACAGCGGCGCCTCCACACAGGATCACGATGTCCACAGACGCCGCCACCGCCGGCCGGCAAGCCGGACAAACCTTCGCCCGGAGCTTCGCCAGACCACCACCCCACGCTCGCAGACCGCTGACCCGAGCACCTCCAGCAAAGCAGCAGCGCCACTGCCCCGCCAGAGCCACCACCAAACTCGTCTCCAGCAGCAGCTAGAGGGACAGATAAGAGCGAGCTCGCCCTCGCCCAGATCCGCCGACCACCGAGGCTGCACCACCACTGCAGCAGGAGCCCGACGCTCCACCGTCACCGGGGAGCACCACCACCGGAGCTTGGGAAGCAGGCCGCCACCCCGCCATGCCAAGTTGGATGAGCCGGCGGGATAAGCCCGCAGAGCTCGCCGCCGTCGCTGCTCCGGACAAGCCGTCGTCGCCGAGGCAACCTGACCACCGGAGAAGCACCGCCGAAGGTCGCCGGGCCGCCAGTCACCACCGCGCGACGCAGCCAAAGGAGGCCCGAGATCCCCCCGCCAGATCGCTCGCGAGGACGCCGCAGCGCCAGAGCAAGGGTCGCGCCGCCGCCGTCCGCTACCTGGGCTTCGCCCGGCAGCATCTTCCGGCGGCGGCGGGCGGAGGGAGGACGGGAGGGGAGGGGCTGCTGGCGGCGGCGGCTAGGGTTCGCCCGTGCCGCCCGAGCTGAGCGACGCGGGCGTCCAAGTTGATGGCCCTCCGGTGATGTCTAATAAATCTGATTATTAGTTTTTGAATTAACTTTAAAAATATATCGAATTTCAGAAAACTTGCAAAACATAAAAGTTTTGGAATTTGATAAGCTTTCCAACGGTATATCATTTGCATAAATCCGACAAACGGTTCAAAAATTATAATCGAAACACGTAAATTGCATGTACAATAGCGAGAAGTTCAAGACTATTTAGTATCTACTATAGCGAGAAGTTCAAGCACGTATATAAGAAAGTTCAGAATTGGTTATAGATCCTTAATCTACAACTGGTTGTAGAATAGCTGGGCTATATATATGAATACTAGTTGTCAATAACAAGAAGTTCATATTGGAATTATTATCCGGTGGTGTATTGCAAATATATTCAAGATCAACTTCACAATAACAGGCATATGGTTAAATATTCAAATTAAGCACCATGCACGAAAAAGGATTCTTGGTACCTCCAAAAATGGACAAACAATCAAGCAAAGCAATGATTAGAGTGTCTTGAAGCAAACGGTTTCCTACTTATGATATAGAGAAACATATTAGAGTGAAACCGCACCAAGAATTCTTACTCAAACCAAGACCAAAAAAATGAGCAATAAAATCTTTTAAGAAATAATGGAGCTTATTTGAGCAAACATGCCACCTAGGAACAAGATAATTAACAATATCAACTCTAAGTGGCAATACCTCAAATGTTCACATTTCCTAGGCTTGTGATATGCACAAGGCATATTACTCCCCCATAATGTGATATTAAATTCTTTTCAACAAAAAGGCAAACAAAATCCAACTAAAGGTAATTAATGGAGATAGAGAATTTGAATTTCTCATGAGCATGGCATACCACATAGTGACTAGATAATCTTGCAATATCAATACTAAGTGGTTTTGCTCATGTGCACACATTTATAGGATTGTGATGTGCCAATGGCAAATCACTCCCCCAAAATGGGATGTTCCATTAATCACTCGATAAGAGCCAAATAAGATACCATCAAGATGCATTAGAGGCTCAAAGCAAACACACAAGTATATGATGTACCAAACAACCAACACCTACTTGAATACACAAGATAAGTAGGTATAAGGAACAACATATATAAACACATACTTGGTACAAAACCAAAACATGCAAAGGGGCATGTAACTTACAATGTAAAGAGGTTAAGTACAAGTTACCGCAAAGAGGAACATTGGATATAAAATGATAGTGTCAATGACTTGGCTTGATGAAATAAAATTAATGAAGTCCCCATAATTCTTCATGAGGTAGCCAAGTCTCCAATGCCCTCCACAAACACCTATTGATCAAGTTTTAGCTTGTTAGTCCCCAACCAAGTTGGGTCCAAAGAGCCTAGTCACAATAGGCTTGGCAACCCAAATGGTCCTTTTCTTGGCACCACTTTGAGTTCCAACAAACTTGGCAAAGACATTGTCATCCTTATCTTTTCTAAGGGAATAATCATCATCAACCATGATAGGATTAGATAAGGTACCGCTTAAGCATGAAGAAGCAAAGTGCCCCTTCTCACGGCAAATATAACAACAAGTGTTTCCCTTTCTCTTCTTTGTTGATTTCTTGATTTGGGAAGCTTCATCTTGTTTCTTCTTGGGAAGTGGCCTATCTTCAACGTGAGAGCGCGCTTGAGCTTGACCTTGTGGACGCTTCCCTTGTTGCTTCTCACTCACGTGCTTATTCTTCAATGGGCAAGATCTCACATGATGCCCTTCAATCTTGCACTTAAAGCAAACAATCTTGGCCAAATTCTTGACTTGGTCTTTGCCCTTCTTCTTCTTGTTGCTCTTGGACTTGTTATTATCATTGGAGTTTAATCCAAGTCCACTCTTGTCATTAGGGGATTTTTGCACATTCAAAATATTATCGAGTGTGGATTTTCCTTCATGATGCTTATCCAAGTCTTTATCCAAACTAGTGACTTGGGCCTTGAGCTCTTTGATTTCCTCTACAAGGTTAGTAGTAATACAAGTACTAGAGGAATTAGAAGCCTCATTTTTAGAGCAACAATGCATAGCAAGTAATTCATCACAAGATGTAGCAATATTATTCCTAGACAAATTACTAGGACTACCATATGGTAATATAGCATTTTGGTTCAAAGTAGTGCTAATGTCCAAATAAGGCTCACAAGATGTTTCCTTAGTGATACTTGCCTCATGAGCTAACTTTAGCCCATTATAAGAGATTAGGATATCCCCATGAGAGCCCGAGAGCTTTTCATGGCTTTCCTCCAATTTCTTATAATTGCTTGTTAGCAACTCAAGTTGAGCCCTTAGCTCAACATTCTCCTTTAATATAGATGCTTCATAAGAAGTAGAGTTAGTAGCACAAGCACCATTAATAGATTTAGCATTAGCAAGCTCACAAGATTTAATAGATTGAGATAGGGAAGAATTAGTATGCTTCTCTTCGGATAGCTCTTACTTGAGGAGATTGAATCTCCATTTCCCCTCATTAACAAGGGAGTTCAGTTACTTAATGGTCTCCTTGTGTTCAAACAAGGTTTCCATTAAGTGTTCGACTTTAGCACGAGCATCATTATTACCACAAAGAGAGGAATACACAATTCCCATCTCATGCAAGAAAGCTTCATTATCATCATCATCATCATCATCATCATCATCATCACGCTCATCATAAGGAGATGTGTCGGGATTCAAAGTAGGAGTTACCTTTGAACCGCTTGCCATAAGGCACATGTGAACTTGCGTAGATGATGATAGAACATCAATAGAAGCACATTCTTCATTTTTGAGTGTAGGACAAGCTCTTGCAAGATGTCCATACTCGTGGCATTCATAACATTGCCTTCTCTTGATAGAAACCTTCTTGGTTCCTTTATTGATTTCTTCTTTAATTATTATAACACCCACGAATTTATATCAAATTTGAAGTGTCCGTTATGCAATCCATCACAATCCCAGAATCATTATTGTGATTCACATAACGTAAATGGTATCATAGTCACAGCCATTAACAATAAATAAAAGGGATTACATAGGTGGTCCTACAGACCAAACCTTACATTACATCAATATGCAGCAGAATAATACTTTGGATCCATATCATCAAGCTTCAACCGCACAGGCAAAGCCGATAGTAGGAAATGAGCCTAGTTCGCAAAGTCGTCAACGAATCCTTCCTTCTTGATTTTTCTCCTTCAAGTCTGGCCAAGTTAATAGCCAGGGACAGAGCCGTGAGTACATTGGATGCACTCGCAAACCATCTTATAAATAAATGAAAGGGAAATGCATGGCTCATATAATGGTCTAAGCTCTAAGTTTATTTGCACAAAGCTAATTTTCTTTTCCAAGAGTATTCATTAAGAGGTAAGAAAACATTTAGCTTGATAAGTAAGTTTGAGATGGAACCCTCAATTGTCAATCACTTTCTTTACTCAAGTCACCTTCATAGTCATAGTCATTTCTTGTCACGATTCAGTTCATTGTTTCAATACCAGACAAAGGTTAAGTACGTTAACCCAACTATCCATGACCGCGGACGTGGCTATTCGAATAGTTTTACACTCTGCAGAGGTTGTACACTTTATCCACAAGATTCAAAACATCTGCCGGGAACAATCCACGGATCATCATACACAAAGTATGAAGGGTTCAGACGATCAAACAAAATCTTTCACTTGCCTACCCTAGTATAGGACCCTTCCTAAGATCCCAGATACGGAATGGCACTCTTAGTTTTTTTTACTACAGGATGTTGTATTATGTACTCCCATAGTCTGTAGCATTCTCCATCATAGCTATGGCAAGTCCCAGCTTCGGAAGCGTCCCCATGGGATTCACACTTCTATAAGTTCAATGAGGTCTCCCATGCTAAGGCAAACAAGTTACGGACTAAGCCCCTTCCCATTTAGGGGTAATGTGGTTGTACGGTATGGTTGGTCCGGCATATACTTCACACCTCATCATTCAAAACTCAATCCATAGTCATTAGTCATGACTTTTCTTTCAGAAGTTGACTTGGCTGGACAATCTCCATCCAAGTTTTCAAATTTAGTCCATAACTTCCAATAGGGTTCCCATCTATAATACTTCATTGTGGTTAGCAACTAAGCATGCTACTAGGTATGAGAGGTTAACTATACAAGGGTTGGATAAGCTCAGCTTGAGGCTCTTGATATGCAAGACCTCACTACACCATTACCATCATATTCTAGCAATTCAATCATGCAATTTAATCGTAAAACAAGAAACTATGCAATTTGAAAACTAGGTAATTGGTATGATTCAAAAGATGGCTTGCCTGGTTGGGCAATGTCGTAACAGTCTTCATCTTCATCTCGACTTGTGTAGTCTCCATCACCATTCCTTGGTTGACTTCGGGATCCATTCTCCTTACTCTCGTTATCGTCTAATTGTAGGAAAGTAAATAAGCATACAATCACCACACAATTCACAAACAACACATATTCACTACAATAAGGATACTTGGGTAAGGGAAACGATCTAGGAAGTCTATGGAGAGCGGTTTTGAAGATAATTGAGTTCCGATGGATGAGATTATTGAGTGATTGTATTTAAGTAGGGTTCATTTATGTTGGATCAGGAAAATATCTCCTACAAGTCCTTATTGACTGAGTTCATGGACTACAAGTAGGTATTTGAGATTAGGGTTCAGTCAATGTTGGTAGATATCATTTTGATTTCTTTTGAATTACTGGGGCAAGTTTCCAGTAGATAGGTATTATCAACTATTGGAGTTTCAAATAGCTCCGGTAGGTTAAACTTTGACCAAGGTCAAGTAGTATAGATTACTATTGGAGAAGTTGGGTTATTCCAAATGGATTTATCAAATCTCTACTTAAAGATTTAAGCTTCTCCAATCCTAAGTCAAATCGGCTTATTTGACCATATAACAAAATAGCATTTGATCTACAAGTTATTATTTTAAAACTAATTAGATAAACCGATAGATATGTCAATTTGTGAATTATGAGAATTGGATTCATACTATTCTAAATTTTCTATGATTTTATATAATTTTTCTAAGATTGCTATGCTCCTGTTTTGTTAATTTTGCTAGATTAAAACTATAATTATAAATGGGTTGAAAACACCACCATTGGCTAGTTCATGAGCTAAGCTTTCCAACGACATATTATTTGCTAAAATTGAATTTGTACAACTCTAGGAATTTGAGTATAAAGTTGTAGTAATTAAAAAAATACTAAAAAGGTTCACAGAGAAAAAAAAACTAAACGGACTGGAACTAACATGGGCCAAGAAACAGAGTTGGGCCAGCCCGTTAGCTTGCCCCGGACGCGCTAAGAAAATATGAGCTGACAAATGGGGCCCGCTAGTCAAAACTTAACCGAACCGAAGCAGTATCAGGGTCGTCCTCCTCCTCGAGACAGAGAGGACTCACCACGGTGGTGCAGGGGAACATGGCAGCGATGGAGAGCAGCGTAGGGGAAGAAGACCTCGACGACGTGGAGTAGAAAAGGGTGCGGCGGGTCGGCTCGGCCACCCTGGACCAGCGGCAGGTCGGGGGAGGCTCCGAATCGCCGGGAACGGCCGGTGCTCCAGGAGCACGGCTTGCTCCGGTGAGCTCAATGGAGAGAGCTAGAAGGGAGAGGAGGATGTCTGGGAGGTAGCTGGGGTTGGTGTGAGTCTGTGAGCATGATCGGGGGGGGCTTTTTATAGGCCGGAGAGAGGGGGAGCTGGCAGTGTATCGGGGGGTAGTAACTTCGGGCGACAGCCGGTGGTGGTTGAGGGAGTGGTAATGGAGCTCGGGCGGCTGCTGCAGAGCACGGAGGGAGGTTCATGGCGAGGGAGAGAGGACTTTCGGGGATTGTACCGGGAGAAATCAAGGAGAGAGGGCGACGGTGGATTGCTCCTGTCCATGGCCGTTCCGGTGCAATTGGTGCTAGGGGGACAGAGGGTAATGATGGAGTAGGTACTGGCAGGGCTGAGTAAAGGGGGTTTGTTCTCTAGAAGTGTTAAATCCGGATTTACCGCAGTACATTTGATTTTGGTTGATTTCTGCATACAAGTTGTTCGATGAAATGGCCGCAAGAATTCAAAGTTTGAATTCTTGAAAATTTCAAATTGCGTTCATCATTATATTGGATAAGAATTCTAAAACTATTTTTCTTAGGTCCAAAGGCATTTAATTGCTTGAGGGCTATTTTGAAATTGGAATGTCCTCCGTTTCAGATTCAAACTTTGGACTAATTTTAAATGTGGTTAGAGAAATAATTTTGGAGTGTTCAAAATAGATTCTGAAAGTATGTTTCATGGTACTAGATTATCTGCAGAAAAACATCCATGTCCAGTACAATATTTTATTAATCCAAGGAGTTGAAGTGGGCTAGTCAATAATATTTTGAAGATCACTTTCTTCCTCTTTTCCTTTTAGGGTTTGGGATCTTCGTTGATTCTTTCTAATTTCTTCCCTTGTATTTAGGTTGGCTTGACCTTACTTTATGAGTTTGCTAGAAAGGTTTAGCTTGTACTCATGCAAGATTTACTATGTAGGAAACAATTTTTTAAGGCCAATAAACTATTTGATAAACCAAATTTATTTGATCTCAAAACTTGGCTAAAGAAATCATAGGAGGTTGGGAAAGGTTTTTGCAATAAGTTTTGGAACAAAGTCCTAAGGTATTGATATTTTGAAGATCGGCTCAATTCATTTTTGGCAATATCAACTTAATAAAAAACAAATAGTTTTCAAAGTGGTTCTTTTTATATATAAAAAACTAGGATCCATAACATAAGGTTTTATCTTCCTTCCGAAATATTTTCTTTTGAAGGATTTGAAAAGATTGGATCAAAGGTTTTGATTTCCAAAACTTTCTCCCATTATTTTTATTTGAAGCATGGGAACAAAATGCAGTGTTTAAAGACAAGAAACTAATCATGTATTTAAAAAAATAAAAGTCTTTGTTGGCTACAAAATTTCGTATTTGAATAAATTCCATTTACCTTCAATTTCCTAAATTTTTTGGGTTGTTACAATCTTCCCCCCCCTTAAAAATAATCTCGTCCTGAGATTCATAATATAAGATTGAGAGATATTGAGAATTGAGATCAGTAGATAAGCGGTAGATGAGTGGAAATTGATTTCTGTTGGGATAAAGATTGTGTATACCCAAGATGTGGTAAGGCCATACGGGCCAAAACACATCTTCATCAATCACATATAAATTTCAACAAACAATCACATTTTCAAAATCAAGAATGTTGGGTTTAAACCATAGGATTTCATAAAAATGGGTCTTGCAGATTACATGTATCGTTCTTGTTTTACAAAGAAATAAGCAAGATTACTAGTACCAACTAAGGTGTCTAAGGCTTCCTCTTGGCTTGGGCTTCAAATGCTTGATCCAACATGTTCTTACTACTTTATGGCTAAGAAACTTTGGGTTACTTGGTGGCTGATTCCCGATGATTGATCTCTTTTTCTTCTCTTCATGCCTTTGGGTTGGCGGGGTTACTTCCTGGTGTTTTGTAAGGCTGCTTCCTTCCCCTGTGGAAGTTCTGGCTATAGAGTCCTTTGACACTATCTTCAATAATGACGCAGTTTCGAACCATGCCCAGGTTGGTGTTGATAGGTTGCCTCTTGAAGATGAAAGAACATTTGTAGGATCTTCAGAGCAACTGGGTTTGACACTTTCTTTAGTTATGACCGGATCATGAGCTACCGGAGGTTCTGGTGCAGCGTTCAGCTTCGTTGGGCACTCGTTGGAGTAGTGCCCCTTGATTCCACACTCATAGCAGGTAATGTTGGCTTTTCCACCAATAACTAGTCTTCCAGACCGCAGAGTCATGTCATAGCCTCCTGTGGAGGGTGTTGGATGACCTCTTGCTTGACGGTACATATCTCTTGCGTGCTTCCGTCTCTTACGAGCTTGAGACTTTTTGCTATCCTTGACAACTTGAGCTCCTAGCTGAAGAGAATTTGGTCAGACCCAGAATGTAGATGAACTGGGGTGGTTCCTAGTGTAGTTGGGTAGACTTTGCAAGCAAGGGATGCACATCCGGGGTGGAGCTCTGCAGTAGATGAGAGGGAACAACTTTCATAAGGTTTCTAACATGTGATTGGTATGGTTTAGAGTTTAGCTTGGGTCCGAAAGACCAAAACATTTTTGAGCAAACAAGTTGTTGGGGGTGGGTGCTACATGTTGTCGGATGGCATATGAGCAACACATCTCAAAATAAATCAATCATTCAAACACACAATGTACTAAGCACACGGTAATCGTGATTTAAGGGTAGCTCAATCAAGGCAACTGAGCATTTCCTATAAGTCCTATGGGTCAAGGTTGATGGCATCTTTATCATTTCTGATCACCTTGATTAGATCTTTATGTCTTTATATCGTAGAGTTGATTCTTGCCGAAAGACTTTTGGGTAGCAGTCATAGTTGATGTCGAAGGTTGACGTCTTGGAAGGGAGCGAGTCCACAAGTTTTAGATCTCAGCAGTCCTTTAGTCTTAGGTTGGAATCATCCATAGTTACACTCGAAATAGAGAAGGGATAGAGGAAATCAAATATTTGAAAAGACTTTGTAAATCAAGAGGTAAATAAGTTCCTTGTCAGAATATCTTGGGAGTATAAGTTGAGAGTATAAGATATTTGAAGTGAATAAGATGAGCGTATAAGATTGGCTTTGGATACCAAAGCAAATAAGTTTATTTTGTAGAAATAAGTATTTTTCCAAAGGGATTTCTATTTTCGTGCCCTCAGGTCGTTAGTTGTACTCAGTTTTCCCCAGCCGCTTAGTTTTTCCTCAGTTTTCCCCTCGCTCTAGTTTGAAACCCCTCGCAGACGCTGGGACGGGAGGGTTGCGGTCTGGTCAGAGGCCTTGACCGTTGCCGGTGACGGCTAGGGAGCCGCGGTGGTTGTGGATTGACCGATGCTTTTGAATGGTGCTGACGGGTAGGGTTAGGAGACACGTCGGAGCAGCCATCCATCTATCGCTAACGTGTGGGCTGTTTTATTTCCTGATTGTATACGCGGTGCTGCCAATGACAAATGGGGCCGCTCTATAGGGCTGCCGCAGCCAATGACCAGTGTGGTCGTGTATTTTTCAGGAAAAGACATATATTGCCGCTCTGTGGGGCTGCCGCAGCCAATGACCAGTGGGGTCATCTATTTATTTAGAGAAAATCATATATTGCCGCTCTGTGGGGCCTCCGCAGCCAATGATCGCTGGGGTCGTCTATTTATTTAGAGAAAATCATATAGAGCCGCTCTGTGGGGCCGCCTCAGCCAATGACCAGTGGGGTCGTGTATTTTTCAGGAAAAGACATATATTGCCGCTCTGTGGGGCTGCCGCAGCCAATGACCAGTGGGGTCATCTATTTATTTATAGAAAATCATATATTGCCGCTCTGTGGGGCCTCCGCAGCCAATGACCGCTGGGGTCGTCTATTTATTTAGAGAAAATCATATAGAGCCGCTCTGTGGGGCCGCCTCAGCCAATGACCAGTGGGGTCGTGTATTTTTTAGGAAAAGACATATATTGCCGCTCTGTGGGGCTGCCGCAGCCAATGACTAGTAGGGTCGTCTATTTATTTAGAGAAAATCATATATTGCCGCTCTGTGGGGCCTCCGCAGCCAATGACCGCTGGGGTCGTCTATTTATTTAGAGAAAATCATATAGAGCCGCTCTGTGGGGCCGCCTCAGCCAATGACCAGTGGGGTCGTGTATTTTTCAGGAAAAGACATATATTGCCGCTCAGTGGGGCTGCCGCAGCCAATGACCAGTGGGGTCGTCTATTTATTTAGAGAAAATCATATATTGCCGCTCTGTGGGGCCTCCGCAGCCAATGACCGCTGGGGTCGTCTATTTATTTAGAGAAAATCATATAGAGCCGCTCTGTGGGGCCGCCTCAGCCAATGACCGCTGGGGTCGCCCTTAGTGAAAAGGCATATATCCGTGCTTTTAGTTAGAGAGAAGCAACAAGTTCGCTAATTAATTTTCTTAAGCTATACCCAGCAGGTGACTATTTTCGCAGCTTAATCTAAAGTGAATCTTGTGCGAAACATGGCTGGAATCTAGTGTTGTGCATCTCATTAGTCATCGGAGAACCTCGTTCCCCACCCTCGGACGGAGCAGCCATCGCCGGCGCCTCGTCGCGCCGCCGGCTCTGTTCCCCGGCGGCGTCGGACGGACTGCGGCGCTGCACGTCAACCACGGCTCCAGCACTTGTTTCGTCCGCACACATTGTACCCACCGCAGGAAAGTCCGCTGCAAGCAGATCCGCCGCCCACGACGACCAGGATTTGCTCCGCCGCAAGCAGATCTGCCGTCCACGACGACCTCCGCTTCCGCCTCCCCCGCCCCACAGAGGATCCGCTTAATTTATTTGGAGTTTGTAGTGCGAAATAGTCCTCAATGTCTGGTCGTAGCGGGTACACCGGCGAGGGTGGGGATTCGATCATGTCGTGGCCACGTTCTACTTCTCCTACCTCGTCGGAAGTGCAGGTATCTAGCTTGTGCTCTCTGTACTACCGTTGAATTTGAAGTGCCGCCATGGCCTGTTGGAGTGATTTCAGTTGTTCTTTTTTTTCATTATTGTTACAGTTCGCCAGGCAAGCCGATGATCCATGGTACATTGCATACCAAGATGAATCAACCCAGTGGTGTAGCCAGAGGATGGATTTGGAGGAGAAGGTGGCCAATTTAGGTGATGAATTGGCCCGTAAAAACCTGATGATATTCGAGCTGAAGCGTACTGTGGAGGAAGAAAAGAAGAATTCAGAGCTTATTCGCAAGGAGAAGTTGATACTTGAGACAGATCTTGCCTTATTTGATCAAGTGGTAGAAAATCTAGAACATGAACTTCAAGTGATGGGAGAGGCGAAAAGTAGATTCATCTGGGCAGTTTTATTAGGTGTCATCCCTGTCCTAGCAGTTATGTGGTTGTGGTAGATGATTTAGATAGTATAGAATTGTTATTCAGTAGATGGCTCTAACCACTGTATTTTGGTGTGGCTCTAACCACTGTATTTTGTCGTACAATTTCCTAGTTGTGCTAAGTAATGCGCGCAATAATTTTCATGCATGAACATCTTATAAAAGTGAAGGGATCCCAAAAGTGAAAGCATGTACCAGCCTCTCGGATCAAATACATATCAATCTTCCCAATCAAGTTGGGATAGAATTCAAATCATACATTCGGATGTACAGGGACACATCGAGAAAGTGGAGAAGCTTTTTTTGACACGGAGGTAGTAGTTCGAACAATTTTATCCCAAATTGAAATTGAAAAATACAAATTTATCATAATTTATCCCAATTTGCGGCGTCGAACACGGCCGCGCACCGATGGGCTAGAAGGGCCTGGACGACGGGCGGCTGAGGGGGCTGGATCTGCGCCATCCGCAAACTCGGAGATGGAGGAGGGCTAGATCTGCGCCGTTGCAGCGATGTTGTGGATGATGGCTTCAATCGTCTTGTCATCGATGACCACTGTCGACACGGCCGCCGTCTTGGTGTCCATCAGCAACAAATCTGAGGAGGGCAATGGAAGTGAGACATCGGCAGGCTCCGACATTAAAGGCTGGATCTGCGCCGTCGCAGCGATGTTGTAGGTCGCAGCGATGTTGTAGGCGATGGCTTCAAGACGATCGCTGAGCACTGTCGACATGGCCGCCGTCTTGGTGTCCATCAGCAACAGATCTGAGGAGGGTAACGGAAGTGAGACATCGACAGGCTCCGACATTGAAGGCTGGATCTGCGCCGTCGCAGCGATGTTGTAGGTCGCAGCGATGTTGTAGGCGATGGCTTCAAGACGATCGCTGAGCACTGTCGACACGGCCACCATCTTGGTGGTCTTCATCATCAACAGATCTGAGAAGATAAACGAAAGTGAGACAGAGAGAGACATTTCAACTATTTCTGAGGGTTAGATCCTCACCGGCACTCTTAGATCCACGCCGCCGCACGGTTAGATCCGCGCCGCCGCACCCACGGTTAGATCCGCGCCACCGCACGCACGCACGCTGCAGATCCGCGCCGCCGCGACCGCCAGGGTTGACAGGCCGTCCGATCATAAATGATCCAACGGTGCAAGCGTGCATTGAGCTATCAACCAACCAAGATTCGTGCGAAATACATCTCGACCAATCAGAGATCAGCCAGTGGGTACAAGGGAGGAAAACTGAGTAGAACTAAGAGGGGGAAAAGTGAGAAAATGTTTATCGGAAGGGCAAAACTGAGTAGGACTAAATAAAACAAGTGGACCCGGAGGGGGAAAACTGAGTAAAACTAAGTAAAACAGCGGCACCCAAATAATAAAGGGAGTAAGGGAAATTGAAGCTTTTGGCATAAAAATTGTTAGATTGTGTTATTTGAACAATATAGTACATTTTGGCCGACGTGATATTGTTTGCAATTCAAAGATACACAAGTGTGACGAATTTGGACTCATTTGGACAAAGTTTGTAAGCATTGTGGGCATTTGGGAGGTGTGTTGAGTAGAAAGCCCTGCATCTTCATAGCTAGTAGCTCATGGACTAGGAAGTGGTTTTGGGAAAGGGAAACTTCATATCTCTATATATCCTTTTCCATTATTATTTCTCTAGGTTGTAGGTAACATAACAAGACTCCATGGGAAGGTTCCACCATGTTTTGAATCATTATGAATTAAAATAAACCCAAAACTATATTTTTTGAGTTTAGTCACTAAGAGGGGGAAAAGTGAGGAAACCTCAAGCGATGAACTATAGCTAGTAGCTCATGGACTAGGAACTTATTCAAGCAAATAACACATATATTCCCTACATTATTGTGATTATTCAACATACAAACCTGGGAACGTCACACTAGTTCGAATTCAATACAAAGGGATCCCCAATACAAATTGTTCATACAAATTCAAATTAATTGTTCAAAATAAAATCTTTCTCTTGCTCCTGGTGTGACTCGCTGGGTCCACCACCTTACTCCGGGTAACCCTACTAGGGATATTACCGGTGTCTACCTTCCTTTTGCCATCTTTCTTGTTCTTCTTCTTCTTCTCTTCGGGTTGTGCCAAGACCGAGACAACCATATCATACGAAGCTTGTGCTCTTTCTTCTAATGCATTTTCTTCAAATGCTTCAAGCAGCTGTCGATCCATTGCTTCAAAGGCCTCTCGATCCATCTGTTCCCTCTGCTCTTGATCCATCAGTTCAAGCAGCTCTCGATCCATCTGTTTCCTCTGCTCTCGATCCATCGGTTCAAGCAGCTCTCGATCCATCGGTTCAATCTGCTCTGGATCCATCGGTTCAAGCAGCTCATGATCCATTGCTTCAATCTCCTCATGATCCATTGCTTCAATCTCCTCATGTTGAATTGCTTCTTCATTCTCCTCTGCATTTGCTGCTCCCGCCTGATCTTCCATTCCAAAAGCTGGGTCAACTGGATTTTTACAAAGCCTAGCAATGTGTCCAGGGATTCCACAATGTTTGCACTTACATCGTCGAATCGGTGGACCACCCTCTGCACTAGCTCTGATCCTATTCTTCCTCGGCCTACCTGCCGGTCTAGTCAAAACTGGAGAGTACAGTTTGAAGCCTGGATCGACTTTCATCCATTGGTCTTTTCCCAACAAGGTAGGAACATTCATAGCATATGCAGCCCTAAATTTGGCAACAGAGAAATACTCTGACACATACTGATCAACTTCACCTTCTGCACGCGCTATAACACTCATGAAAAACAATGCGTGTATGCAGGGTATCCCACGGATCTGCCATCGCCTACAATGGCATGTCCTATCAACCAAACTCACTAGATACTGCCACTGCCTATTTTTACTATCAGTGTAGGTTACCTCAGCCTCCATTCCTTTTCTGATGCATTTCATCTTCAATTGTTTTGCCCTGGCATGCAAAGACTTAATCAAAGATGGGAGCATGAGATGGCCAACATATTTTGTGGCTGCAATTCTTTGATGCAGATCGATTTTTATCATGATCATCTGCCTAATCTTATCAAATATTTGCCACAGCATAAGCCCTTTCAATGACTTGACCTTTGCATTGAAACTCTCCGCAAGGTTACTTGTTACATAGTCTACCTTGCAAATTTCATTGAATTGGCTTCTTGACCACAACCTACCATGATGTTCATCCAAGTACTCCTTCACCCCAGTTTTTTGTTTATACAACACTTCCAAATGAAACAGATGCTTCCTAATGCTGCATGTGTATGCAGCTGGCCATAGGTTGTCAGTATAAACTTTACCCTTGAATTTCTTTGTAAAATTTTGTACCAAGTGTCGCATACATTCCCTATGCTCCACTCCAGGGAATACTGCTTCTACTGCACTCTCCAAACCTTTGCAAGCGTCTGTGTGGATAGTAAGTCCTGGTGGATGACCTATAAGGTCGCGCAAATTCTGCAGAAACCAAGTCCAACTTTCCTCTGACTCAACCTCCAAAACTCCGTAAGCAACAGGGAACATCCAACTATGTCCATCAATTGTAGTAGCAGCAACTAGTTGTCCTTTAAACCTGCCATGAAGAGCTGTTGCATCCACGGCCAAATAAGGCCTGCAACCGTCCAGAAAGCCTTTCCAGCAAGCTTTGAAACAAACAAAAGCCCTTCTAAAACATTCCTTCTGCATCATCCTCCCGCTTTTCAATTTGTAGGGAACTGTATGCTTGTCTATCGCTACAACACTGCCTGGACTAGCCATCTCCACTTCAGCTTTGAAAGTGTAAAGCAACTGAAAGATTTCATTCCATGGACCATTTATCCTGTTGATACGTCTCCAACGTATCTATAATTTTTGATGCTCCATGCTTGTTTTTACACCATTTGCCTATTGTTTCGTTACACTTTGTGGCACTTTTATGCATTTTTCGGAACTAACCTATTAACGAGTTGCCACAGTGCCAATTCCCTGTTTTCTGCTGGTTTTGTGTTTTAGAAGTGATACACAGGAAATATTCTCGGAATTGGACAAAACAAGTTCCTGAAGTCTTATTTTACCCGGAAGCTTCGAGAGATTTGAAGGAGAGTAGGAGGGGGGGCACCAGGGCCCCACACACAGGGGTGGCGCGGCTAGGCCCCTGGCCACGCGAGCCCCGTGTGAGGGCGCCTGGCTCCCCCTCTGACGATGCCCCTTCGCCTATATAAAGCCTCGGGACGGAAAACCCTAAAGGGGTCGGCAAATTTCCAGAAAGAGTTCCGCAGTTCCGCCGCCGCCGTCGACAAATTTCGGGGGACAAAAGTCTCTGTTCCGGCACCCTGCCGGGACAGGGAAGTGCCCCCGGAGCCATCTCCATCGATCTCCATCGCCGTCTTCACCGTCTCCATCGACCTCACCGCCATCTCCGTCAACCTTGCTGTCTCCTATGATGAGGAGGGAGTAGTTCACCCCCGGGGCTGAGGGCTCTACCGGTAGCTATGTGGTTCACCTCTCTCTCCCATGATGTGATCTTTATGTGATCGTGAGCTTTGTATCATGTTGAACAAGTAGATGTTATTATTCAGATATTATGCTACTCCTATGCTTAATTATTATAGTGTACTCTAGTGGTGATTATTAAAGTAATCTATTCCTCCTGCCATGGTGTAACGGTGATAGTGCGTGCATCGTGGTGGTACTTGGTTTAGGCTATGATCGTGATCTCTTGTGGATTATGAGAGTAATTATTACTATGATAGTATTAAGTGATCTATTCCTCCTTTCATGGTGTAAAGTTGACAGTGTGTGCACCGTGTTAGTACTTGGTCTAAGTCGCAATGATTTCTATCTTGAATTGTGATCTGATTTGGATGTCTCTATGAGTGGTGTTTGTCAAGTACTTGATGAACTTTAAGGGGTGCTTCTGTAGCCACTACGCAATGATTAGTGTTATTCAATAGGAGAGTAATTCAGAGTACCATAGTGGAGAGAAGTTGTTTATTTGTTCAATCATGTTATATTGTTGGGAGTGTGTCCACTAGTGAAAGTATGATCCCTAGGCCTTGTTTCCAAGCATTGCACACCGTTTACTTGCTATTTTGTTACTTGTTTGCTCGCAGCGATATTTATTTCATACCACGTTTGCTACTTATAATCATCACTACTACTTGTATTTCACTATCTCTTCGCCGAACTAGTGCACCTATACATTTGACAAGTGTATTGGGTGTGTTGGGGACACAAGAGACTTTCTGTATCGTAATTGCAGGGTTGCTTGAGAGGGATAGCTTTGACCTCTAACCTCCCTGAGTTCGATAAACCTTGGGTGATCCACTTAAGGGAAACTTGCTGCTGTTCTACAAACCTCTGCACTTGGAGGCCCAACAAGTGTCTACAAGAATAGAAGTGCATAGACATCACCTGTCAAGAGCCATTTCCTTTGCATAGACCATCCTCATGTAAGGTATGTTTATAGTAAACTTATCAGATATCAATTTTATGAGTGCTGTTGGACCAAGTGTTGGAGTTTCTCTTAGCCAATCTATGATTGCATCTGCCAACCACCTAGTCTTCGCTAGCTTTGATTTCTCCTCTATCGCTCCTGCTCAAGGTGGACACGTATGGTTGATCGAGTTCTTCTTTATCTAAAACATAATTATAAGGGATGTCAGTAACAGTTAACAAATTTTACACCGTGATCTAAAATACACAACTGGTTGGCGTAGTACCTGAACCACGGTGCTTCTGAGCATTGTGGATGCATGCAGCCTCCACCTACACCTCTTGTATGGGCACTTAACTGTGAACCTACCTGGCTCACTTTTAATAACCTCATAATCATTCTTGGTGAGAATGCAATATGTAGTAATTGCATTACGGCAGTCCATCATCGTTTGAAATACAGTGCCTTCTGCAAGCTGAGGATCCTCCCTGTTCCACTCAATTGTTGGCAAGTCATCGTCTTCGTAATCGGCTAAAACAAGGCTGTCATTGTTCTCATCCTTCTCTTCATCATCAGTGTCATCAAATCTAGCACCTTGTGCAATATCTTCCATGTATTGATCCTCCATTGCCTGCTTACTGCATCGATCTACCAATTCAGGAAACATCAACTCATCCTCATCATCTTGAGGAGACGGATCCTCAATCTCTGCATCGTCCTCCACATCGACCGCAGGAACAATCTGGCTACCACTAGCACTGGGGACAGATGGTGCTGCTGTGGACCTACAAGGAGCGGGGCGGCGCACACGATTAGCAGAGGCAGCAACACTAGAGAGACATGATGCCTGACCACCTGATGATGCCCCAACACCAGATGATGCCTGGAACCTGTCCACATGGATTCGAATTTTACCGACACGGCAAGAATCATTTAAAGCAAAAAGAATTCCCAGATCGTCATCGGAAATTAGTGGAACAAATCTTCCCTCCGTGCTGTTGAAATATTGGAAATCAACTGAATCGCCAGAGCCCCAGGGGTACAGAGCAAAGATGTTATCTTTTAAATCCCTCAATGAGATGGTAGTTGCAACCACCGCTGGGATGTAAAATCCGGTCACATTGCGTTCAGAATCACGCAAAAAGCTAGTGTCCAGCCTAACCACCAGCCGAAAAGCTAGCGCTGGATCAATCCTATTCGAAAAGCAACGCAGTTAGTTGAGCAACAACGATTCACGCTCAAAAACTGCGTACCCTTAATTCACATAGGCAGACGATGCTTACCCAGATGGAATCCATGCGTTAGATCCCTCCGATTCCCAATCTTCTCCGCTGTTGAGGGGCATAATCGGCACATTAGACGGATGTACAAACTCTACCTCCATAGGGGTAAATCTAGATCTAGTGGAGGCGGAGCCCTCTCCGCCTCCCGGGGGAGGTAGTGGGGGCGGGGCCGGCTCGGTGGCGGACGACGCCATAAGGTAGGAGGGCAGGACGGCGTGGCGGCGGAGGGGCGGTGTGTGAGCTCTTCCAGTCTCGGGCGGAGGGGAAAGCTTTGGGTGAGTGACAGACCGCCATTCCGACATGTCTCATTGGGTCAACAGTCAACACCATTCAAAAGCAACGGTCCATTCACAACCACCGCGGCTCCCTAGCCGTCACCGGTAACGGTCTAAGGCCTCTGACCAGACCGCAACCCTCCCGTCCAAGCGTCTGCGAGGGGTTTCAAACTAGAGCGAGGGGAAAACTGAGGAAAAGTTAAGCGGCTGGGGAAAACTGAGTACAACTAACGAACCAGGGGCACGAAAATAGAAATCCCTTTTCCAAAATATCACTTTCTTAGCTCACGACAAAACTAACTAAGGTCTCCTACAGTCATGATAATCCTGATACCAAACTGGTGGTATCAGATATGTCATTTTCTTACAACCATGCTAGCTAGGGTTTCCTAGAGTCAACCTGGCTCTGGTACCAACTTGTAACACCCACAAATTTATATCAAATTCGAAGTGCCCGTTATGCAATCCATCACAATCCCAGAATCATTGTTGTGATTCACATAACGTAATTGGTATCATAGTCACAGCCGTTAACAATAAATAAAAGGGATTACATAGGTGGTCGTACAGACCAAACCTTACATTACATCAATATGCAGTGGAATAATACTTTGTGTCCATATCATCAAGCTTCAACCGCACAGGCAAAGCCGACAGTAGGAAACGAGCCTAGTTCACAAAGTCGTCAACGAATCCTTCCTTCTTGATTTTTCTCCTTCAAGTCTGGCCAAGTTAATAGCCAGGAACAGAGTCGTGCGTACATTGGATGCACTCGCAAACCATCTTATAAATAAATGAAAGGGAAATGCATGGCTCATATAATGGTCTAAGCTCTAAGTTTATTTGCACAAAGCTAATTTTCTTTTCGAAGAGTATTCATTAAGAGGTAAGAAAACATTTAGCTTGATAAGTAAGTTTGAGATGGAACCCTCAATTGTCAATCACTTTCTTTACTCAAGTCACCTTCACAGTCATAGTCATTCCTTGTCATGGTTCAGTTCATTGTTTCAATACCAGACAAAGGTTAAGTACCACTAACCCAACTGTCCATGACCGCGGACGCGGCTATTTGAATAGTTTAAACTCTGCAAAGGTTGTACACTTTACCCACAAGATTCAAAATATTTGCCGGGAACAATCCACAGATCAGCATACACAAAGTATGAGGGGTTCAGACGATCAAACAAAATCTTTCACTTGCCTACCCTAGTATAGGACCCTCCCTAAGAGCCCAGATACGGAATGACACTCTTAGTTTTTCCGACTATAGGATGATGTATTCTGTACTCCCATAGTCTATAGCATTCTCCATCACAGCTATGGCAAGTCCCAGCTTCGGAAGCGTCCCCATGGGATTCACACTTCTATAAGTTCAATGAGGTCTCCCATACTAAGGCAAACAAGTTATAGACTAAGCTCCTTCCCATTTAGGGGTAATGTGGTTGTACGGTATGGTTGGTCCGGCATATACTTCACACCTCATCATTCAAAACTCAATCCATAGTCATTAGTCATGACTTTTCTTTCAGAAGTTTACTTGGCTAGACAATCTCCATCCAAGTTTTCAAATTTAGTCCATAACTTCCAATAGGGTTCCCATCTATAATACTTCATTGTGATTAGCAACTAAGCATGCTACTAGGTATCAGAGGTTAACTATACAAGGGTTGGATAAGCTCAGCTTGAGGCTCTTGATATGCAAGACCTCACTACACCATTACCATCGTATTCTAGCAATTCAATCATGCAATTTAATTGGAAAACAAGAAACTATGCAATTTGAAAACTAGGTAATTGGTATGATTCAAAAGATGGCTTGCCTGGTTGGGCAATGTCGTAACAGTCTTCATCTTCATCTCGACTTGTGTAGTCTCCATCACCATTCCTTGGTTGACTTCGGGATCCATTCTCCTTACTCTCGTTATCGTCTAATCGTAGGAAAGTAAATAAGCATAAAATCACCAAACAATACACAAACAAGACATATTCACTACAATAAGGATACTTGGGTAAGGGAACTGATCTAGGAAGTCTATGGAGAGTGGTTTTGAAGATAATTGAGTTCCGATGGATGAGATTATTGAATGGTTGTATTTAAGTAGGGTTCATTTATTTTGGATCAGGAAAATATCTCCTACAAGTCCTTATTGACTGAGTTCATGGACTACAAGTAGGTATTTGAGATTAGGGTTCAGTCAATGTGGGTAGATATCATTTTGATTTCTTTTGAATTACTGGGGCAAGTTTCCAGTAGATAGGTATTATCAACTATTGGAGTTTCAAATAGCTCGGTAGGTTAAACTTTGACCAAGGTCAAGTAGTATAGGTTACTATTGGAGAAGTTGGGTTATTCCAAATGGATTTATCAAATCTCTAATTAAAGATTTAAGCTCAAATCGGATTATTTGACCATATAACAAAATAGCATTTGATCTACAAGTTATTATTTTAAAACTAATTAGATAAACTGATGGATATGTCAATTTGTGAATTATGAGAATTGGATTCATACTATTCTGAATTTTCTATGATTTTATATAATTTTTCTAAGATTGTTAAGCTCCTGTTTTGTTATATTGCTAGATTAAAACTATGATTATAAATGGGTTGAAAACACCACCATTGGCTAGTTCATGAGCTAAGCTTTCCAACGACATATTATTTGCTAAAATTGAATTTGTACAACTCTAGGAATTTGAGTCTAAAGTTGCAGTAATTAAACAAATACTAAAATGGTTCACAGAGAAAAAAAACTAAACGGACTGGAACTAACACGGGCCAGAGAAACAGAGTTGGGCCGGCCCATTAGGTTGCCCCGGGCGCGCTAAAAAAAATGAGCTAACAAATGGGGCCCGTTGGTCAGAATTTAACCGAACCGAAGTAGTATCAGGGTCGTCCTCCTCCTCGAGATAGAGAGGACTCACTGTGGTGGTGTAGGGGAATAGGGTGGCGATAGAGAGCGGTGTAGGGGAAGAAGACCTCGACGACATGGAGTAGAAAAGGGTGCGGCGGGTCGGCTCGGCCACCCTAGACCAACGGCAGGTCGGGGGAGGCTCTGAATCGCCGAGAACAGCCGGTGCTTCGGGAGCACGGCTTGCTCCGGCGAGCTTGATGGAGAGAGCTAGAAGGGAGAGGAGGATGTCTGGGAGGTAGCTGGGGTTGGTGTAAGTCTGTGAGCATGATCGGGGGGCTTTTTATAGGCCAGAGATAGGGGAGCGGGCGGTGTACCTGTGGGGACCCTCGGGATCAAGGCTAGACAAATCTAGACCTTCATCTGACATAAGCCTAACCGAGAGCTCGAGAGCCTTACAGTGAGGGAATCGGTAACACAACAGTGACTCTACGACTCAAAAGTAATATAACAAGCTCTTAAAAGAGAAGGAAGCAAATTACAAGCAGAGGTCACTGACCTGTCAATCATCAATCAATGAAAGCGAAGTTATGCTATTAGACATAGCAAGACCAAATGGCCTAAGAGGCCTGAAGCATAACGGCGACGTCCCAATCCATAGATTCTAGGCTGCCGCCTGGGAACCCCAAGCTACTCGTCGATGTCGATGTCGTCCAGAACCTTTGAAGGGAAACTTACTCTGTTGTATAAATATCAACAAGGCAAGGTTGAGTACAAAAGGTACTCAGCAAGACTTACTAACCTAGTAACTACCTGTTGGCTAGAAAGGCCTTCTTTGGAGTTTCTTTGCATAAAGCAAGTTTTGTTTGCATAAACAAGGAAGAAGAGAAGCTCATCTAATTAGACCATTTAAAAGGGGATAAGAGAGCGATATCTTTGGTCATCATTGAGACATCCACCAAACCATCATTCTTATATCCACCGAGCAACAACTACTATTTAGATCCACTAAGCAATTGTAACATCTTTAAAATCCACCAAATATCTTGATCTTTCAAATCCACCACTTCACACCACCAGGATCACCCCCTCTTTCAACCTAGAGGAAGCATCCTAAGCACACTTTATTTGCCAAGTTTTATGATTAGGTTAATGTTCTCTATGATCACAGAATCCATTCCCAAGTCGTCCGTAACCGTGGACATGGCTTTTCGAAAAGGTTTAACCCTGCAGGGGTGCACAACTTTACCCACACGTGCCGACCGACTCTTAACACCAGAATCATTAGCCCTCATTCGTGGAAGGCCGGTAGAGGGTGGTCGACCATTACCTTTACCTTAATTTGACCCAAACCATGAGTCACGCCTTAGAGCAGCCCGCCGTAACGGGTCGAGTCCCGAAGTCGGTCCCTAAGGTTGTGCGCAGGGATCAAGATCGAAGCCACACTCCGCTTGAACCCGGCCACACCCTATATGATATGCACCTTTTCACAAATGTTTTCCATGCGTATGCCAAATGGAAAGCCTAAACTATGTGACTCATGGAGCAGACTAGGCAAGTTAGTTAGTCAAGAGGGTGCCATTATAGGGCCTCGTGTGGTTGTATGCTCGGTCTTGGTTCAAGAGGCGAGAACTCGGGTCCTAGGGTCGGCAAGAATGAGTCAAATAACTAGATCCCATGTGGCAGCTCATCCAAGCCTTTAGCATGTTTAATCACACAACTCACTGATCATATCACGTCATCCTTTCATACTAGGTTCATTCACAGCTCGGATTCATCAACCGGATGTATCAGAGTTTACCAACTAAGCATGGCTAAGCATAGAAGATATAAAGGCTCTAGCAATGCACACAGGCGAGACCTAGTTATGCTAGGAGCAGTGGATCAGGGAATTTAGGCAACAAGAGCATGCATAAGATAGGATAACTCTAACTATCGATAAAAGACATTTGAATCGTATGCGACAGAGCAAGAATTGAAATACTATGAAAACATAGGATCAGACGCTTGCCTTGCTCATTGATAACCAATAATAGAAATAGATCTTCAGGATTCTTCTTCTTGAATAATACTCCATGGACAAGTATTGGTCCTCGGTGTTGTCCACTCGATCTCGGACTCGTGTTCTATCGGCCGCGAAGAAGCAAACACCGGAAAAGGAAAATAACAATCAAGGCATGGCATTGATGCACAACAAGGATGATGGCATGACATATTAAATGTATTGAAATTAAACCCTACTACAGGATTGTCAAATTAAATAGGGTTGAAATGCATAATGCATTGCAATTCCATAAACCCCGCATATAAAGAATGGTTCGTTATGTTCTTCTAATTAAACAGGGTTCAAAGTTGTTTAACAATGCATGATTTTGATACCAAAATGTAGATCTCATTTTTCTGAACATTTTGATAGGTCATTTGCATTTTTTTGATAAATAGAGAATTAGTTATGAAATTTACAAGTTCGGTTTATATTCTGAACTTTTCTGAAAATAAAAACAGGGTGCAGGAACTTTTTATACCGGGGTCATCAATGACCCAGAGCCACTGATCAGTGGGGCCTAGCCACCACATCAGCAGGCCACGCTGGGCAAGCAGGGCCCAGGGCCACGTCGGCCTCGTCCTGAGCAGGACATGCACCCGACCAGGCTCTGGTCGCCGGCCGGCCAGCCACCAGCGACGACGGCGGGCACGAGGGAGGCTGGGGAGTGGTCCAATGGGACCGGGAACTCACCGGGAACACTCTGGCAAGTTTGGTTTGGCCGAAGATGGGCCAGTGCCGGCGGAATCGACGGCGAAGCTCGAGGCGGCTCCGGGGAGAATCGGCGATGGTGGCGGTGATCCTAGTCACTTCGACTTGATTCCTTCAGCGGTGAAGCTCTCGAGGATGAGGCGGAGCTGCTAGGCACCTTGGAGGAGCTCGGGGCAGCGCAGAATGGCGGCGTTAGGCGGTGGCCATGGCAGTGGCTTGGGCTAGGGTTTGCAGGTGCTCGGGAAAGGGAGAAGAAGGGAGGAGTGGCGGCTAGGGCTTTTCCCGTGGTGGCGTTGGGGTACTTGTAGGCAGGCGAGGGCGGCGGCGTTCATCTTGGCGAGGGCGGCGGCATCGGGTGGCCTCTGTAGCGCCATCATGCTGCTTCATCTTGAGGATGAAGATGACAAACAGGTAAGTTGGCTTGGGCCGCTTCTGGGCTGCGCCGGAGGAAGAAAGGAGGAAAGGGGAATTGGGCTGCCGGCCCAATTCGGTTAAAAACCTTTTTTTCTGTAAAACCCTTTTCTCTTTTGTATTTTCAAAACCTTTTGCAAACTTAGTTGCTGTTTTGAAATTGTTTGAGAATTCAAACTTGTTGAAAATATTTAAATGTTTATGGAACCTCTAGATACTAGTAGAAGCTCCATAAATTTTTGTTTGCAAACTTTTTGAAACATTTTGAGAACAATTTAAAATAAGTAGGAGTTGCACATATTAGTGTTTTCAAATATATTTCCTTTGTGCATTTTTCTAGGAAAATAACTGATGCTCATGATGCACAAATCAACTCCTAATTATGTTTAGCTAAAAGAGGGATGTTACAGTACCGGGGCGGTAGTAACTGATACGTCTCCAACATATATATAATTTTTGATGCTCCATGCTTGTTTTTACACCATTTGCCTACTGTTTCGTTACACTTCGTGGCACTTTTATGCATTTTCTAGAACTAACCTATTAACAAGTCGCCACAGTGCCAGTTTCATGTTTTCTGCTATTTTTGTGTTTCAGAAGTGATACACAGGAAATATTCTCG
The DNA here is from genome assembly GCA_007115705.1 of Dactylis glomerata. Lineage (NCBI taxonomy): Eukaryota > Viridiplantae > Streptophyta > Magnoliopsida > Poales > Poaceae > Dactylis > Dactylis glomerata. The sequence goes on along the minus strand of QXEO01000546.1, from coordinate 3,435,677 downwards.
GAATTGGATAAAACAAGTTCCTGAAGTCTTATTTTTCCTAGAAGCTTCCAGAGATCCGAAGAGGAGTTGGAGGGGAGCCACGAGGGCCCCACACACCAGGGCGGCGTGGCCCAGCCCCTGGCCGCGCCCCCTATGTGTGAGGGCACCTTGGGCCACTTCTGATGATGCCCCTTCGCCTATAAAGACCCCCCGATGGAAAAAACCTAAGTACCCGATCAATTTTCTAGAACACATCACGATCCGCTGCCGCCGTCGACCCGAAGATCGGAAGGGTCCAGAAGCTCTTCCCGGCACCCTGCCGGAGAGGGGAATCGCCACCGGAGGTCTTCTTCATCGCCATGCTTGCCTCTGGAGCGATGAGTGAGTAGTCTACCTTGGACTATGGGTCCATAGCAGTAGCTATATGGTTGTCTCCTCCACCATGTGCTTCATGTTTAGATCTCATGAGCTGCCCTACATGATTGAGATCACCGTTATGTACTTCTATATGTTTGGTTTGTTGGGATCCGATGAATATTGGTGTTATGATTGAGTTGCTATACTGAAATATATCTTTTGTTATCTCTATGTTGTTTATTATCTTGCATGCTCTCCGTTGTTAGTAGCTATCTTGGCCGAGTAGTTGCTAGTGACTCCAAGAGGGGGTATTTATGCTCGATAGTGGGTTCATGCCTCTATTTAACCTGGGGGAGTGACAGAAACCTCTAAGGTTGTAGATGTGCTATTGCTACTAGGGAGAAAACAACATTCATATGCTCGAGGGCATATGCTTTGTTTACATTACACACTTTGCTTAAAGCAATTATCTATTGTTCGCAACTTAATACTCATGGGGTGTTTGGATGATATCCCCGTGAGTGGATTATTAGTCATAGATGCAGTTGGATGGCGGTCTATGTATTTTGTTGTAATGCCCAGAGTAAATCCCATAGTGATCTTCTTGACATATCACGTTTATCTTTATTCTATCAATTGCCCAACTGTAATTTGTTTACCAAGCATGTGTTATTTATCTTATGGAGAGACACCACTAGTGAACTGTGGACCCCGGTCCTATTTCCATCATATTGCTATCACCTGTTTACTTTACTCGCACTGTTTACTTTACTCGCACTGTTTACTTTACTCGCATACTATATTGTTTTCCACTCGATACGCTTATAATCTTTGTTTCAAGCAAACCGGTGAGATTGACAACATCATCGCAAGTTGGGAACAAAGTACTTGGTTGTGTTGTGTGCAGGTTCCGCGTTGCAGCTAGCAAGCAAAGCTTGGACGAGGCTCCATATATAAATTGTCTGAAGCTGTCGCAAACTAGCAAGCATCACCTTCAGTCGTATTGTCCGCTCTTCTCCTGATCGACAAACCTTGGTTTCTTAACTGAGGGAAAAATAGCTGCTATATTCATCACACCTTCCTCTTGGGGTTCCCAATGGGCTGGTTATTTACCATGCATCAGTAACTTCGGGCGACAGCCGGTGGGGGTTGAGGGAGTGGAGCATGGAGGAAGGTTCATGGTGAGGGAGAGAGGACTTTTGGGGCTTGTACTAGGAGAAATCAAGGTGAGAGGGTGGCGGTGGATTGCTCCTGTCCATGGCCGTTCTGGTGCAATTGGTGCAAGGGGGACAAAGGGTAATGATAGAGAGGGTACTGGCAGGGCTGAGGGGGTTTGTTCTCTGGAAGTGTTAAATCCGGATTTACCGCAGTACATTTGATTTTGGTTGATTTCTGCATACAAGTTGTTCGATGAAATGGCCGCAAAAATTTGAAGTTTGAATTCTTGAAAATTTCAAATTGTGTTCATCATTATATTGGATAAGAATTCTAAAACTATTTTCTTAGGTCCAAAGGTGTTCAATTGCTTGAGGGCTATTTTGAATTTGGAATGTCCTCTATTTCAGATTCAAACTTTGGACTAATTTTAAATGTGGTTAGAGAAATAATTTTGGAGTGTTCAAAATTGATTCTGAAAGTATGTTTCATGGACTAGATTATCTGCAGAAAAACATCCATGTCCAGTACAATATTTTCTTAATTCAAGGAGTTGAAGTGGGCTAGTCAATAATATTTTGAAGATCACTTTCTTCCTCTTTTCTTTTTAGGGTTTGGGATCTTCGTTGATTCTTTCCAATTTATTCCCTTGTATTTGGGTTGGCTTGACCTTACTTACTTTATGAGTTTGCTAGAAAGGTTTAGCTTGTACTCATGCAAGATTTACTATGTAGGAAACAATTTTTTAAAGGCCAATAAACTATTTGATAAACCAATTTTATTTGATCTCAAAACTTGGCTAAAGAAATCATAGGAGGTTGGAAAAGGTTTTTGCAATAAGTTTTGGAACAAAGTCCTAAGGTATTGATATTTTGAAGATCGGCTCAATTCATTTTTGGCAATATCAACTTAATAAAAAACAAATAGTTTTCAAAGTGGTTCTTTTTATATAAAAAAAACTAGGATCCTTAACATAAGGTTTTATCTTCCTTCCGAACTATTTTCTTTTGAAGGATTTGAAAAGATTGGATCAAAGGTTTTGATTTCCAAAATTTTCTCCCATTATTTTTATTTGAAGCTGATACATCTCCAACGTATCTATAATTTTTTATGCTTCATGCTTGTTTTTACACCATTTGCCTATTGTTTCATTACACTTCGTGGCACTTTTATGCATTTTCCAAAACTAACCTATTAACGAGTTGCCACAGTGCCAGTTCCCTATTTTCTGCTGTTTTTGTGTTTCAGAAGTGATACACATGAAATATTCTCGGAATTGGACGAAACAAGTTCCTAAAGTCTTATTTTACCCGGAAGCTTCCAGAGATCCGAAGGAGAGTAGGAGGGGGGCCACCAGGGCCCCACACGGAGGCGTGGCCTGGCCAGGGGCCTGGCCGCGCGAGCCTGGCGTGAGGGCCCCTGGCTCCTCCTCTGACATCGCCCCTTCGCCAATAAAGACCCCCCGACGGAAAAAACCTAAGTACCCGATCACTTTTCCAGAACACATCGCGATCCGCCGTCGCCGTCGACCCGAAGATCGGGAGGGTCCAGAAGCTCTTCCCGGCACCTTGCCGGAGAGGGGAATCGCCACCGGAGGTCTTCTTCATCACCATGCTTGCCTCCGGAGCGATGAGTGAGTAGTCTACCTTGGACTATGGGTCCATAGCAGTAGCTAGATGGTTGTCTTCTCCACCATGTGCTTCATGTTTAGATCTCATGAGCAGCCCTACATGATTGAGATCACCGTTATGTAATTCTACATGTTTGGTTTGTTGGGATCCGATGAATATTGGTGTTTATGATTGAGTTGTTGTACTGAATATTATCTTATGTTATCTCTATGTTGTTTATGATCTTGCATGCTCTCCATTGTTAGTAGCTATCTTGGCCGAATAGTTGCTAGTGACTCCAAGAGGGGGTATTTATGCTCGATAGTGGGTTCATGCCTCTATTTAACCTGGGGGAGTGACAGAAACCTCTAAGGTTGTAGATGTGCTGTTGCTACTAGGGAGAAAACAACATTTATATGCTCAAGGGCATATGCTTTGTTTACATTACACACTTTGCTTAATGCAATTATCTGTTGTTCGCAACTTAATACTCATGGGGTGTTCGGATTGATATCCCCAGGAGTGGATTATTAGTCGTAGATGCAGTTGGATGGCGGTCTATGTATTTTGTTGTAATGCCCAGAGTAAATCTCATAGTGATCTTCTTGACATATCACGTTTATCTTTATTCTATCAATTGCCCAACTGTAATTTGTTTACCCAGCATTTGCTATTTATCTATGGAGAGACACCACTAGTGAACTGTGGACCCCGGTCCTATTTCCATCATATTGCTATCACCTGTTTACTTTACTTGCACTGTTTACTTTATTTGCATACTCTACTGTTAGCCACTCGATACGCTCATAACCTTTGTTTCAAGCAAACCGGTGAGATTGACAACCTCATCGTAAGTTGGGAGCAAAGTATTTGTTTGTGTGTGTGCAGGTTCCGCGTTGCAGCTAGCAAGCAAAGCTTGGACGAGGTGCCATATATAAATTTTTGAAGCCGTCGCAAACTAGCAAGCATCACCTTCAGTCGTTTGTCTCTCCTCTCCAAGAACGATAAACCTTGGTTTCTTAACTGAGGGAAAACCAGCTGCTATACTCATCCCACCTTCTTCTTGGGGTTCCCAACGGGCTGGTCATTCACCACGCACAAGGACTGTTGCTGGGGGACGAAGAAGAATAATCTCCCTTGTCAACTAGCCATCAGCTATTTTTCTGGCGCCGTTGCCGGGGAGGAAGTAGAAGACTTCTGCGAGGGGAGTTTTCGCACGCACATCCTTTACTTTGTTTTATTGTTTTGCTTTACTTTATTTATTTTACCTGCATAATTTTTTATCAAAAACCCAAAAAAAATAGAATCCTTGGTAGTTGTTATTTCTTTACTTTAGTTTATCATGTTGATCCCTAAGTACGTTCTGGAGGACCTCTCAGTAGGTAGTGGTTCGCTTATTAGCAAAAGTAACATTGAGGAGTTCTTTAATCACATTAGTATGCAAGGAAGTTGAGGAAAAGTCTTTGATTGAGCTAGCTCCTAGTATTGAAGTTGCTTCTGCTTATTTGATTCACATGTTGGAAACTAGGTTTGCTAGTCTCAATCCTTTTATGCAATACATGTTCCTTAAGCTTCATGAAATTGAGGATCCCGAAAAGAAAGCTTTTATTTTGGAAACTTTGCATATAGAATTTAGAGATGTTGCAATTGAGGCTAGGAAAGTTTTTAAGAAGTTTGATAAGCTTGGCTCGCCTGTTGAAATAGTTGGTACACCCAACGAAGAATCTAGATTGCCAATACCTTGTAAGCTTGTAGGAATTCATAATGCCTTGGTAGCTAATACTAGTTGGATTTGTCCTAAAAATCTTTTTGATGAAAATAGTTTACCAAAGCGTGACTACAAGGGATATGCAAAACCTCAATTGGATAGTATTCATTTCTTTATTCCTATAGTGGATCCTGATCCTCCTTTCATCATTACTTGATTCACAATTTTCTACGCCTAGCTCAAAGGCGTTAAAGAAAAGCACTCTTGGGAGATAACCCAATGTTTCTTTCCAGTAATTTTTTTTTGGGATTTCTATTTTCATGCCCTCAGGTCGTTAGTTGTACTCAGTTTTCCCCAGCCGCTTAACTTTTCCTCAGTTTTCCCCTCGCTCTAGTTTGAAACCCCTCGCAGACGCTCGGACGGGAGGGCTGCGGTCTGGTCAGAGGCCTTAGACCGTTACCGGTGACGGCTAGGGAGCCGCGGTGGTTGTGAATGGACCGTTTGCTTTTGAATTGTGTTGACTGTTGACCCAATGAGACACGTCGGACTGGCATTCTGTCACTCACCCAAAGCTTTCCCCTCCGCCCGAGACTGGAAGAGCTCACACACCGCCCCTCCGCCGCCACGCCGTCCTGCCCTCCTACCTTATGGCGTCGTCCGCCACCGAGCCGCCCCCGCCCCCACCACCACCCCCGGGAGGCAGAGAGGGCTCCGCCTCCACTAGATCTAGATCTACCCCTATGGCGGTAGAGTTTGTATATCCGTCTAATGTGCCGATTATGCCCCTCAACAGCGGAGAAGATTGGGAATCAGAGGGATCTAACGCATGGATTCCATCTGGGTAAGCATCGTCTGCCTATGTGAATTAAGAGTACGCAGTTTTTGAGCGCGAATCGCTGTTGCTCAACTAACTGCGTTGCTTTTCGAATAGGATTGATCCAGCGCTGGCTTTTCGGCTGGTGGTTAGGCTGGATACTAGCTTTTTGCGTGATTCTGAACGCAATGTGACCGGATTTTACATCCCAGCGGTGGTTGCAACTACCATCTCGTTGAGGGATTTAAAAGATAACATCTACGCTCGGTACCCCTGGGGCGCTGGCGATTCAATTGATTTCCAATATTTCAACAGCACGGAGGGAAGATTTGTTCCACTAATTTCCGATGACGATCTGGGAATTCTTTTTGCTTTAAATGATTCTTGCCGTGTCGGTAAAATTTGAATCCATGTGGACAAGGTCCAGGCATCATCTGGTGTTGGGGCATCATCAGGTGGTCGGGCATCATGTCTCTCTAGTGTTGCTGCCTCTGCTAATCGTGTGCGCCGCCCCGCTCCTTGTAGGTCCACAGCAGCACCATCTGTCCCCAGTGCTAGTGGTAGCCAGATTGTTCCTGCGGTCGATGTGGAGGACGATGCAGAGATTGAGGATCCGTCTTCTCAAGATGATGAGGATGAGTTGATGTTTCCTGAATTGGTAGGTCGATGCAGTAAGCAGGCAATGGAGGATCAATACATGGAAGATATTGCACAAGGTGCCAGATTTGATGACACTGATGATGAAGAGAAGGATGAGAACAATGACAGCCTTGTTTTAGCCGATTACGAAGACGATGACTTGCCAACAATTGAGTGGAACAGGGAGGATCCTCAGCTTGCAGAAGGCACCGTATTTCAAATGATGATGGACTGCCGTAATGCAATTACTACATATTGCATTCTCACCAAGAATGATTATGAGGTTATTAAAAGTGAGCCAGGTAGGTTCACAGTTAAGTGCCCATACAAGAGGTGTAGGTGGAGGCTGCATGCATCCACAATGCTCAGAAGCACCGTGGTTCAGGTACTACGCCAACCAGTTGTGTATTTTAGATCATGGTGTAAAATTTGTTAACTATTACTGACATCCCTTATAATTATGTTTCAGATAAAGAAGAACTCGATCGACCATACTTGTCCACCTCGAGCGGGAGCACCAGAGGAGAAATCAAAGCTAGCGAAGACTAGGTGGTTGGCAAATGCAATCATAGATTGGCTGAGAGAAACTCCATCACTTGGTCCAACAGCACTCATAAAATTGATATCTGATAAGTTTACTATAAACATACCTTACATGAGGATGTTCTATGCAAAGGAAATGGCTCTTGACAGGATAAATGGTCCATAGAATGAAAGCTTTTAGTTGCTTTACACTTTCAAAGCTGAAGTGGAGATGGCTAGTCCAGGCAGTGTTGTAGCGATAGACAAGCATACAGTTCCCTACAAATTGAAAAGCGGGAGGATGATGCAGAAGGAATGTTTTAGAAAGGTTTTGTTTGTTTCAAAGCTTGCTGGAAAGGCTTTCTGGACGGTTGCAGGCCTTATTTGGCCGTGGATGCAACAGCTCTTCATGGCAGGTTTAAAGGACAGCTAGTTGCTGCTACTGCAATTGATGGACACAATTGGATGTTCCCTGTTGCTTATGGAGTTTTGGAGGTTGAGTCGGAGGAAAGTTGGGCTTGGTTTCTGCAGAATTTGCGTGACCTTATAGGTCATCCACCAGGACTTACTATCCACACAGACGCTTGCAAAGGTTTGGAGAGTGCAGTAGAAGCAGTATTCCCTGGAGTGGAGCATAGGGAATGTATGCGACACTTGGTACAGAATTTTACAAAGAAATTCAAGGGTAAAGTTTATACTGACAACCTGTCAGGGGGATGACCCCCGGTAGGGTCGAGAGACTAGAAAGATACAAGGTCCATGGTTGAGTTAATGCCGGTTGACCAAGGAAGGGCCTGGCCGGAATATAGGAGCATTGGCCAGGCCGGCATATATATGTATGGTGCAGATATGCCGGATTAACCGGGATACTAGCTAAGGAGTGCCGGCATATACTTGGATATGCCGGCATATCAATTTTGATGTGTGGTGCAGGAACAGGGAGGCCGGATTACTCGACTTTCATAGGTCGTTGGTCCGGCATATATGTCCCGGATATGGCCAACGGTCATATCCGGGATACTTAAGTCAACCAAGGTGTCACATCCCGACAAATCAAGGAAGAAAACATCCAAGCATGGTAGCAGAGTGTGATGGCAGGGTGCACAGTAGAGGTTACCTACCCTCACTGTGCACAAGTACAGCTCTTACCTCACGGAGGTAAGGTCACAGTTCAGGAGGTACAAGGTACAGGGATATGGAGTCCCATCGAGAGCAATCAGGGAGGAAGTCAAGGGTCTCTGCCTTCGTCAGCAAGTCCTGTTTGGAGTGTAGTTTGTGTCTCCTGGTCTTATATGACCGTTGTAACCCTGGCCACCACTATATAAGGTGGCATAGGGAGCCCTAGCAAGGGGTTGGTCACTCGGTGTTCCTACACTTAGTAGTTCATCTTCCTCCTCTAGCAGAGAGCTCAGAAGGACCATTGTTGTATACTCCATCGATCCAAATATAAAACCAGTAGAGCAGGAGTAGGGGTGTTATCTCCCTACGAGAGCCCCGAACCTGGGTAGATCTGTGTTCCTTTCTGTCGTGCTTTTTAGCTCGTTCCCCTCTCCCGAATCCTCCAGCATCTAGTTCGGCCCCCATTTAAGCCATCCTATGGCATATGTTGTTTCACCACGACGACATTTGGCGCCCACCGTGGGGCTCATCGATATGCTGGGCGGAGTGTTTATTCGGACGGGGTCTGTGATAGCAGCTTCGGGAGTGCGCGTGGTCTCTGGCCTCGTCCAGAGGCTAGGCTCGCTCAGCTTCGTCAGTGACAACGCTGGGTGTCTCGGCGGCCGGCCGTTCCCCAGGGATGGCCGGATCATGTCTTTCGGTTCCCACGAGGTGTACGTGGGGACTGAGAGAGTTTGCAGGAAAAAGGTGCTGGTGGCGGCGGATCCTCCGTCGCATCGGCTGGCTCACGCTGGGCGTAGCGCTCGCTCAGTAGAGTCGGCCGAGGTGATGATGGCCGGCACATCAGTGCCGCCGGCAGATGGTGCCGGCAAGGCAGCAGCAGGAGATACTCCCCCGGAGCCGCCGAAGGCCAAGAGGTCGGCACGTCCTCCGTTGGAGCGTGTCGAGAACCTGGCCGGCATTTTCGCTGTGCCGGCAAAGGGTCAGGTGCTTCTTCCCATCATCGATCGGCTTATCGAGCCGGTGCGATCCGGCGATGATCCGGAGCAAACAAGGGAGGTCCTAGAGGGATCTCGTCAGGCCCTCGTCGACGAGGCCCTAGCCATGCACCAGGAGCGCGAACGGTTTAACCGGCAACTCCGTGAGTACGAGGCTGCCCATGGTTTTACTCCTGTGGTAACGCGGCCTAGCCGGATAGATGAGGTTAGAACTAGAGGTAGAGATCTTAACACTGAGCTAGAGAAAGGTGCTAGTGGTAAGGGTCATACTGCAACTAGTACTGTGCCTAAGGTAATTTATAGCTCCCCAGTAAAGAACCTTAGAGCAGCAGCAGAGGTAGCTAAGGACTTATCTAATTTGTCCGGTGAAGCACTGCATGAGCAGCAGGCCCGGCTTAACCATCTTTTGTCTGAAGCTACTAAGCAGCAGGAGGCCTTTAAGAAGGCAAACCCAGGTGCCGGGGCGTCCCAGTACATTGCGTCGGTAGGAGGTGCCGGCGCAAGGTCAAGGGGCGAGGCTTCGTCCCCGCATCCTAGTGCCCGGCGTGCCGGAAGTGTGACCTCTGACCGCCGGGACAAGCAGATCCAAGTGTATGATCCGGCAATTGCTGGAAAGCAGGCAGTAGCTCAGAAGAGTGCCGGCCAAGCTGACAAGTACGTCGGCCGCAAAAGTGCAGGCCAGAATGTGCCGGCCGGGCAAGGGGCAGTTTCGGCCGGTGGTGGCCGGAGTAACAGTGCGGCCCGGCGTCAGCAGCAGGACGCCGGAGGTGCAGCACAGCAGCAAGGTGCAGGTCATCCGGGACATCGAGAGGATGATGGGAATTCCGCCCTTGTCAGGGCGGGATATCAGCAGCAGCATCAGCAAGGCCGGCATAAGGAGCAGTATCAGCCGGAGCAGCAGCAGGAGAAAGTGATCGTGGGCCCAATTGCATCCCGGCTAGGACCTCGGTCCTTAGCAGCAAGTGATGCGCGCTTCAAGCTGGACAGGATTCACCAATCGGAGTTGGTGGAAAGGCAAGGAGCTCCGGGTCCTATGTGCTTTGGACCCCGGATTATGGGTGAGCCGGTACCTTACTACTTCCAGCTCGCGCGTGGCGCGAGGACATATAACTGGCAGTACAAAGCCGGAAGATTGGTTGGAGGATTACTCCACCGCAGTGAACATTGCCGGAGGAAACCTCAGATGGGCGGTACGATATGTGCCGCAAATGCTAGAAGGACCAGCCAGGATATGGCTGAACAATCTGCCGGCCGGAAGTATCAACGGCTGGGTTGATTTCGAGGAGCAGTTTGTGTCAAACTTCACCAGCACATATAAGAGGCCGAATCGTCCTCAGCTGCTGGCTAACTGCCGGCAGGGAGTGAATGAGACCGACCGGGACTACCTGACCAGGTGGTGCACATTGCGCAATTCCTGCGAAGGAGTTGTGGAGCAGCAAGCCATCATGTGGTTCGCTCATGGGTGCCGGCATGGCACCATGTTGTGGCAAAAGCTTCAGAGGGAAATGCCGGCCACGTTGGCCGAGACAATCAAGATTGCTGATAGTTATGCTCTGGGAGATCCTATGCAGCCCACCCTTGATTCACAAGGACAGGGGCAGACCCAGGGGAACACCAACAGCGCCGGGAGACCAGGGCAATACTATCGCACTGATAACCGGAACAAGAGAAGAGATGAAAGGCCGGATCACCGGTATGGGGCAGCACAAGTAGCAGCTGTGGAAGAAGAGCAAGAGGGCGCCGGCAGTAGCCAGCGCCCGAGATATGAGGGCTATCAGCAGCCTCAGCAGCAACAACCGCAGCAGCAACCGCAGCCCTTCCAGAAAAAGAATGTCTGGATCAACAAGAATGTCGGCGGAGCCGCCGGCCAGAAGAAGCAGTGGCCGAAGTATACAGTAGGTTTGGCCATGGACAAACCTTGTGTGTTTCACACATTCCAGCCGGGTAAGCCGGCGAATCATTTGACCAGAAACTGTTCGTGGCTGGACGACATATTAGCAGGTCGTGCAGGTCCCTGGGGACCAGCTAGACCACCTGTCCCGGCAGCCCCATCGCCGTTGACAGGTGCCAATACAATTGCAGTCCCGCCCAGGCCGGTTAATCCCGGGAATCAGGGCAATGCCGGAAATGCCGGCGTAAATCAAGTGGATCAGAACTATAACCCGGAACACTATGCCGGAGGTCCAGCAGCAGGCCGGAATGAATACAAGGAGCATGATCAGAGCTACATGGTCTTTGAAACCGAGAGAACAGACAAGCAGAGCTTGTACCGACGGTGTTTGGAGGTGAATGCCGTTATATCGGCTGTTCTGAAGCTGATGTACTGGTCTGACTAGGCCATTGGCTGGGACAGGGCAGATCATCCCAGGATCATGCCCAATCCCGGCGGGTATGCGCTAGTAATGGATCCGACATTTGTCGGGCCGGCTAATAACGTGAAGTTCAGCAAGGTCCTCATTGACAACGGAAGCAGCATCAACACCATGTATCGGGATACGATGCAGAAGCTGGGTATCAAGGAGAATATGCTGGAGCCAAGCAAGACCACATTCCACGGCATTGTGCCGGGACTTTCGTGTGCACCGACGGGCAAGATCCGGATGGATGTCATGTTTGGCAGCCGGGATAACTGCAGGGTGGAGAACCTCATGTTTGAGGTGGTGGATTTGGAAAGCCCCTACCATGCTTTGTTGGGTAGGCCGGCACTGGCAAAGTTCATGGCCTCTACGCATGTTGCGTACCTGAAGATGAAAATGCCGGGGCCCAAGGGAGTGATCACCATCATTGGTGATTACAAGCGTTCAATGGCATGTGCCACAGCCGGGTCTAACCTGGCAGAGACTCTGATCATTGCAGAGGAAAGAAAAAGGCTCAAGCGAGCAGTGGAGATTGCGGAAACGGTCGTGGCCGGCAAATCTATGCCGGGCATGGCAAATCCCGGTGGCAGTGCTTCTTTTCAAGTGGGCAAGGAAGTCAAGAAGGTGCCTCTGGATGAAGTTTTCCCGGAGCGCCATGCCCTCATCGGGGCAGGTATGGATCCCAAATAGGAAAGCGAGCTCACCAGCTTCCTCCGTGAGAATCGGGATATCTTTGCATGGTCTACTTCAGACCTGCAAGGTGTGCCGAGGGAGCTGGCTGAGCACGCACTGCATGTAAGGCCGGATGCTAAGCCGGTAAAACAGCCGCTCCGGCGGAATGCGGATGATAGGAGGAAGGCAATATGGGAGGAAGTGGCCAGGCTCCTAGCCTCTGGCTTTATCAAGGAAGTACTGCATCCGGATTGGGTGTCTAATCCGGTTTTGGTGGAAAAGAAGAAAGATGAGCCCGCCATAGTGAAAGTATGGCGGATGTGTGTTGATTACACCAACTTGAACAAGGCATGCCCTAAAGATCCATTCCCGCTCCCTCGGATCGATCAAGTGATTGATTCCACAGCTGGATGTGAACTGTTATCGTTTGTAGATGCCTATTCTGGTTTCCACCAGATCCCTTTGTATGAGCCAGATCAAATAAAGACATCCTTTATTACCCCATACGGGGCTTATTGCTATCTCACTATGTCGTTCGGTTTAAGAAATGCCGGAGCAACTTACCAGAGGTGCATGCAAAAGTGTTTGCATGACCAAATAGATAAAAATGTGCAGGTATATGTCGACGATGTCGTCATAAAAACCAAGGAGAGCAAGACTCTCGTAGATGATCTCCGGGAAACCTTTGCAAACTTGAGGAGATTCCGGATGAAGTTAAATTTGGCTAAATGTACCTTTGGTGTGCCGGCGGGCAAGTTGCTCGGCTTCCTTGTCTCCAGCCGGGGTATTGAGGTGAATCCCGGCAAGATTCGTGCCATAGAAAGGATGAAGCCGCCGACAGATTTAAGGGAAGTACAGAAGTTCACAGGGTGCCTTGCATCCCTGAGCCGTTTCATAAGCCGGCTTGGAGAGAAAGCTTTGCCATTATATCAGTTGATGAAGAAGTCCGACACATTTGTCTGGACAACGCAAGCAGATGCAGCTTTCAAGGAATTGAAACAGATGTTGTCAACAGCGCCGGTATTAGCGTCTCCGATGCCCCGTGAGCCGATGTTGCTCTATATAGCGGCAACCAATCGAGTTGTCAGTGCTGTGGTGGTAGTAGAGCGAGAGGAAGGAGGCAAAACCGTGCAGCGGCCGGTATATTATCTGAGTGAAGTCCTCTCCACCTCAAAGCAAAACTACCCCCATTATCAGAAGATGACTTATGGTGTCTATATGGCGGCCAAGAAGCTCAAGCATTACTTCCAAGAGCATCCAATCCGGGTAGTGGCCGAGGCCCCTATCTTGGAGATCATAGGCAATAAAGATGCCAGTGGCAGAATAGCCAAGTGGGCAATAGAGTTGTCACCATATACACCCCAGTATGACAAGAGAGATACAATCAAGTCCCAGGTGTTGGCTGTTTTCTTTATTGACTGGGCCGAGATACAATATGAGCCACCATTGCCAGATGCAAATTATTGGAGAATGCATTTCGATGGGTCCAAGACAATACATGGCCTGGGTGCCGGCATAGTTCTCAGTTCACCAAAGAATGACCAATTGAGATATGTCCTGCAGATTCATTTTGCAGCATCAAATAATGTGGCGGAATATGAGGCACTTGTGCATGGCCTGAAGGTATCTAAGGACATAGGAATTCGCCGGATTATGTGTTTCGGTGATTCTGACTTAGTGATTCAGCAGTGTTCCGGAATATGGGATGCGCATGATGCCAACATGGGATCCTACCGTTTCCTGGTGCAGCAGTTGAGCGGGTACTTCGAAGGTTGTGAGTTCCGGCATGTTCTCCGGGCTCAGAACGATGCAGCCGATGCATTGTCCAAGTTGGGATCTTCCAGAGATTCAATCCCGCCCGGCATTTCGTTGGAACATCTAAGGAAGCCGTCAATCAAGCCCTCGCCGGAGTCATCTTCCATTTATGTCCCGCCGAGTCCGGAGGATGCAGTTCCTATGGAGATAGATGTCGGAGCCAGGTCAGATAACCCGGGGACTATTTCCTTAGTCTCGGGGACTGCGCCGACATATGCTGTGAGTGCAGTATTCCAGAGCAGAACCAGGGGCAAGGGTAAAATGTACCAAGAGGTTGTGCCGGTATACCCGGGGACTGCTCCGGCATACCCGGGGACTAATCCCACAGTCCCGGGGACTTCGCAGCCCATGGAGATCGATTATGTGTCGGTCGAAATGATGGAAATAGATGAGACAGTATTCACTGTCAGGGAAGTGCCCTCATGGGCACGTCCTATCATGGATTTCTTGGTAGATGGTCAAGTGCCGGTGGATGAAACCGAGGCACGCCGGGTTGCAAGGAGATCCAAAGGATATACCATCATAAACAAGGAAATATATAAAAGAAGTGTCACCGGAGTATTGCAGAGATGTGTCGAATCTGCGGAAGGCCTGGAGATGCTCCGGGAAATTCATCAGGGGGAGTGTGGTCACCACGCTTTATCCAGAGCACTGGTGGCAAAGGTATTCCGGCATGGGTTCTATTGGCCGACGGCACTGCAAGAAGCAGAAGATTTGGTCTGGAAGTGCAATGGGTGTCAGAGATATGCCCACCAGATTCATCAGCCGGCATCTGCCTTGAAGACTATCCCGATAACCTGGCCCTTCGCTGTTTGGGGCCTGGATATGGTCGGGGCATTTAAGCCGGCCAGAGGAAAGATGACCCATATCCTGGTCATGGTGGACAAGTTCACCAAATGGATTGAAGTGAAGCCCATAAGCAAGTGTGATGGTCACACAGCAGTGAAATTCTTGAAAGATATAATCTTGAGATATGGTGTTCCCCATGGCATCATCACTGACAATGGGTCGAACTTTGCCCAAGGACCATTTGCCAGATTTTGTGAGGAAGTGGGAATCCGGCTGGACATAGCGTCGGTCGCTCACCCTTGTGCCAATGGCCAAGTAGAGAGGTCAAATGGGCTAGTGTTATCCGGCATAAAACCCCGGCTGATAGAGCCACTGGAGAAAACTCCGGGATGTTGGCTAGATGAATTGCCAGCAGTGCTTTGGAGTTTAAGGACAACTCCGAATAGGTCAACAGGTTACACACCATTTTTCCTGGTGTATGGAGCAGAAGCTGTGCTTCCAACAGATGTAATACATGATGCACCAAGAGTAGTGCTATATACTAAGGAAGAGGCTAAAGAAGCCAGGGAAAATGATGTGGATCTGCTAGAGGAAGCAAGAGATATAACTCTGTCAAGAACATCAGTATATCAGCAGAACCTCAGACGCTATCATGCGCAGAAGGTAAATCCAAGGAGATTCCAAGAGGAAGATCTAGTACTCCGGCTAAGGCAAGGCACGGAAGGCCGGCATAAGTTAACTCCTCCATGGGAGGGGCCATTCATTGTGAGCAGAGCCCTGCACAATGATGGCTATTATCTTATAGATGCGCAGGCCCCCAAGAAGGACAAGGCGGACAGGTCGGGAGAAGAAACCAAGAGACCATGGAACATAGCCCTACTCCGCCCCTTTTACTCCTGAGCAGCATAATGTATGTATTTCCATTTTGCTTTTTATGCCGGTATAAGGCTAATAAATGATATGTCGGCATCCCGAAGAGATCGGGCACTGCCTCCGAGATATATCGTTGTTTATTTACAGTTTTTATTTATATGCCGGCTGGCTTGATTTGAGTGTTTCCTATGTCGGCCTAGTAATGTGTCGGCAACAAAGGCCGCTCTTCGACTCAGCTGCTGTCCGAAACCCGGCTTCATGGCTAGCAAGAGTAGATGCCGGAGATTGTCGACACATGGAAAACGGCTAAGGAAATGTAAAGCAAGTGAACCGGCATTATGTTGTTGCTAAGAATAAAACTTGAAGTGTCGGATGATTTGAAGTCTAAGTTTCAAAGTTAAAGTACTGTATGTTCAATGAAGCAACCTTGAGACTCATACGTCGAAAGCCAAATAAGGTAGACAAGTAGCCAAGGTTGTGAAATTGAGGAAATAGGAAAACAAACTCGGTGACTTAGCCAAAGATGATCCGGCATTGATAACAAGCAAACCGAGATAAAACTTGTTCAGGTAGCAAACCACAGGAAATTAAACGTATATCTTACAATTGCACCCGGCATTCCGGGGATCTGATAAAGCTTAAAGTTTTTGTGCTGCAAAGTCAAGGAGCAGGGGCAGAAGCAGAGCCGCCGGCTGGTGGAGCTGTAGCAGTAGAGGTATCGGCTTCAGGAGTGCCGGACCCAGCAGATGGAATGGAGCCATCACCTCCGCCCGGGGCAGATCCCTGTTCTGGGGCGTCGGTGTCGGCCTCTTCGGTTTCCTCTTCATCTTGGCTGGAGTCGGAGCCCTCGGCAGCGGCAGATGCCCCGGCGTCATCCTTCTTCTCCGGCTCGCGGATGTCCCGGACGAAGGCGTGGGTGTCGGCATAGTCCACATAGCTATGGGCCAACTCCCGCCGACGCCGGATGTGTTCTGGATCCGTGGTCCAGATGGATCCTTCGCGCACAGTGCGCAAAGTCTCCAAGTCAGCTTTTTCATACCAGGACAAGAAGTAGCTGAGAGCTTCGTCAGCTCCAACCCTCGCGCCGGAATCTCGCCATTCCCGGAGGCGAACCTTGGCAAGCTGCAGGTCATTACCGAGATCAACAGGATCAGTGGGCGTCCTTTGTCCCGGCCAGAGGGCAGAGAATGCCTCCTGGGCGCCATAAAAGAGTTCTTCGGTGTAGAGCGTCATGGCGTTCTTCCGGGATTGCAGAGCCAGCAGCTGCTCCGACATGTCCCAGTTGGCCGAGTCAACCGGAACACCCCGGTTCTCTCGATCCAACTGCAGAGCCCTCTCAACGTCTTCGACGGAAGCGGGGAACATGTATGAGAAAAATAGATGATGTTAGCAAAAGGAGAATATGCCGGCATAAGGGGTATGTCGGAAGAGAGCATGATATGTCGGGCAGGATAAGGAAAAAGGATTTGAAGCTTACTGGCAAGGTCGGCATTGAGCTGTGCAACTGTAACCTCCCATTTTGTTGCTTGCTCCTTCAAGCTAGACAGCTCAGCATGGGCAGTGGAGGCATCAGTCTCGGAGGCAACGAGCAAGTCCTGAGTTTTCTTCAGTTGGCCCTCCCTTTGCTCCTTCTCCTCCAGAAGCTCGGCAATCTGGCCCTTTAGCTGCTCTACCTCGGCCTTGTGACCGGCATCCCGGTCGTCCAGTTGCTTGGCCACATCCACTGAGGACACACAGTCCTGGTGGCGTGCCTCCAATGCAGCTTTCTCGTCTGAAAAGATTTGAAGCCAAAACAAGGATTTGAAGAAAGAAAACAGTGAAAAGCTTAAAGGATTTGAAGTACAGAAGGATTAATTGGAGATTAGCAGGATCCGGCATACCAGTAAGCTCTTTCACCCTCTTGAGAAGCTCGGCGACTTGTTCTTCAGTGCCAGCTGAAGAATGTCGGCACAAGGTTATGTGTCGGCAAGAATAGTATTGCAAGGTAATAAGAGGAAAGGTATCCGGCATATAGCGGTATGTCGGCAAAGATTACCTTTCTTGGACAGGTCTAGCCGAAGCTTGCTATGCTCGTCGGACAGCTTCCGATGCTCGCATACCAAGTCATGAAACATGTCGGCCCGGGTGTTGTTCATGCGCTGCAAAAATGCCGGGATTTGAAGTATCAGCAGAGAAATTTAGCATGTTAGTTAAGTTGAAGATTCTATCAAGTGATCATTCTTTTGAAGACCCGGCACAGGTGCTGCGCACCTATCCTGGCCCTCGGTGACTAGGATTTGAAGCTCGAATCGAGCTTATATCTCGGTCAAGAGGATTTGAAAAATAATTAAGAGGTGAAATAGGTAAAGACCCGGCACTGGTGCTGCGCACCTATCCCGGCTCTCGGTGACTAGGATTTGAAGCTCGGGATGAGCTCCATATGTTGGCAAATAAGTCGAGAAAGGCTAAGTTAAAAGAGTATTGGAAAATCCCGGATGTCCGTATCCCGGACAGCCGACATTTTCGGGGACTGGAGATATGTGTATAGATAGAGAGGACTTACGTTGGTGGCATCGGCCAATTGGTGAAGTCTCTACTGGAGGCTGAGGAGCTCGCAGGCAATCGGAATGGGCTTCGCGGCCAGGGTATCCAATGGATTGCCAGTGGCCGAGGCTTCGGCCATCTTCTTGCTCCTGGAATCCGCTGTGTCCATGTTGCCGGCGTCGTTCCACCTGACGCAGTGCTCCTTGAGAGACCCAAGGCTTTGGTCACTCTTCGTCTCTAGGGAGACGCGGCCCTCAAGTTCCGGCGTGTCGAAGAAGTTGCGCCGGTACCCAGGTCGGGTTGCTGCCCTGCCAAGATGCAGGGCCAGAGCAGAGCTGGTCCGGGGCGCTGCCTTAGAAGGAGCAGTGGCGGCGGATGGTGTGCCGGACTTGGTCGGCTGAATCTTCAGTGTGCCGGACTTGGCCGGGGCAGAGATCTTGACCGGGATGGAGGTCTTGACCGGCGCAGCGGTCTTGGCTGGTGCTGGAGTCTTGTCAGCAGTTGGAGTCTTGGGCGCAGGTTGTTCCGGCGCGGCCGGTGCATCTTGGCCAGCAGGGGCAGATTCTGGAATAGTCCGGACTTCCGGTACTGCAGGGCCTTTGCCCTTGATGTCTGTGCCGGCGCTCTTGTTGCTTGCGCCGGCGTCTTCAGTTGTGCCGGTGTCGAGGAAGTCCCAGAAGAAGTCCGACGCCGGCAGGCCGAAACCCCGCTCGAAGTGGGCAATAAAGACAACCCGTTCGTCGGGTTCAGGTGCCGGTGCAGTCTCTCCCGCCGGAAGTCGGCATGCGACACCCTCCGGGACTCTCCTGGTGGAGGTGACCCAGGATATGTCGGCCGGGGTAACCTCCAACCCCTCCCAGCCGGAGCGTCCTTGGACCCGGGCTGAGGTATCTTCCTCTGAGGCCGAGGTACCGGTCATGCTCGAGGAAGCCATCGGGATGGCCGGTACAAGGCGTGATAGCCGGAGTCCCGTGATGTTATTCCTATCAAGGCCGGAGAAAAGAGGGAGGTTAGTCTCTCCGGCATACCGCTCTCACCAAAGTTAGCAGAAATAGAAGATCTACCGAGGCAGTTAAAACAGGAAACAAACAAGGGTAAAACTGCTAAGGAAGAACACCTGCGAACGTTGCTAGCAATGCTAGTCGATTTAAAGGGATAACAAGCAAAGGAACTACAGCAGATCTATGCGAGTATGTTTACAAATGGGAAGCTATAGAGAAGCAGGAAAGATGAAGAACAAGAACGGAGAAAGAGGAACTCACTGAAACTCTGACGGCGGTGAGTGTGCAGAGGAAGATCCGATCCTGCAGCAGTGTCGCAGAGAGGAGCGGCGGCGTCGTCGACGATGGTGCCGGACGTCGGCAAGCGGAGGCGCCGGCGTGCAGGTGGGCGGCGGTGGCGGCTTTCCTTCTCAGTTCCTCGGGCCGGCGGTGAAGCGCAAGGGGCAGAGGAACGGAGGAAGAAGAAGGCACTGTGGGGTAAAAAGATGAGGTTACCCCCGCCGTCCTATTTATATGCCCGCCAGGTAAGGGTCGTGCGGGATGATAGTGCTCCACTACCCCGACCGTTTCTGCGGTAAGTCGCCACGTGGCGGCACAGAGTGGGGCGGCGGCTATTGTAACTGTGACATGACGCAATGATGGCAAGGAGTAACTGCGCTGTGAACCATCACATCGTGTGACCGTTCGAGGTGGCAGGGCAGTTGCAAGTTTCGATGCAAACTGTCAGGCTTGGCTTCTCGAGGAAGGCTCGTCTATGTGTCGGCATAGCTGCCCGAAGAACAAGTTTCGTCCGGAATACCCTTAGGGCCGGCCGGAATAACATTTGGAGAAGGAACAGTGGCCGGGATATGTGTGGATGTCCCGGCATATAATCCGATCATCGGGATATACCGGAGAACCGGGGAATAATGAAAGGAAGATATGTTGAACCTGCCAAGGCCCCTCAGTCAAGACTGGGGGACCTCGACAGCTTCAGGGACTAATGTCGGGGGCATGACCCCCGGTAGGGTCGAGAGACTAGAAAGATACAAGGTCCATGGTTGAGTTAATGCCGGTTGACCAAGGAAGGGCCTGGCCGGAATATAGGAGCATTGGCCAGGCCGGCATATATATGTATGGTGCAGATATGCCGGATTAACCGGGATACTAGCTAAGGAGTGCCGGCATATACTTGGATATGCCGGCATATCAATTTTGATGTGTGGTGCAGGAACAGGGAGGCCGGATTACTCGACTTTCATAGGTCGTTGGTCCGGCATATATGTCCCGGATATGGCCAACGGTCATATCCGGGATACTTAAGTCAACCAAGGTGTCACATCCCGACAATCAAGGAAGAAAACATCCAAGCATGGTAGCAGAGTGTGATGGCAGGGTGCACAGTAGAGGTTACCTACCCTCACTGTGCACAAGTACAGCTCTTACCTCACGGAGGTAAGGTCACAGTTCAGGAGGTACAAGGTACAGGGATATGGAGTCCCATCGAGAGCAATCAGGGAGGAAGTCAAGGGTCTCTGCCTTCGTCAGAAGTCCTGTTTGGAGTGTAGTTTGTGTCTCCTGGTCTTATATGACCGTTGTAACCCTGGCCACCACTATATAAGGTGGCATAGGGAGCCCTAGCAAGGGGTTGGTCACTCGGTGTTCCTACACTTAGTAGTTCATCTTCCTCCTCTAGCAGAGAGCTCGGAAGGACCATTGTTGTATACTCCATCGATCCAAATATAAAACCAGTAGAGCAGGAGTAGGGGTGTTATCTCCCTACGAGAGCCCCGAACCTGGGTAGATCTGTGTTCCTTTCTGTCGTGCTTTTTAGCTCGTTCCCCTCTCCCGAATCCTCCAGCATCTAGTTCGGCCCCCATTTAAGCCATCCTATGGCATATGTTGTTTCACCACGACGACACAACCTATGGCCAGCTGCATACACATGCAGCATTAGGAAGCATCTGTTTCATTTGGAAGTGTTGTATAAACAAAAAACTGGGGTGAAGGAGTACTTGGATGAACATCATGGTAGGGTGTGGTCAAGAAGCCAATTCAATGAAATTTGCAAGGTAGACTATGTAACAAGTAACCTTGCGGAGAGTTTCAATGCAAAGGTCAAGTCATTGAAAGGGCTTATGCTGTGGCAAATATTTGATAAGATTAGGCAGATGATCATGATAAAAATTGATCTGCGTCAAAGAATTGCAGCCACAAAATATGTTGGCCATCTCATGCTCCCATCTTTGATTAAGTCTTTGCATGCCAGGGCAAAACAATTGAAGATGAAATGCATCAGAAAAGGAATGGAGGCTGAGGTAACCTACACTGACAGTAAAAACAGGCAGTGGAGGTATCCAGTGAGTTTGGTTGATAGGACATGCCATTGTAGGCGATGGCAGATCCGTGGGATACCCTGCATACACGCATAGTTTTTCATGAGTGTTATAGCGGGTGCAGAAGGTGAAGTTGATCAGTATGTGTCAGAGTATTTCTCTGTTGCCAAATTTAGGGCTGCATATGCTATGAATGTTCCTACCTTGTTGGGAAAAGACCAATGGATGAAAGTCGATCCAGGCTTCAAACTGTACTCTCCTATTTTGACTAGACCGGCAGGTAGGCCGAGGAAGAATAGGATCAGAGCTAGTGCAGAGGGTGGTCCACCGATTCGACGACGTAAGTGCAAACGTTGTGGAATCCCTGGACACATTGCTAGGCTTTGTAAAAATCTAGTTGACCCAGCTTTTGGAATGGAAGATCAGGCGGGAGCAGCAAATGCAGAGGAGAATGAAGAAGCAATTCAACATGAGGAGATTGAAGCAATGGATCATGAGGAGATTGAAGCAATGGATCATGAGCTGCTTCAACCGATGGATCCAGAGCAGATTGAACTAATGGATCGAGAGCTGCTTGAACCGATGGATCAAGAGCTGCTTGAACTGATGGATCAAGAGCAAAGGGAACAGATGGATCGAGAGCTGCTTGAACCGATGGATCGAGAGCAGAGGGAACAGATGGATCGAGAGGCCTTGGAAGCAATGGATCGACAGCTGCTTGAAGCATTTGAAGAAAATGCATTAGAAGAAAGAGCACAAGCTTCGTATGATATGGTTGTCTCTGTCTTGGCACAACCCGAAGAGAAGAAGAAGAACAAGAAAGATGGCAAAAGGAAGGTAGACACCGGTAATATCCCTGGTAGGGTTACCCGGAGTAAGGTGGTGGACCCAGCGAGTCACACCAGGAGCAAGAGAAAGATTTTATTTTGAACAATTAATTTGAATTTGTATGAACAATTTGTGTTGGGGATCCCTTTGTATTGAATTCGAACTAGTGTGACGTTCCCAAGTTTGTATGTTGAATAATCACAATAATGTATGGAATATATGTGTTATTTGCTTGAATAAGTTCCTAGTCCATGAGCTACTAGCTATAGTTCATCGCTTGAGGTTTCCTCACTTTTCCCCCTCTTAGTGACTAAACTCAAAAAATATAGTTTTGGGTTTATTTTAATTCATAATAATTCAAAACATGGTGGAACCTTCCCATGGAGTCTTGTTATGTTACCTACAACCTAGAGAAATAATAATGGAAAAGGATATATAGAGATATGAAGTTTCCCTTTCCCAAAACCACTTCCTAGTCCATGAGCTACTAGCTATGAAGATGCAGGGCTTTCTACTCAACACACCTCCCAAATGCCCACAATGCTTACAAACTTTGTCCAAATGAGTCCAAATTCGTCACACTTGTGTATCTTTGAATTGCAAACAATATCACGTCGGCCAAAATGTACTATATTGTTCAAATAACACAATCTAACAATTTTTATGCCAAAAGCTTCAATTTCCCTTACTCCCTTTATTATTTGGGTGCCCCTGTTTTACTTAGTTTTACTCAGTTTTCCCCCTCCGGGTCTACTTGTTTTATTCAGTCCTACTCAGTTTTGCCCTTCCGATAAACATTTCCTCACTTTCCCCCTCTTAGTTCTACTCAGTTTTCCTCCCTTGTACTCACTGGCTGATCTCTGATTGGTCGAGATGTATTTCACATGAATCTTGGTTGGTTGATAGCTCAACACACGCTTGCACCATTGGATCATTTATGATCGGACGGCTTGTCAACCCTGGCGGTCGCGGCGGCGCGGATCTGCAGAGCACATACCTACCAACCCTGGCAGTCGCATATTCCAGTCGCATCTTCCTCTCTTACTCTGGCGGTCATGGCGGCGCGGATCTAACCGTGCGTGCGGCGGTGCGGATCTAACCGTGCGTGCGGCGGCGCGGATCTAACCATGCGTGCGGCGGTGCGGATCTAACCGTGCGTGCGGCGGCGCGGATCTAACCGTGCGGCGGCGTGGATCTAAGAGTGCCGGCGTGGATCTAAGAGTGCCGGCGCGGATCTAACCGTGCGTGCGGCGGCGCGGATCTAACCGTGCGGCGGCGTGGATCTAAGAGTGCCGGCGTGGATCTAAGAGTGCTGGCGCTGATCTAACCGTGCGTGCGGTGGCGCGGATCTAACCGTGCGGCGGCGTGGATCTAAGAGTGCCGGTGAGGATCTAACCCTCAGAAATAGTTGAAATGTCTCTCTCTGTCTCACTTTCGTTTATCTTCTCAGATCTGTTGATGATGAAGAACACCAAGACGGTGGCCGTGTCGACAGTGCTCAGCGATCGTCTTGAAGCCATCGCCTACAACATCGCTGGGACCTACAACATCGCTGCGACGGCGCAGATCCAGCCTTCAATGTCGGAGCCTGCAGATGTCTCACTTCCGTTACCCTCGTCAGATCTGTTGCTGATGGACACCAAGACGGCGGTCGTGTCCACAGTGCTCAGCGATCGTCTTGAAGCCATCGCCTACAACATCGCTGCGACCTACAACATGGCTACGATGGCGCAGATCCAGCCTTCAATGTCGGAGCCTGCTGATGTCTCACTTCAGTTGCCCTCCTTAGAGTTGTTGCTGATGGACACCAAGACGGCGGCCGTGTCAACTGTGGTCATCGATGACAAGACGATTGAAGCCATCATCCACAACATCGCTGCGACGGCGCAGATCCAGCCCTCCTCCATGTCCGAGTTGAGGGGGCTGGATCTACCTGAGGATGGCGCAGATCCAGCCCCCTCAGCCGTGTTCGACGTCGCAAATTCGGATAAATTATGATAAATTTGTATTTTTCAATTTCAATTTGGGATAAAATTGTTCGAACTACTACCTCCGTGTCAAAAAAAGCTTCTCCACTTTCTCGATGTGTCCCTGTACATCTGAATGTATGATTTGAATTCTATCCCAACTTGATTGGAAAGATTGATATGTATTTGATCCGAGAGGCTGGTACATGCTTTCACTTTTGGGATCCCTTCACTTTTATAAGATGTTCATGCATGAAAATTATCGCACGCATTACGTAGCACAACTAGGAAATTGAACGACAAAATACAGTGGTTAGACCCACACCAAAATACAGTGGTTAGAGCCATCTAGTGAATAACAATTCTATACTATCTAAATCATCTACCACAACCACATAACTGCTAGGACAGGGATGACACCTAATAAAACTGCCCAGATGAATCTACTTTTTGCCTCTCCCATCACTTGAAGTTCATGTTCTAGATTTTCTACCACTTGATCAAATATGGCAAGATCTGTCTCAAGTATCAACTTCTCCATGCGAATAAGCTATGAATTCTTCTTTTCTTCCTTCATAGTACGCTTCAGCTCGAATATCATCAGGTTTTTACGGGCCAATTCATCACCTAAATTGGCCACCTTCTCCTCCAAATCCATCCTCTGGCTACACCACTGGGTTGATTCATCTTGGTATGCAATGTACCATGGATCATCGGCTTGCCTAGCGAACTGTAACAATAATGGAAAAAAGAACAACTGAAATCACTCCAACAGGCCATGGCGGCACTTCAAATTCAACGGTAGTACAGAGCAGAAGCTAGATACCTGCACTTCCGACGAGGTAGGAGAAGTAGAACGTGGCCACGCCATGATCGAATCCCCACCCTCGCCGGTGTACCTGCTACGACCAGACATTGAGGACTATTTCGCACCTGCAAACTCCAAATAAATTACGGGAACCGAATCGATTAGGGGACGGGGGAGGCGGAAGCGGAGGTCGTCGTGGGCGGCGGATCTGCTTGCAGCGGAGCAAATCCCGGTCGTCGTGGGCGGCGGATCTGCTTGCAGCGGACTTTCCTGCGGTGGGTACAATGCGTGCGGATGAAACAAGTCCTGGAGCCATGGTTGACGTGCAGCGCCGCAGTCCGTCCGACACCGCCGGGGAACAGAGCCGGCGGCGCGACAAGGCGCCGGCGATGGCTGCTCCGTCCGAGGGTGGGGAACGAGCTGCCAGCGGTTCTCCGATGACTAATGAGATGTACAACACTAGGTTCCAGCCATGTTTAGCACAAGATTCACTTTAGATTAAGCTGCGAAAATAGTCACCTGCTGGGTCTAGCTTAAGAAAAATTAATTAGCGAACTTGTTGCTTCTCTCTAAATAAAAGCAGGGATATATGCCTTTTCACTAAGGGTGACCCCAGCGGTCATTGGCTGAGGCGGCCCCACAGAGCGGCTCTATATGATTTTCTCTAAATAAATAGACGACCCCAGCGGTCATTGGCTGCGGAGGCCCCACAGAGCGGCAATATATGATTTTCTCTAAATAAATTGACGACCCCACTGGTCATTGGCTGCGGCAGCCCCACAGAGCGGCAATATATGTCTTTTCCTGAAAATTACACGACCCCACTGGTCATTGGCTGCGGCAGCCCTATAGAGCGGCCCCATTTGTCATTGGCAGCACCGCGTATACAATCAGGAAATAAAACGGCCCACACGTCAGTAATAGATGGATGGCTGCTCCGACGTGTCTCCTGACCCTACCCGTCAACAGTATTCAAAAGCATCGGTCAATTCACAACCACCGCGGCTCTCTAGCCGTCACCGCTAACAGTCAAGGCCTCTGACCAGACCGCAACCCTCCCGTCCGAGCGTCTGCGAGGGGTTTCAAACTAGAGCGAGGGGAAAACTGAGGAAAAACTAACGAGCTGGGGAAAACTGAGTACAACTAACGACCTGAGGGCACGAAAATAGAAATCCATTTTTCTTTTATTTGAGTCTTGGAAGTCATTACTACTGTAATGAACACTCCTTATCTTGTTTATTTTGTTTTTGTGCCAAGAGAAGCCTCTAATTTGAGTGAGGTAAAGATTTGGGGATGTTGCTGTCCTAAAACTGTTTTCGGTGCTGCACCGTAAAAATTCGTATAAATTCTCTGTATATCTTTTGGACCTGCGATTTCTTGTCCATATGCCCCAGGTTATATCCAAACTTTTGTTAGTTGAACACTTTTTGATTTGAGCAACAGAAAATCCCTCAAAAATTCGACCTTTGTCAGCTTTTCAGTTTTGACAGATTTCTGCCAATATTTGTGTTTGCCACTTTATCGCTTTCTTTTGAGTTCTTTTGATCACGGAACTTTTTGGGAGGTTGCTACAGTAGTATTTGCTATATATGTGGTGGTTTTGAGTTGAAACCTGAAGCAAAAAGAGGTTGATTATATGTTATGCTTACACTAATGTTGCTAATAGAATTGTGTTTAGTTTTGTATGAAGGAAGTTTTCAAGTGTAGGGATTGGAGAATGATGAGATGAGTTGAAGAATGGACAAAAGCTCAAGCTTGGGGATGCCCATGCATCACCCCAAGAAATATCCAAGAAGTACAAGCGTCAAAGCTTGGGGATGCCCCCGAGGCACCCCTTCTTCATCGGCAAAAATCAGGTCACCTTTCAAAACACTATATTCTGGTGATAGGCAGATATCATCCATCGCGTTGTCTTCAACAAGGTAGTCCACATCGTCTAAGGATGTGTATCTAGCCTTTTCTTGGTCGGTCCTCACCAAGGCTAAGATAGCATACAGGCCATCACCATACTCCTTGTTGCTTTTTAGCTGATTTTCATTGCAGAATCTCAAAAGATAACTCAGTGCTAAGTACTGCATGTTTGCCCCACGAACATGATGAGACCACACATCCCAATGAGTTAGGATGGCATCTCTCTGCGGGCTTCTCAAGCATTTCATAGGGGTAAACAAGGTAGACTCTGTAAGAGGCACTTGCACCTTTAAGGGACGGAAGGTCACCTTATAACCAGCCTTGTTGAACCCATTCAAGTTACCGGAGCAAGTCGTGCTACTTGCCACAGGTATCAGATGGTCCTTAAGAATTCCTTTAGCAACCGTCTTCATAGTTGTTGAAAGGCGCTGATCAACTTGATCGCATCTCGAAGATGAACTCCCTTGCAGGAAAAAGGGATCTAACGAAGCTCTCATGGGCAAGAAAGTAGTTTCAGGGATTCTGAGAGTTGCTTCAAAATGTCGCAGGTCGGGACGGGGTAGACTTTGGTGGCGTAAAGCTTTGAAAACAGGAGGCGATCTCATAGGTGGTGGTGGTTGTCTCTGTTGTGACTTTCTGGAGAGGAGTGACATCTCTCTTATAGGCTCAGGAAGGTAGTCGAATAGGCCGCGTGGGGAGTTGAAACGAAGAGTCGGGGTGGTAAATTGAATAAGCAGCCATCGAAACTGTACAGTCTTCGCCTTCAATGCCCACTGAGCAACACGTTTCTGATTCATGTAGTCGTTCAAAAGTCTAAGTTCTCACCGTATTCCTACGTTTGGCCACTGGCTTACTATAAGGGGTGTAACATATTATCCTCCTAAGGTTATGGTTTAATGACGTCATCTCTCAAGTAGGTATGTCTCTCTAGATTTACCATTCCTCATACAAGAGCGAACAATATGAGTAGTCGTCATGGGGGCCAATCCATGTCGCACCCAATCATTACCTTGTATTTGGTTTGGTGCATCTCGCATTCTAACTCTTGGTCAACCTCACTAGCTTTTAAACAAAAGTTTTATTGGAATTGAAATCAAGTTCCCAAATCTTATTTTGAGCAAAATCTATCGTTCCTGGCTAGAGGTTTTTGCTCGAACTTGGTCGTGTGACTTTAACTCTTGAGTTACAAATCCTTCAGCTTGCCATTTCATTAAGAAGTAAAAGTTCACTCAACAGGGTTGTCTTTAGCTCTTACAAGTCCTTACAATACTTATTACAAGGTTGTAGCTGCATACAAATTCTTTCAGGTTGGCTATACTTTGTTGTGTCTTCTTCTTGTATCTTGCGGCATTCTTCGGTCATCCAGTTCACTGAGGCCTTGGAGTACCATTTTTTGAACACTTATTTGCGTAGTGTCCCTTTTGTTTGCACTTGTAACAAGTGATTGTCTCGAGATCCTTCTTAACCACCGGTTTGGAGTGGTGTTGTCCATTTCCTCCATTATGATTTCCATTGCCTCCATTATGATGATCGTTGGAGTGGTTTCCATTGTTTCCACCATTGTGCCTATGGCCATTGAAATTACCATTCCCATAGTCTTCACTGAGGTGGGGTCTCTTGTGGAAATGTCCAGTGTGGTTCTTGCCATTGTTGAGTTTCCGCTTACGGTTTTCCTCCTTCCTTATGTTGTTATCCAGAGTAACCGCTTGGTCTAGCAGAGCCTGGTAGTTTGGATCATAAGCTATTGACAGAGGTATCTTCAGTTCCCCTTTGAGTCCACTGAGAAACTTATCTTTTCTCTTGGCATCAGTGTCAATGTCTTCTGGTGCGTATCTTGACAGAGAGCAGAAGTCATCCATGTACTCCTTTAGTGTCCTGTCACCCTGCTTTAGAGTGCGGAACTCATCTTTCTTTAGATTCATAATGCCCGTGGAGATATGAGCATTACGAAAGCCTTCCCTGAAGGAATCCCAGTCCAGACCTTCAATTGGATTGGTGACTTGGTAAGTATCCCACCACATTGTAGCTGGTCCCTCTAGCAGGTGAGCAGTGAATCTAATCTTTTCAGCATCTGTGCAATCACAGGTAACTAAGTCCTTACTAACTGAACGCAGCCAGTCGTCGGCCACTATTGGGTCTGTGGCAGATGAAAACTTATTGGGTCTGAGCTTCAGGAAACGAGCTAATCGGTCTACTTGAGGTGGGGGTGGTGGATTGTTGTTGTTGTTCATGAGGTTGGTGCTTGCTTGGATGAATTGGTTCATCATCTGCATGAGCTGGGCTTGACCTGTGGCTAACTGTTGAACCACATCATTGATGTTGTTGTCATTGTTGTTGTTGCTGTTGTTGTTTTCACGGCGAGGCGGCATCTGAGGTGGTTTTAGCATAGGTGAGTAATAGATAGATAGAACTAAAGAAGAAAAATTTCCTACCCAGACATAAACAACAAACCATGCAACAAACAAACATAAATCAAACAATCATTGAAAATTCCTTTTGATAAGTTTTGGAAAAACATGCTAACAAAATAATATGGTCATACATCAATTTTGTATGATCATAGAAGCATCTATAAGTCGTTGGTTCTATAAACTAAAATCTTGGTGGTCTATTCTATTATAGTTTTCATTGTTCCATTTCTTATTTCCACTTCCCAATGCATCGTTGGTGTTGGGCTACCTTCATATCCACATGTTCTCGAGCTCTTTGTTGGTCTTCAATGTAGTTCTTCATGTTGGATCAAGGTCAACCTATGAAGTAGAAGTCTCATTCTTCTAGCACATTGTGTTCTTGTGTCCTTTCTTGAAGGTTCTGAGAGTTGGGTCATCTAAGGGAATCATTTGAAAATGAAGTAGGGGAGAAATACAAGGAGTTTCAAGATGCAACATTCTTTTAAAATAGAAGTAAGATGAGATAGAGAATTTTATCCTAGGGTCTTCCTATCTCTAGTCCAAACCTAGGGTCTCGATCCTACAGGCAACACTATGCTCTGATACCATTCTGTAGCGCCCTGCCTTTTGCTAAAGACAGAACTCCTGTGTAATGTGCCATTCCCTGGATCAGTAGATAGCACCACAGTACAAAATAAGTAATCATTGCAATAGCATCAATATTACAACGTAAATCCAGTTACATAGGTATTTAACCTTACGAGTTCACAGCATAAAGCATAGTTGCAGTGAGCCTTCATTCTTCATCACGTGCCATAGGCAGACATGTTGGAATGTAGTCTCGAGATCCTACTCCTGGTTCCTTACTCGATATAAAACCTGCACGTTTGAATATGCAGCCCCGAAGGGGTCAGTACAATGATGTACTGGCAAATGACACATATTTGGTGGATGTTGTGAGGAGCCTATCTACATGAAAATTTGGCTGGTGGATCTCACAGGCTAATTTGCATAGGGCCAGTTTTATCCTACAGTTCCTTCTCAAAGTTTTTCCTTTCGAGTTTTATATTATCAAGGGTTGAAATAACCCCCAAATGCCACATACTAGCTAGGCATGTAGCACTGGGTGAAATTCAACAAAGCCGGAACCTCAGGCACCACCACCCCTCGGAGTGTATGGTCCTTAGTTCCTACCTAGGGGTTTTCTAGATAGATTTTAATCATTCAGAAGAGGTGATGAGATTATTCCGTACATTCCATGTCTAGAGACTCAATTGTCCATAACCGAGGGCACGGCTAATCGATTAGTTTTATACACCTTGCAAGGGTTGTGCACGTTCACCTTACGATTCATTTTATGCCCATACATAAAATGAAACGAGACCTTTTAGAGGAGAGGACAACTAACTGGGCAAGATCCGCTCCCAACCTATAATTCAGCTACCACCATCTTCTTGCCGACAAGTTGTACTCCCACATCTAATCAGTCAAGACAGAGCCCATAATGTCATAAGGCTGCACTGGAAGTACACTAAGCATGGAAGACATAGCCATCTCTTTGTTCCTGGGTGGCAAACCACAAGTGTACGCCCAGGCAGCAACTACACGATGTGTAGCCCCAGGTCGCCACTCAACATCGCCTCCATTATCAAACCAATCCACCCAGGTGTTTCATTTTAGTTGAAGTTCTTAAATTGTTCACAAAACACTTTTCAAGTGACCTTAGCATGGCATCAATATTTTTCAAAGTATTTAGCATCCTAACAGGTGGGGTTTGAGGGATTGCTACACACTACTAGGATCTAAGCATTGGTAAAACAGTTGAGTAAAACACCTATCATGCATACTACAAGAGGTGAATACACTAATGCATAATAAACTGGGTAAAGGGGGCATGTGTATCACTTGCCTTTTTGAAGATCACGACGTTCCGCTTCTCTCAACTAAGCACGTAGCTCTTCGCACAAACTATAGCACAGAAATAGCATACCATAAACAGACCATTCAAACACAATCAAACAAATCAAACAATTGAAAAGTGTTTGTTTAACAATTTAGATTTATTGAGATGTTATGACAAGAAAGATATGGTAAAGGATCATGATCTGTGAGATATGGATCGGAGAGCTTAGTTGGGAGAGATCAATATGATCTGGGAGAGGATTGAACTAGGCAAATATAATTGGTGAAGTTTTTATGCTTTATCAAAGCATGAATGAGCTTCAGAAAAGTTCATGTGAAACAGATCACATAGGTGTGGGATAGTGCAACCACAATACTATTTGAATAAGTGTAACAACATTTATTCTTTAATTAGTATATGTCACACTTAGGCACTAGGCTAGATTTTAAGAATGCTTGAAGTACTCAATTAGCACATTTGCAAGTTGAATAGTTCAATACATGTGAACCATAACTAACTAGGCATTGGATTGGGTATAAATGATTGGTATTTGAGAGCATAGCTCAAAATGGTTCATTGATCAACATGGTGTATAACACATACTACGGTATGGGTTATATCAACACCACATCAACAAAATCTAGGTTTGAGATGCATTCATATTCTACTCGAGTAGCACAATTGCAATTTGAGTATAATATGAATTAGACAAAATATGTCTAGTTGGACAAGGTATGGGTCAAGGATTCATGAAACATTGAGTTACTCAATTAACTCATTTGTTAATTGAATAGTTCTACACAGGGAATCAGGATCAGTTGAATAGATGATTGAGTATGGGTAGATAACATTTGAGATTATGGTTTTAGATTCCTATTTGGTACAAGGAGTGTCGGATAGGTGCCGTAATGTTGATTAGATCAACACCTAAGATAGTAAGAATAGAATCCTATGATTGAGGTGCATCACACTTTACTCAAACAACACTATTGTAATTTGAATATGTGTGAGCTATACAAGATAGGTCTAAGTGAAATGATCTTGATCAAGATGTTATTTAGATAACAATGATGACTAGGTATGATTATAATATTGGCTATGGTAGAAGGAATCACTAATTGAAATAGAAATAGAATTTATCTATATAGGAACTACTCA
The DNA here is from genome assembly GCA_007115705.1 of Dactylis glomerata. Classification (NCBI taxonomy): domain Eukaryota; kingdom Viridiplantae; phylum Streptophyta; class Magnoliopsida; order Poales; family Poaceae; genus Dactylis; species Dactylis glomerata. The sequence continues at coordinate 3,403,466 of QXEO01000546.1, read as the reverse complement.
AATTCTCATATTAGAATTTGAATAATTGTGAAGTGGTTCAAGAAATTATGGAAGTGATGCTACTGAGTAGCTTGCAGTAAAACAAAGTCACTGCAATTGGTTTCACTCCAAAATAAGTTATAGAATTTGAATTATCACCTAAATGGTGATTTGGACAAATTTGAATGCACAAAGTGTTTGCACGTATCAAATTTGGATTTTCTTGATCCTATGATGTTCTACAAGTTGAGAGGATTCCAGAGACTACAAATTCATAATTTTTGGACACTTGGTTCAAATGATATGAATTAATCATGCTAACAGAGAGTTTGATTCCAATTTGAAAATAGTTTCAAATTGAACCCATAAAATATAAGATATTATTTCACTAATGGATTCTAGATTTCCTAAGGATTCCAACGGTATATTATTTGCTATTTTTGGATGCAGGGATCAAAAGATATGGATTTTACAAGATTGGACTAAATTCTGATTTGTAATTTCTAATTTGAATCGAGTTAGATCTGGATGCGACACGTGGCGTGTTCTGGTTGGTGGGTACCGGTTCGGTTGGATTGAGGTCGTGGGCCGTTAGATCTAAAGTGATCTGTATGTCCCAGATGGACCGGTACCTCTTCAGTTAAGTGATTTGTCTGATTCGTTGGATCAAGATCGGACGGTCACTGAGAGAGGGAGAGAAGTCTCACCGGGCTAGTTAGGGTTCCGATGAGGTTTGCCGGCGAGGCGTGCAGAGGTCGACCTCCGGCGAGGCTCCGGTGGTCCAAATCGACGTGGGAGTTGCGGATGACGTGCGGAGGAGGACGGTGATCTTGTTTGTTTGGTCGTCGTCGATGATTGCTTCCTTCTGCGAGGTGTAGGCGCGGCTGGAGCGGCTTCGGGCGGAGGTGCGCTTCGGTCGTTGATGTCGGGCTTGGTCTGCAGGCGCCGGAATCGTCGACGCACGGCCGCAGAACATGCGGGCCTCCGATGAGGAATCAGAGCAGCCTGACGGCGCAATCCGCAGCAGAGGGAAGGGGGGAAAAGGAGAGGAGGATGCAGGGGTCTTATAGGCACGGCGAGAGATCGAAACGGCCAGTCTTTAATCGGGAATTTAATCGGGGGAGGGGAGTTACTGCGGGGACTCGGTCTCCGGCGAGATCAACGCGAGGAAGAAGAAGCTGACTCGGTCTGACTGCTGGGGCCCACATGTCAGCGAGGGAAAGAGGTGAGATGGTACCGGTTCAGGGAAACTTTGGGATGGGCCGCGGGCTGTTTCTCTTCTGGGCTGAAATGGTTTCCGGGGTCCAGTTATATTTTTATTTTCTTCTTTCTCTTTTTCTTTTTCTGCTTTCTTATTTCTTTCATAGATTTTGTAATTTTGATTTAAATGACTTCAAACCAACTTTGTAAAGTTTCAAAAATTTAGCTTAACATTCTAAAACAGTAAGAACATGTTTTCATAAATAAAACTAATTTCCAAATAAAACTCTAATATTTAGCCAAAGGGCTTATTTGCATAAATCAAGTAGAAGTAAGATTTTAAAGTAATCCTTTTAAATTTAGAGAATAAACTTTACAAAATAGTTTTTTTGTAATATCCTTTTCAAACATTCCTTTGGCATAGAAAACTTTATAAATCATTTTGTAAACATCCCTTTGCAAGATAGCTTGCATAGGTTTGAATAAAAAGAAAGGAAAATAGTATTTTGAACATTTGCTTTTCTCGAAGAAGTTCTTCAAGAAATAAATAGAAGGTTTAAAATAGTTTTCAATAAGGCTTTCAAATAGACTCAGAAAGTTTTAAATCTCTGTGAATTTTAAATCAACACAAGCAAAATAAAAACGAAAATTTTCCCCCAAAATTTGATAAAATCTTGGGATGTTACAGACTACCACCCTTAAAGAAATCTCGTCCTCGAGATTGGAGAGGCTAGAAAGAAAGTAGGTATTAGGTTATCTGGGTGGCTACCACCCTTAAAAGAAAATTCCTCTTGGTGGTATCTTGATGCTTCCTTAGGCACTTGCATTTTGTTCCCAGCTTGCATTCACTGTTGTGCCATTTTCCGATGTTCACAACTATGTTCCAAAAGTGGGTACACCAAGGGTTCCATCCAATTCTGGTGATAGGCAGATATCATCCATCGCGTTGTCTTCAACAAGGTAGTCCACATCGTCTAAGGATGTGTATCTAGCCTTTTCTTGGTCGGTCCTCACCAAGGCTAAGATAGCATACAGGCCATCACCATACTCCTTGTTGCTTTTTAGCTGATTTTCATTGCAGAATCTCAAAAGATAACTCAGTGCTAAGTACTGCATGTTTGCCCCACGAACATGATGAGACCACACATCCCAATGAGTTAGGATGGCATCTCTCTGCGGGCTTCTCAAGCATTTCATAGGGGTAAACAAGGTAGACTCTGTAAGAGGCACTTGCACCTTTAAGGGACGGAAGGTCACCTTATAACCAGCCTTGTTGAACCCATTCAAGTTACCGGAGCAAGTCGTGCTACTTGCCACAGGTATCAGATGGTCCTTAAGAATTCCTTTAGCAACCGTCTTCATAGTTGTTGAAAGGCGCTGATCAACTTGATCGCATCTCGAAGATGAACTCCCTTGCAGGAAAAAGGGATCTAACGAAGCTCTCATGGGCAAGAAAGTAGTTTCAGGGATTCTGAGAGTTGCTTCAAAATGTCGCAGGTCGGGACGGGGTAGACTTTGGTGGCGTAAAGCTTTGAAAACAGGAGGCGATCTCATAGGTGGTGGTGGTTGTCTCTGTTGTGACTTTCTGGAGAGGAGTGACATCTCTCTTATAGGCTCAGGAAGGTAGTCGAATAGGCCGCGTGGGGAGTTGAAACGAAGAGTCGGGGTGGTAAATTGAATAAGCAGCCATCGAAACTGTACAGTCTTCGCCTTCAATGCCCACTGAGCAACACGTTTCTGATTCATGTAGTCGTTCAAAAGTCTAAGTTCTCACCGTATTCCTACGTTTTGGCCACTGGCTTACTATAAGGGGTGTAACATATTATCCTCCTAAGGTTATGGTTTAATGACGTCATCTCTCAAGTAGGTATGTCTCTCTAGATTTACCATTCCTCATACAAGAGCGAACAATATGAGTAGTCGTCATGGGGGCCAATCCATGTCGCACCCAATCATTACCTTGTATTTGGTTTGGTGCATCTCGCATTCTAACTCTTGGTCAACCTCACTAGCTTTTAAACAAAAGTTTTATTGGAATTGAAATCAAGTTCCCAAATCTTATTTTGAGCAAAATCTATCGTTCCTGGCTAGAGGTTTTTGCTCGAACTTGGTCGTGTGACTTTAACTCTTGAGTTACAAATCCTTCAGCTTGCCATTTCATTAAGAAGTAAAAGTTCACTCAACAGGGTTGTCTTTAGCTCTTACAAGTCCTTACAATACTTATTACAAGGTTGTAGCTGCATACAAATTCTTTCAGGTTGGCTATACTTTGTTGTGTCTTCTTCTTGTATCTTGCGGCATTCTTCGGTCATCCAGTTCACTGAGGCCTTGGAGTACCATTTTTTGAACACTTATTTGCGTAGTGTCCCTTTTGTTTGCACTTGTAACAAGTGATTGTCTCGAGATCCTTCTTAACCACCGGTTTGGAGTGGTGTTGTCCATTTCCTCCATTATGATTTCCATTGTCTCCATTATGATGATCGTTGGAGTGGTTTCCATTGTTTCCACCATTGTGCCTATGGCCATTGAAATTACCATTCCCATAGTCTTCACTGAGGTGGGGTCTCTTGTGGAAATGTCCAGTGTGGTTCTTGCCATTGTTGAGTTTCCGCTTACGGTTTTCCTCCTTCCTTATGTTGTTATCCAGAGTAACCGCTTGGTCTAGCAGAGCCTGGTAGTTTGGATCATAAGCTATTGACAGAGGTATCTTCAGTTCCCCTTTGAGTCCACTGAGAAACTTATCTTTTCTCTTGGCATCAGTGTCAATGTCTTCTGGTGCGTATCTTGACAGAGAGCAGAAGTCATCCATGTACTCCTTTAGTGTCCTGTCACCGTGCTTTAGAGTGCGGAACTCATCTTTCTTTAGATTCATAATGCCCGTGGAGATATGAGCATTACGAAAGCCTTCCCTGAAGGAATCCCAGTCCAGACCTTCAATTGGATTGGTGACTTGGTAAGTATCCCACCACATTGCAGTTGGTCCCTCTAGCAGGTGAGCAGTGAATCTAATCTTTTCAGCATCTGTGCAATCACAGGTAACTAAGTCCTTACTGACTGAACGCAGCCAGTCGTCGGCCACTATTGGGTCTGTGGCAGATGAAAACTTATTGGGTCTGAGCTTCAGGAAACGAGCTAATCGGTCTACTTGAGGTGGGGGTGGTGGATTGTTGTTGTTGTTCATGAGGTTGGTGCTTGCTTGGATGAATTGGGTCATCATCTGCATGAGCTGGGCTTGACCTGTGGCTAACTGTTGAACCACATCATTGATGTTGTTGTCATTGTTGTTGTTGCTGTTGTTGTTTTCACGGCGAGGCGGCATCTGAGGTGGTTTTAGCATAGGTGAGTAATAGATAGATAGAACTAAAGAAGAAAAATTTCCTACCCAGACATAAACAACAAACCATGCAACAAACAAACATAAATCAAACAATCATTGAAAATTCCTTTTGATAAGTTTTGGAAAAACATGCTAACAAAATAATATGGTCATACATCAATTTTGTATGATCATAGAAGCATCTATAAGTCGTTGGTTCTATAAACTAAAATCTTGGTGGTCTATTCTATTATAGTTTTCATTGTTCCATTTCTTATTTCCACTTCCCAATGCATCGTTGGTGTTGGGCTACCTTCATATCCACATGTTCTCGAGCTCTTTGTTGGTCTTCAATGTAGTTCTTCATGTTGGATCAAGGTCAACCTATGAAGTAGAAGTCTCATTCTTCTAGCACATTGTGTTCTTGTGTCCTTTCTTGAAGGTTCCGAGAGTTGGGTCATCTAAGGGAATCATTTGAAAATGAAGTAGGGGAGAAATACAAGGAGTTTCAAGATGCAACATTCTTTTAAAATAGAAGTAAGATGAGATAGAGAATTTTATCCTAGGTTCTTCCTATCTCTAGTCCAAACCTAGGGTCTCGATCCTACAGGCAACACTATGCTCTGATACCATTCTGTAGCGCCCTGCCTTTTGCTAAAGACAGAACTCCTGTGTAATGTGCCATTCCCTGGATCAGTAGATAGCACCACAGTACAAAATAAGTAATCATTGCAATAGCATCAATATTACAACGTAAATCCAGTTACATAGGTATTTAACCTTACGAGTTCACAGCATAAAGCATAGTTGCAGTGAGCCTTCATTCTTCATCACGTGCCATAGGCAGACATGTTGGAATGTAGTCTCGAGATCCTACTCCTGGTTCCTTACTCGATATAAAACCTGCACGTTTGAATATGCAGCCCCGAAGGGGTCAGTACAATGATGTACTGGCAAATGACACATATTTGGTGGATGTTGTGAGGAGCCTATCTACATGAAAATTTGGCTGGTGGATCTCACAGGCTAATTTGCATAGGGCCAGTTTTATCCTACAGTTCCTTCTCAAAGTTTTTCCTTTCGAGTTTTATATTATCAAGGGTTGAAATAACCCCCAAATGCCACATACTAGCTAGGCATGTAGCACTGGGTGAAATTCAACAAAGCCAGAACCTCAGGCACCACCACCCCTCGGAGTGTATGGTCCTTAGTTCCTACCTAGGGGTTTTCTAGATAGATTTTAATCATTCAGAAGAGGTGATGAGATTATTCCGTACATTCCATGTCTAGAGACTCAATTGTCCATAACCGAGGGCACGGCTAATCGATTAGTTTTATACACCTTGCAAGGGTTGTGCACGTTCACCTTACGATTCATTTTATGCCCATACATAAAATGAAACGAGACCTTTTAGAGGAGAGGACAACTAACTGGGCAAGATCCGCTCCCAACCTATAATTCAGCTACCACCATCTTCTTGCCGACAAGTTGTACTCCCACATCTAATCAGTCAAGACAGAGCCCATAATGTCATAAGGCTGCACTGGAAGTACACTAAGCATGGAAGACATAGCCATCTCTTTGTTCCTGGGTGGCAAACCACAAGTGTACGCCCAGGCAGCAACTACACGATGTGTAGCCCCAGGTCGCCACTCAACATCGCCTCCATTATCAAACCAATCCACCCAGGTGTTTCATTTTAGTTGAAGTTCTTAAATTGTTCACAAAACACTTTTCAAGTGACCTTAGCATGGCATCAATATTTTTCAAAGTATTTAGCATCCTAACAGGTGGGGTTTGAGGGATTGCTACACACTACTAGGATCTAAGCATTGGTAAAACAGTTGAGTAAAACACCTATCATGCATACTACAAGAGGTGAATACACTAATGCATAATAAACTGGGTAAAGGGGGCATGTGTGTCACTTGCCTTTTTGAAGATCACGACGTTCCACTTCTCTCAACTAAGCACGTAGCTCTTCGCACAAACTATAGCACAGAAATAGCATACCATAAACAGACCATTCAAACACAATCAAACAAATCAAACAATTGAAAAGTGTTTGTTTAACAATTTAGATTTATTGAGATGTTATGACAAGAAAGATATGGTAAAGGATCATGATCTGTGAGATATGGATCGGAGAGCTTAGTTGGGAGAGATCAATATGATCTGGGAGAGGATTGAACTAGGCAAATATAATTGGTGAAGTTTTTATGCTTTATCAAAGCATGAATGAGCTTCAGAAAAGTTCATGTGAAACAGATCACATAGGTGTGGGATAGTGCAACCACAATACTATTTGAATAAGTGTAACAACATTTATTCTTTAATTAGTATATGTCACACTTAGGCACTAGGCTAGATTTTAAGAATGCTTGAAGTACTCAATTAGCACATTTGCAAGTTGAATAGTTCAATACATGTGAACCATAACTAACTAGGCATTGGATTGGGTATAAATGATTGGTATTTGAGAGCATAGCTCAAAATGGTTCATTGATCAACATGGTGTATAACACATACTACGGTATGGGTTATATCAACACCACATCAACAAAATCTAGGTTTGAGATGCATTCATATTCTACTCGAGTAGCACAATTGCAATTTGAGTATAATATGAATTAGACAAAATATGTCTAGTTGGACAAGGTATGGGTCAAGGATTCATGAAACATTGAGTTACTCAATTAACTCATTTGTTAATTGAATAGTTCTACACAGGGAATCAGGATCAGTTGAATAGATGATTGAGTATGGGTAGATAACATTTGAGATTATGGTTTTAGATTCCTATTTGGTACAAGGAGTGTCGGATAGGTGCCGTAATGTTGATTAGATCAACACCTAAGATAGTAAGAATAGAATCCTATGATTGAGGTGCATCACACTTTACTCAAACAACACTATTGTAATTTGAATATGTGTGAGCTATACAAGATAGGTCTAAGTGAAATGATCTTGATCAAGATGTTATTTAGATAACAATGATGACTAGGTATGATTATAATATTGGCTATGGTAGAAGGAATCACTAATTGAAATAGAAATAGAATTTATCTATATAGGAACTACTCAAATTCTCATATTAGAATTTGAATAATTGTGAAGTGGTTCAAGAAATTATGGAAGTGATGCTACTGAGTAGCTTGCAGTAAAACAAAGTCACTGCAATTGGTTTCACTCCAAAATAAGTTATAGAATTTGAATTATCACCTAAATGGTGATTTGGACAAATTTGAATGCACAAAGTGTGTGCACGTATCAAATTTGGATTTTCTTGATCCTATGATGTTCTACAAGTTGAGAGGATTCCAGAGACTACAAATTCATAATTTTTGGACACTTGGTTCAAATGATATGAATTAATCATGCTAACAGAGAGTTTGATTCCAATTTGAAAATAGTTTCAAATTGAACCCATAAAATATAAGATATTATTTCACTAATGGATTCTAGATTTCCTAAGGATTCCAACGGTATATTATTTGCTATTTTTGGATGCAGGGATCAAAAGATATGGATTTTACAAGATTGGACTAAATTCTGATTTGTAATTTCTAATTTGAATCGAGTTAGATCTGGATGCGACACGTGGCGTGTTCTGGTTGGTGGGTACCGGTTCGGTTGGATTGAGGTCGTGGGCCGTTAGATCTAAAGTGATTTGTACGTCCCAGATGGACCGGTACCTCTTCAGTTAAGTGATTTGTCTGATTCGTTGGATCAAGATCGGACGGTCACTGAGAGAGGGAGAGAAGTCTCACCGGGCTAGCTAGGGTTCCGATGAGGTTTGCCGGCGAGGCGTGCAGAGGTCGACCTCCGGCGAGGCTCCGGTGGTCCAAATCGACGTGGGAGTTGCGGATGACGTGCGGAGGAGGACGGTGATCTCGTTTGTTTGGTCGTCGTCGATGATTGCTTCCTTCTGCGAGGTGTAGGCGCGGCTGGAGCGGCTTCGGGCGGAGGTGCGCTTCGGTCGTTGATGTCGGGCTTGGTCTGCAGGCGCCGGAATCGTCGACGCACGGCCGCAGAACATGCGGGCCTCCGATGAGGAATCAGAGCAGCCTGACGGCGCAATCCGCAGCAGAGGGAAGGGGGAAAAAGGAGAGGATGATGCAGGGGTCTTATAGGCACGGCGAGAGATCGAAACGGCCAGTCTTTAATCGGGAATTTAATCGGGGGAGGGGAGTTACTGCGGGGACTCGGTCTCCGGCGAGATCAACGCGAGGAAGAAGAAGCTGACTCGGTCTGACTGCTGGGGCCCACATGTCAGCGAGGGAAAGAGGTGAGATGGTACCGGTTCAGGGAAACTTTGGGATGGGCCGCGGGCTGTTTCTCTTCTGGGCTGAAATGGTTTCCGGGGTCCAGTTATATTTTTATTTTCTTCTTTCTCTTTTTCTTTTTCTGCTTTCTTGTTTCTTTCATAGATTTTGTAATTTTGATTTAAATGACTTCAAACCAACTTTGTAAAGTTTCAAAAATTTAGCTTAACATTCTAAAACAGTAAGAACATGTTTTCATAAATAAAACTAATTTCCAAATAAAACTCTAATATTTAGCCAAAGGGCTTATTTGCATAAATCAAGTAGAAGTAAGATTTTAAAGTAATCCTTTTAAATTTAGAGAATAAACCTTACAAAATAGTTTTTTTGTAATATCCTTTTCAAACATTCCTTTGGCATAGAAAACTTTATAAATCATTTTGTAAACATCCCTTTGCAAGATAGCTTGCATAGGTTTGAATAAAAAGAAAGGAAAATAGTATTTTGAACATTTGCTTTTCTCGAAGAAGTTCTTCAAGAAATAAATAGAAGGTTTAAAATAGTTTTCAATAAGGCTTTCAAATAGACTCAGAAAGTTTTAAATCTCAGTGAATTTTAAATCAACACAAGCAAAATAAAAACGAAAATTTTCCCCCAAAATTTGATAAAATCTTGGGATGTTACAGACTACCACCCTTAAAGAAATCTCGTCCTCGAGATTGGAGAGGCTAGAAAGAAAGTAGGTATTAGGTTATCTGGGTGGCTACCACCCTTAAAAGAAAATTCCTCTTGGTGGTATCTTGATGCTTCCTTAGGCACTTGCATTTTGTTCCCAGCTTGCATTCACTGTTGTGCCATTTTCCGATGTTCACAACTATGTTCCAAAAGTGGGTACACCAAGGGTTCCATCCAATTCTGGTGATAGGCAGATATCATCCATCGCGTTTTCTTCAACAAGGTAGTCCACATCGTCTAAGGATGTGTATCTAGCCTTTTCTTGGTCGGTCCTCACCAAGGCTAAGATAGCATACAGGCCATCACCATACTCCTTGTTGCTTTTTAGCTGATTTTCATTGCAGAATCTCAAAAGATAACTCAGTGCTAAGTATTGCATGTTTGCCCCACGAACATGATGAGACCACACATCCCAATGAGTTAGGATGGCATCTCTCTGCGGGCTTCTCAAGCATTTCATAGGGGTAAACAAGGTAGACTCTGTAAGAGGCACTTGCACCTTTAAGGGACGGAAGGTCACCTTATAACCAGCCTTGTTGAACCCATTCAAGTTACCGGAGCAAGTCGTGCTACTTGCCACAGGTATCAGATGGTCCTTAAGAATTCCTTTAGCAACCGTCTTCATAGTTGTTGAAAGGCGCTGATCAACTTGATCGCATCTCGAAGATGAACTCCCTTGCAGGAAAAAGGGATCTAACGAAGCTCTCATGGGCAAGAAAGTAGTTTCAGGGATTCTGAGAGTTGCTTCAAAATGTCGCAGGTCGGGACGGGGTAGACTTTGGTGGCGTAAAGCTTTGAAAACAGGAGGCGATCTCATAGGTGGTGGTGGTTGTCTCTGTTGTGACTTTCTGGAGAGGAGTGACATCTCTCTTATAGGCTCAGGAAGGTAGTCGAATAGGCCGCGTGGGGAGTTGAAACGAAGAGTCGGGGTGGTAAATTGAATAAGCAGCCATCGAAACTGTACAGTCTTCGCCTTCAATGCCCACTGAGCAACACGTTTCTGATTCATGTAGTCGTTCAAAAGTCTAAGTTCTCACCGTATTCCTACGTTTTGGCCACTGGCTTACTATAAGGGGTGTAACATATTATCCTCCTAAGGTTATGGTTTAATGACGTCATCTCTCAAGTAGGTATGTCTCTCTAGATTTACCATTCCTCATACAAGAGCGAACAATATGAGTAGTCGTCATGGGGGCCAATCCATGTCGCACCCAATCATTACCTTGTATTTGGTTTGGTGCATCTCGCATTCTAACTCTTGGTCAACCTCACTAGCTTTTAAACAAAAGTTTTATTGGAATTGAAATCAAGTTCCCAAATCTTATTTTGAGCAAAATCTATCGTTCCTGGCTAGAGGTTTTTGCTCGAACTTGGTCGTGTGACTTTAACTCTTGAGTTACAAATCCTTCAGCTTGCCATTTCATTAAGAAGTAAAAGTTCACTCAACAGGGTTGTCTTTAGCTCTTACAAGTCCTTACAATACTTATTACAAGGTTGTAGCTGCATACAAATTCTTTCAGGTTGGCTATACTTTGTTGTGTCTTCTTCTTGTATCTTGCGGCATTCTTCGGTCATCCAGTTCACTGAGGCCTTGGAGTACCATTTTTTGAACACTTATTTGCGTAGTGTCCCTTTTGTTTGCACTTGTAACAAGTGATTGTCTCGAGATCCTTCTTAACCACCGGTTTGGAGTGGTGTTGTCCATTTCCTCCATTATGATTTCCATTGTCTCCATTATGATGATCGTTGGAGTGGTTTCCATTGTTTCCACCATTGTGCCTATGGCCATTGAAATTACCATTCCCATAGTCTTCACTGAGGTGGGGTCTCTTATGGAAATGTCCAGTGTGGTTCTTGCCATTGTTGAGTTTCCGCTTACGGTTTTCCTCCTTCCTTATGTTGTTATCCAGAGTAACCGCTTGGTCTAGCAGAGCCTGGTAGTTTGGATCATAAGCTATTGACAGAGGTATCTTCAGTTCCCCTTTGAGTCCACTGAGAAACTTATCTTTTCTCTTGGCATCAGTGTCAATGTCTTCTGGTGCGTATCTTGACAGAGAGCAGAAGTCATCCATGTACTCCTTTAGTGTCCTGTCACCCTGCTTTAGAGTGCGGAACTCATCTTTCTTTAGATTCATAATGCCCGTGGAGATATGAGCATTACGAAAGCCTTCCCTGAAGGAATCCCAGTCCAGACCTTCAATTGGATTGGTGACTTGGTAAGTATCCCACCACATTGCAGCTGGTCCCTCTAGCAGGTGAGCAGTGAATCTAATCTTTTCAGCATCTGTGCAATCACAGGTAACTAAGTCCTTACTGACTGAACGCAGCCAGTCGTCGGCCACTATTGGGTCTGTGGCAGATGAAAACTTATTGGGTCTGAGCTTCAGGAAACGAGCTAATCGGTCTACTTGAGGTGGGGGTGGTGGATTGTTGTTGTTGTTCATGAGGTTGGTGCTTGCTTGGATGAATTGGGTCATCATCTGCATGAGCTGGGCTTGACCTGTGGCTAACTGTTGAACCACATCATTGATGTTGTTGTCATTGTTGTTGTTGCTGTTGTTGTTTTCACGGCGAGGCGGCATCTGAGGTGGTTTTAGCATAGGTGAGTAATAGATAGATAGAACTAAAGAAGAAAAATTTCCTACCCAGACATAAACAACAAACCATGCAACAAACAAACATAAATCAAACAATCATTGAAAATTCCTTTTGATAAGTTTTGGAAAAACATGCTAACAAAATAATATGGTCATACATCAATTTTGTATGATCATAGAAGCATCTATAAGTCGTTGGTTCTATAAACTAAAATCTTGGTGGTCTATTCTATTATAGTTTTCATTGTTCCATTTCTTATTTCCACTTCCCAATGCATCGTTGGTGTTGGGCTACCTTCATATCCACATGTTCTCGAGCTCTTTGTTGGTCTTCAATGTAGTTCTTCATGTTGGATCAAGGTCAACCTATGAAGTAGAAGTCTCATTCTTCTAGCACATTGTGTTCTTGTGTCCTTTCTTGAAGGTTCCGAGAGTTGGGTCATCTAAGGGAATCATTTGAAAATGAAGTAGGGGAGAAATACAAGGAGTTTCAAGATGCAACATTCTTTTAAAATAGAAGTAAGATGAGATAGAGAATTTTATCCTAGGGTCTTCCTATCTCTAGTCCAAACCTAGGGTCTCGATCCTACAGGCAACACTATGCTCTGATACCATTCTGTAGCGCCCTGCCTTTTGCTAAAGACAGAACTCCTGTGTAATGTGCCATTCCCTGGATCAGTAGATAGCACCACAGTACAAAATAAGTAATCATTGCAATAGCATCAATATTACAACGTAAATCCAGTTACATAGGTATTTAACCTTACGAGTTCACAGCATAAAGCATAGTTGCAGTGAGCCTTCATTCTTCATCACGTGCCACAGGCAGACATGTTGGAATGTAGTCTCGAGATCCTACTCCTGGTTCCTTACTCGATATAAAACCTGCACGTTTGAATATGCAGCCCCGAAGGGGTCAGTACAATGATGTACTGGCAAATGACACATATTTGGTGGATGTTGTGAGGAGCCTATCTACATGAAAATTTGGCTGGTGGATCTCACAGGCTAATTTGCATAGGGCCAGTTTTATCCTACAGTTCCTTCTCAAAGTTTTTCCTTTCGAGTTTTATATTATCAAGGGTTGAAATAACCCCCAAATGTCACATACTAGCTAGGCATGTAGCACTGGGTGAAATTCAACAAAGCCGGAACCTCAGGCACCACCACCCCTCGGAGTGTATGGTCCTTAGTTCCTACCTAGGGGTTTTCTAGATAGATTTTAATCATTCAGAAGAGGTGATGAGATTATTCCGTACATTCCATGTCTAGAGACTCAATTGTCCATAACCGAGGGCACGGCTAATCGATTAGTTTTATACACCTTGCAAGGGTTGTGCACGTTCACCTTACGATTCATTTTATGCCCATACATAAAATGAAACGAGACCTTTTAGAGGAGAGGACAACTAACTGGGCAAGATCCGCTCCCAACCTATAATTCAGCTACCACCATCTTCTTGCCGACAAGTTGTACTCCCACATCTAATCAGTCAAGACAGAGCCCATAATGTCATAAGGCTGCACTGGAAGTACACTAAGCATGGAAGACATAGCCATCTCTTTGTTCCTGGGTGGCAAACCATAAGTGTACGCCCAGGCAGCAACTACACGATGTGTAGCCCCAGGTCGCCACTCAACATCGCCTCCATTATCAAACCAATCCACCCAGGTGTTTCATTTTAGTTGAAGTTCTTAAATTGATCACAAAACACTTTTCAAGTGACCTTAGCATGGCATCAATATTTTTCAAAGTATTTAGCATCCTAACAGGTGGGGTTTGAGGGATTGCTACACACTACTAGGATCTAAGCATTGGTAAAACAGTTGAGTAAAACACCTATCATGCATACTACAAGAGGTGAATACACTAATGCATAATAAACTGGGTAAAGGGGGCATGTGTGTCACTTGCCTTTTTGAAGATCACGACGTTCCGCTTCTCTCAACTAAGCACGTAGCTCTTCGCACAAACTATAGCACAGAAATAGCATACCATAAACAGACCATTCAAACACAATCAAACAAATCAAACAATTGAAAAGTGTTTGTTTAACAATTTAGATTTATTGAGATGTTATGACAAGAAAGATATGGTAAAGGATCATGATCTGTGAGATATGGATCGGAGAGCTTAGTTGGGAGAGATCAATATGATCTGGGAGAGGATTGAACTAGGCAAATATAATTGGTGAAGTTTTTATGCTTTATCAAAGCATGAATGAGCTTCAGAAAAGTTCATGTGAAACAGATCACATAGGTGTGGGATAGTGCAACCACAATACTATTTGAATAAGTGTAACAACATTTATTCTTTAATTAGTATATGTCACACTTAGGCACTAGGCTAGATTTTAAGAATGCTTGAAGTACTCAATTAGCACATTTGCAAGTTGAATAGTTCAATACATGTGAACCATAACTAACTAGGCATTGGATTGGGTATAAATGATTGGTATTTGAGAGCATAGCTCAAAATGGTTCATTGATCAACATGGTGTATAACACATACTACGGTATGGGTTATATCAACACCACATCAACAAAATCTAGGTTTGAGATGCATTCATATTCTACTCGAGTAGCACAATTGCAATTTGAGTATAATATGAATTAGACAAAATATGTCTAGTTGGACAAGGTATGGGTCAAGGATTCATGAAACATTGAGTTACTCAATTAACTCATTTGTTAATTGAATAGTTCTACACAGGGAATCAGGATCAGTTGAATAGATGATTGAGTATGGGTAGATAACATTTGAGATTATGGTTTTAGATTCCTATTTGGTACAAGGAGTGTCGGATAGGTGCCGTAATGTTGATTAGATCAACACCTAAGATAGTAAGAATAGAATCCTATGATTGAGGTGCATCACACTTTACTCAAACAACACTATTGTAATTTGAATATGTGTGAGCTATACAAGATAGGTCTAAGTGAAATGATCTTGATCAAGATGTTATTTAGATAACAATGATGACTAGGTATGATTATAATATTGGCTATGGTAGAAGGAATCACTAATTGAAATAGAAATAGAATTTATCTATATAGGAACTACTCAAATTCTCATATTAGAATTTGAATAATTGTGAAGTGGTTCAAGAAATTATGGAAGTGATGCTACTGAGTAGCTTGCAGTAAAACAAAGTCACTGCAATTGGTTTCACTCCAAAATAAGTTATAGAATTTGAATTATCACCTAAATGGTGATTTGGACAAATTTGAATGCACAAAGTGTGTGCACGTATCAAATTTGGATTTTCTTGATCCTATGATGTTCTACAAGTTGAGAGGATTCCAGAGACTACAAATTCATAATTTTTGGACACTTGGTTCAAATGATATGAATTAATCATGCTAACAGAGAGTTTGATTCCAATTTGAAAATAGTTTCAAATTGAACCCATAAAATATAAGATATTATTTCACTAATGGATTCTAGATTTCCTAAGGATTCCAACGGTATATTATTTGCTATTTTTGGATGCAGGGATCAAAAGATATGGATTTTACAAGATTGGACTAAATTCTGATTTGTAATTTCTAATTTGAATCGAGTTAGATCTGGATGCGACACGTGGCGTGTTCTGGTTGGTGGGTACCGGTTCGGTTGGATTGAGGTCGTGGGCCGTTAGATCTAAAGTGATCTGTACGTCCCAGATGGACCGGTACCTCTTCAGTTAAGTGATTTGTCTGATTCGTTGGATCAAGATCGGACGGTCACTGAGAGAGGGAGAGAAGTCTCACCGGGCTAGCTAGGGTTCCGATGAGGTTTGCCGGCGAGGCGTGCAGAGGTTGACCTCCGGCGAGGCTCCGGTGGTCCAAATCGACGTGGGAGTTGCGGATGACGTGCGGAGGAGGACGGTGATCTCGTTTGTTTGGTCGTCGTCGATGATTGCTTCCTTCTGCGAGGTGTAGGCGCGGCTGGAGCGGCTTCGGGCGGAGGTGCGCTTCGGTCGTTGATGTCGGGCTTGGTCTGCAGGCGCCGGAATCGTCGACGCACGGCCGCAGAACATGCGGGCCTCCGATGAGGAATCAGAGCAGCCTGACGGCGCAATCCGCAGCAGAGGGAAGGGGGAAAAGGAGAGGAGGATGCAGGGGTCTTATAGGCACGGCGAGAGATCGAAACGGCCAATCTTTAATCGGGAATTTAATCGGGGGAGGGGAGTTACTGCGGGGACTCGGTCTCCGGCGAGATCAACGCGAGGAAGAAGAAGCTGACTCGGTCTGACTGCTGGGGCCCACATGTCAGCGAGGGAAAGAGGTGAGATGGTACCGGTTCGGGGAAACTTCGGGATGGGCCGCGGGCTGTTTCTCTTCTGGGCTGAAATGGTTTCCGGGGTCCAGTTATATTTTTATTTTCTTCTTTCTCTTTTTCTTTTTCTGCTTTCTTGTTTCTTTCATAGATTTTGTAATTTTGATTTAAATGACTTCAAACCAACTTTGTAAAGTTTCAAAAATTCAGCTTAACATTCTAAAACAGTAAGAACATGTTTTCATAAATAAAACTAATTTCCAAATAAAACTCTAATATTTAGCCAAAGGGCTTATTTGCATAAATCAAGTAGAAGTAAGATTTTAAAGTAATCCTTTTAAATTCAGAGAATAAACTTTACAAAATAGTTTTTTTGTAATATCCTTTTCAAACATTCCTTTGGCATAGAAAACTTTATAAATCATTTTGTAAACATCCCTTTGCAAGATAGCTTGCATAGGTTTGAATAAAAAGAAAGGAAAATAGTATTTTGAACATTTGCTTTTCTCGAAGAAGTTCTTCAAGAAATAAATAGAAGGTTTAAAATAGTTTTCAATAAGGCTTTCAAATAGACTCAGAAAGTTTTAAATCTCTGTGAATTTTTAATCAACACAAGCAAAATAAAAACGAAAATTTTCCCCCAAAATTTGATAAAATCTTGGGATGTTACAGCGAAGGCCTTTCTTCTACTTTTATGTTGAGTCACCACCTTCTATCTGTATGCACCATTAAGAGAGCATAGTTGTCATTCTTAGTATAATATGCATTTTCCCAAAGTTCATTGATTGATTCATATTGTTGGTTTCACTTGTTCTCAAATTATTTGTATCTAGTCGCCCTCTTAAACTTGAAGGTGTCCTATGCATTTATGTTTTGCTCTCTTTGAAGGACAAGCTGAAAACCATTTGTATGTTTTTCCTTATGATTTGAACACACGTTTGACTTTCATTGTTTCATTTTCATGATCTTTTGTTTGTGTTCATTTGCATGTTTACAACATGGTTGCTAAGTTCTTATTGTCAAGATTATATCTTTTATGCCCATGTTTTAAGTTCTTATGATCCCAGCTCACAAATGCTTACATACATGATCAAGGTTGTGTAGGTGCATGTCACCTCAAAAATTATTCTTTTGTTATCACTTACCTACTCGAGGACGAGTAGGAGTTAAGCTTGGGGATGCTTGATACGTCTCCAATGTATCTATAATTTTTGATGCTCCATGCTTGTTTTTACACCATTTGCCTATTGTTTCGTTACACTTCGTGGCACTTTTATGCATTTTCTGGAACTAACCTATTAACGAGTTGCCACAGTGCCAGTTCCCTGTTTTCTGCTGTTTTTGTGTTTCAGAAGTGATACATAGGAAATATTCTCGGAATCGGACGAAACAAGTTCCTGAAGTCTTATTTTACCCGGAAGCTTCCAGAGATCCGAAGGAGAGTAGGAGGGGGGCCACCAGGGCCCCACACGCAGGCGTGGCGCGGCTAGGGGCCTGGCCGCATGAGCCTGGTGTGAGGGCCCCTGGCTCCTCCTCTGACATCGCCCCTTCGCCTATAAAGACCCCCCGACAGAAAAAAAACCTAAGTACCCGATCACTTTTCTAGAACACATTGCGATCCGCCGCCGCCGTCGACCCGAAGATCGGGAGGGTCCAGAAGCTCTTCCCGGCACCCTGCCGGAGAGGGGAATGGCCACCGGAGGTCTTCTTCATCGCCATGCTTGCCTCCAGAGTGATGAGTGAGTAGTCTACCTTGGACTATGGGTCCATAGCAGTAGCTAGATGGTTGTCTTCTCCACCATGTGCTTCATGTTTAGATCTCATGAGCTGCCCTACATGATTGAGATCACCGTTATGTAATTCTACATGTTTGGTTTGTTGGGATCCGATGAATATTGGTGTTTATGATTGAGTTGTTGTACTGAATATTATCTTTTGTTATCTCTATGTTGTTTATGATCTTGCATGCTCTCCGTTGTTAGTAGCTATCTTGGCCGAGTAGTTGCTAGTGACTCCAAGAGGGGGTATTTATGCTCGATAGTGGGTTCATGCCTCTATTTAACCTGGGGGAGTGACAGAAACCTCTAAGGTTGTAGATGTCCTATTGCTACTAGGGAGAAAACAACATTCATATGCTCAAGGGCATATGCTTTGTTTACATTACACACTTTGCTTAATGCAATTATCCGTTGTTCGCAACTTAATACTCATGGGGTGTTCGGATTGATATCCCCGGGAGTGGATTATTAGTCATAGATGAAGTTGGATGGCGGTCTATGTATTTTGTTGTAATGCCCAGAGTAAATCTCATAGTGATCTTCTTGACATATTGCTAGCGGTTGATGGCGCCCAGTTGACGAGGAAGGTTATTCTTCTTCGTTCCCCGGCAACGGCGCCAGAAAAGTAGCTGATGCTTAAGGTGAATGTGGCAACAGACAGTCCTTGTGCGTGGTGAATGACCAGCCCGTTGGGAACCCCAAGAGGAAGGTATGATGAGTGCAGCGGCTAGTTTTCCCTCAGTTAAGAAACCAAGGTTTATCGATCAGGAGAAGAGAGACGATGACGACTAAAGGTGTTTGTGGAACCTGCACACACACAAACAAATACTTTGTCCCCAACTTGCGATGAGGTTGTCAATCTCACCGGTTTGCTTGAAACAAAGGTTACGAGTGTATCGAGTGGAAAACAGTAGTAATATGCGAGTAAAATAAACAGTGCGGGAAAAGTAAACAGGTGATTGCAATATGATTAAAATAGGACCGGGGTCCACAGTTCACTAGTGGTGTCTCTCCATAGATAAATAACATGCTGGGTAAACAAATTACAGTTGGGCAATTGATAGAATAAAGATAACGTGATATGTCAAGAAGATCACTATGAGATTTACTCTGGGCATTACAACAAAATACATAGACCGCCATCCAACTGCATCTATGACTAATAATCCACCCTCGGGGATATCATCCGAACACCCCAAAAGTATTAAGTTGCGAACAACAGATAATTGCATTAAGCAAAGTGTGTAATGTAAACAAAGCATATGCCCTTGAGCATATGAATGTTGTTTTCTCCCTAGTAGCAACAGCACATCTACCACCTTAGAGGTTTCTGTCACTCCCCCAGGTGAAATAGAGGCATGAACCCACTATCGAGCATAAATACCCCCTCTTGGAGTCACTAGCAACTACTCGGCCAAGATAGCTACTAACAACGGAGAGCATGCAAGATCATAAACAACATAGAGATAACAAAAGATATAATTCAGTACAACAACTTAATCATAAACACCAATATTCATCGGATCCCAACAAACCAACATCATAGAATTACATAACGGTGATCTCAATCATGTAGGGCAGCTCATGAGATCTAAACATGAAGCACATGGTGGAGAAGACAACCATCTAGCTACTGCTATGGACCCATAGTCCAAGGTAGACTACTCACTCATCGCTCCGGAGGCAAGCATGGCGATGAAGAAGACCTCCGGTGGCGATTCCCCTCTCCGGCAGGGTGCCGGGAAGAGCTTCTGGACCCTCCCGATCTTCGGGTCGACGGCGGCGGCGGATTGCGATGTATTCTGGAAAACTGATTGGGCCCTTAGGTTTTTCTCGTCAGGGGGTATATATAGGCGAAAGTACGATGTCAGAGGAGGGACCACGGCCCCTCACGCGGGCCCGGCGCGGCCAGGGGGGTGGCCGCGCCGCCCCTGTGTGTAGGGGCCACGTGGCCCCCCTCCGTCAGGTCTTCGGATGTTTGGGAGCTTCCCCGTGAAATATGACTTCAGGAACTTGTTTCGTCCAATTCCGAGAATATTTCCTGTGTATCACTTCTGAAACACAAAAACAGCAGAAAACAGGAAATTTGCACTGTGGCACTTCGTTAATAGGTTAGTTCCGGAAAATGTATAAAAGTACCACTAAGTGTAACGAAACAATATACAAATGGTGTAAAAACAAGCATGGAGCATCAAAAATTATAGATACGTTTGAGACGTATCAAGCATCCCCAAGCTTAACTCCTGCTCGTCCTTGAGTAGGTAAGTGATAACAAAAGAATAATTTTTGAGGTGACATGCACCTACACAATCTTGATCATATATGTAAGCATTGATGAGCTGGGATCAATAGAACTTAAAACATGGGCATGAAAGATATAATCATGACAATAAGAACTTAGCAACCATGTTGTAAACATGCAAATGAACACAAACAAAAGATCATGATAATGAAACAATGAAAGTCAAACGTGTGTTCAAATCATAAGGAAAAACATACAAATGGTTTTTAGCTTGTCCTTCAAAGAGAGCAAAACATAAATGCATAGGACACCTCAAAGTTTAAGAGGGCGACTAGATGCAAATAATTTAAGAACAAGTGAAACCAACAATATGAGTCAATCAATGAACTTTGGGACAATGCATATCACACTAAGAATGACAACTATGCTCTCTTAATGGTGCATAAAGAAAGAAGGTGGTGACTCAACATAAAAGTAAAAGAAAGGCCCTTCGCAGAGGGAAGCAGTGATTGCAAGTTTTATAACCTTCAAAAATTATGGTACTTACCGGCTTTGAGCTCTCATTGCCCCCATCATAAGCATCTTGAATGGTTAAAGTTAATGCGAGAACAGTTATGATGCATATGCTTGACAAATCATAAGTTGAAAACCTCATGTCCCGTGAATACGAGTACCCTAACTATGCTAATTTACTTAGAGTCCCAAGCAAGGCTCTTGTCATTGTAAGTATATGCATATCATTGAGAACCGCCAATGGGGTACCTCCGTGCCCGATGACATGGAACAAGCCCACACCAAAATGACAGGACAAGCAGACAATGAACACCTCGACATCTCTTTTATTTGCTATATTGTTTAGCTTTTTATTGTGAGATGCGTCGTTGAATGTTCACCATGGGTATGCTGCAAATTTCCACCATGAATTATGCATGGCTTAGATTGGCGGCCCGGCGTTTCCCTAACACATATAAAAACTCCATGATCCTCACAAGATTCCCAATTCATTTCACACAGCGGGCATCCATAAACAAAAGATCACGATATCAACTCAAATAAGAAGTGCAATGTTGAAAGCTTGCCCCATGACAGCATGGCTGGGCTAGAATCCAACTTACAACTTGCAAGCATAACAACTCAGCATAAAAGACCACAATGTCAAAATTTTAAGAACAGGAAAAAGTAAAGTGTGCCTTCCGGTTCGTGAGAGCTTTACTGACCGAATTTCGCATAACACTGGTAAGAGTTTAATTTGAAGAGAAAATAAAAGCAAGTCAAATTTACTTAGAATAGCAAATTGCTAGTAGGTATGTATGGTGGACACAATGGAAAACTTTGGCTTTTAGGAGTTGGATGCACGAGTAGAGCTCATACTCAGTACAAGGCGAGGGCTAGCAAAAGACTGGGAGCGACCAACTAAGAGAGCAATAATGGCCATAATCATGCAAAGCGACAAAGCGACATTAAAAGAAGCATACGATGGCATCAAAAGTCAAAAACTAAATGATCATGAAGGCTAATGGCGACTTTGTAAGAGTCTAACATGTGTGAGCATGCACCAAGTCAACCCAAATAAAGCATCAAGGAGAAAACCAAAATAATGCTTCCATACAATAAAAACAACGCATGATTTTTTCAAAGGCTCATTAAGCAATCTCAGTTATTTGTGACAAGTCATGCTACAGCAAAACCACTAAGCATACTATCAAAAAGACATCAAGCATGACATGAAAAAGCCTAAGCCGCAGTCTACACAAGCTCCTTCTTGTACCACTATTTTGCACAAAGCTTTTTCTCTTTTCCAACACCATTTGAAATTTTTATAAACACCTCTTTTGATGAAAACCAATGAAGATCAGAGGCAAAAATACACCTTGATGAAAAGATATGACAAGATCTGAGCGCATATCAAGGCGAAAACGAAAACCAAAAGCAGTAGCAGAAAAAGTAGAATGCTCGATTTTTAATAAGAGTGAAAACTAGAGCATTCTTTGCAAATGAAAACGAGTACATCTCCTCCAAAGGAAATTTGTTGGGTTCCAACCATTTATTGCAGCAAACAAACAAACTAAACCAACTAAGAAAACTAAAACAACTGACGCTCCAAGAAAAACACATAGTGCATGAAGCAATAAAAATATAGTGTTTTGAAAGGTGACCTGATTTTTGCCGATGAAGAAGGGGTGCCTCGGGGGCATCCCCAAGCTTTGACGCTTGTAATTCTTGGATATTTCTTGGGGTGATGCATGGGCATCCCCAAGCTTGAGCTTTTGTCCATTCTTCAACTCATCTCATCATTCTCCAATCCCTACACTTGAAAACTTCCTTCATACAAAACTAAACACAATTCTATTAGCAACATTAGTGTAAGCATAAAATATATTCAACCTCTTTTAGCTTCAGGTTTCAACTCAAAACCACCACATATAAAGTATATACTACTGTAGAAACTTCCACAAGAGTTCCATGATAAAAAATAACTCAAAAGAAAGCGATAAAGTGGCAAAAACAAATATTGGCAGAAATCTGTCAAAACTGAACAGCTGATAATGGACGAATTTTTGAGGGATTTTCCGTTGCTCAAATCAAAAAGTGTTCAACTAAGAAAAGTTTGGATATAACCTGGGGCATATGAACAAGAAATCGCAGGTCCAAAAGATATACAGATAATTTTCACGAATTTTTACGGTGCAGCACCAAAAACAGTTTCAGGACAGCAACATCCCCAAATCTTTACCTCACTCAAATTAGAGGCTTCTCTTGGCACAAAAACGAAATAAACAAGATAAGGAGCGGTCATTACAGTAGTAATGACTTCCAAGACTCAAATAAAAGAAAAAGTACTGAAAAGAAAACAATGGGTTATCTCCCAAGAGTGCTTTTCTTTAACGCCTTTGAGCTAGGCGCAGAAAAGTGCGAATCAAGTATTTTCAGAAGAAGCATCAAGATCAACAGCAGAGGTCTTATCAATAAGACATTGTATTTCATCCACATAAGTTTTAGAAGACTCTTTGTGATCATTCTTTGGCACACTATTCTCATCAAAAAGATTTTCAGGACAAATCCAGTCAAAATTATTTTCAAAAGCTTCACTCAATCCCAAAAGCTTGCAAGGAATAGGTATTTTGGGCTCTTTATCATCTGTACTAATAACATTTATAGGAGAACCGAGTTTATTAAAACGTTTAAGAACCTTCCTAGCTTCAACAACGACATCCTTAAATTCTAGGCGCAGAGTTTCCAAGATAAAAGCTTTCTTTTCGGGATCCTCAATTTCATGAAGCTTGAGGAACATGTATTGCATATAGGGATTAAGACTAGCAAACCTAGTTTCCAACATATCAATTAAACAAACAGAAGCAACTTCAATACTAGGAGAAAGCTCAATCCAAGACTTTTCCTCAACTTCCTCATGCATACTAATGTGATTAAAGAACTCCTCAATGTTTCTATTTCCAATAATTGAACCACTACCTACTGAGAGGTCCTCCAGAACGAACTTAGGAAACAGCATGATAAACTAAAGTAAAGTAGAAACAACTACCAAGGATTCTAATTTTTTTGGATTTTTGATAAAAAGCAATGCAGGTAAAATAAAATAAAGTAAAGCAAAACAAATAACAAAGTAAAGAATGTGTGTGCGAAGAACTCCCCTCGCAGAAGTCTTCTCTCTTCCCCGGCAACGGCGCCAGAAAAGTAGCTGCTAGCGGTTGATGGCGCCCAGTTGACGAGGGAGGTTATTCTTCTTCGTTCCCCGGCAACGGCGCCAGAAAAGTAGCTGATGCTTAAGGTGAATGTGGCAACAGACAGTCCTTGTGCGTGGTGAATGACCAGCCCGTTGGGAACCCCAAGAGGAAGGTATGATGAGTGCAGCGGCTAGTTTTCCCTCAGTTAAGAAACCAAGGTTTATCGATCAGGAGAAGAGAGACGATGACGACTGAAGGTGTTTGTGGAACCTGCACACACACAAACAAATACTTTGTCCCCAACTTGCGATGAGGTTGTCAATCTCACCGGTTTGCTTGAAACAAAGGTTATGAGTGTATCGAGTGGAAAACAGTAGTAATATGCGAGTAAAATAAACAGTGCAGGAAAAGTAAACAGGTGATTGCAATATGATTAAAATAGGACCGGGGTCCACAGTTCACTAGTGGTGTCTCTCCATAGATAAATAACATGCTGGGTAAACAAATTACAGTTGGGCAATTGATAGAATAAAGATAACGTGATATGTCAAGAAGATCACTATGAGATTTACTCTGGGCATTACAACAAAATACATAGACCGCCATCCAACTGCATCTATGACTAATAATCCACCCTCGGGGATATCATCCGAACACCCCAAAAGTATTAAGTTGCGAACAACAGATAATTGCATTAAGCAAAGTGTGTAATGTAAACAAAGCATATGCCCTTGAGCATATGAATGTTGTTTTCTCCCTAGTAGCAACAGCACATCTACCACCTTAGAGGTTTCTGTCACTCCCCCGGGAGAAATAGAGGCATGAACCCACTATCGAGCATAAATACCCCCTCTTGGAGTCACTAGCAACTACTCGGCCAAGATAGCTACTAACAACGGAGAGCATGCAAGATCATAAACAACATAGAGATAACAAAAGATATAATTCAGTACAGCAACTTAATCATAAACACCAATATTCATCGGATCCCAACAAACCAACATCATAGAATTACATAACGGTGATCTCAATCATGTAGGGCAGCTCATGAGATCTAAACATGAAGCACATGGTGGAGAAGACAACCATTTAGCTACTGCTATCGACCCATAGTCCAAGGTAGACTACTCACTCATCGCTCCGGAGGCAAGCATGGCGATGAAGAAGACCTCCGGTGGCGATTCCCCTCTCCGGCAGGGTGCCGGGAAGAGCTTATGGACCCTCCCAATCTTCGGGTCGACGGCGGCGGCGGATCGCGATGTATTCTGGAAAACTGATCGGGCCCTTAGGTTTTTCTCATCAGGGGGTATATATAGGCGAAAGTACGATGTCAGAGGAGGGACCACGGCCCCTCACGCGGGCCCGGCGCGGCCAGGGGGGTGGCCGCGCCGCCCCTGTGTGTGGGGGCCACGTGGCCCCCCTCCGTCAGGTCTTCGGATGTTTGGGAGCTTCCCCGTGAAATATGACTTCAGGAACTTGTTTCGTCCAATTCCGAGAATATTTCCTGTGTATCACTTCTGAAACACAAAAACAGCAGAAAACAGGAAACTGGCACTGTGGCACTTCGTTAATAGGTTAGTTCCGGAAAATGTATAAAAGTACCACTAAGTGTAACGAAACAATATACAAATGGTGTAAAAACAAGCATGGAGCATCAAAAATTATAGATACGTTTGAGACGTATCACATATCACGTTTATCTTTATTCTATCAATTGCCCAACTGTAATTTGTTTACCCAGCATGTGTTATTTATCTATGGAGAGACACCACTAGTGAACTGTGGACCCCGGTCCTATTTCCATCATATTGCTATCACCTGTTTACTTTACTCGCACTGTTTACTTTATTTGCATACTCTACTATTTTCCACTCGATACGCTCATAACCTTTGTTTCAAGCAAACCGGTGAGATTGACAACCTCATCGTAAGTTGGGAGCAAAGTATTTGTTTGTGTGTGTGCAGGTTCCGCGTTGCAGCTAGCAAGCAAAGCTTGGACGAGGCGCCATATATAAATTGTTTGAAGCCATCGCAAACTAGCAAGCATCACCTTCTGTCGTTTGTCTCTCCTCTCCAAGAACGATAAACCTTAGTTTCTTAACTGAGGGAAAACCAGCTGCTATACTCATCACACCTTCCTCTTGGGGTTCCCAATGGGCTGGTCATTCACCACGCACAAGGACTGTTGCTGGGGGACGAAGAAGAATAATCTCCCTCGTCAACTAGCCATCAGAAGCATGGGAACAAAATGCAGTGTTTAAAGACAAGAAACTAATCATGTATTTTAAAAAAATAAAAGTCTTTGTTGGCTACAAAATTTTGTATTTGAATAAATTCCATTTATTTCAATTTTCTAAAAAAATTGGGTTGTTACAATTATGTGACCCAATTTTTCTTTAATTTCCTCTACATGGTTAGTCATACAACAACTCGAGGAAATAGAGTCATTTTGATCATGGTCACAACTAGAGACAAGCATATCATCACAAAAATTAATCAAGCAAATTTTAGGAGATATACAAGGACCTTTAACACAAGAGTGAGTAAAGAATTTCTTGCAAGAAATGTTTAGATCCAAACTCTCTACATCAATAGGATTTATAGAAATATAATCATTGGTGCAAAGAACAAGACTACCATCATCACATATGATTTCTTCACTCACCATGTCATTACCTTGTGACATGTCACATGTTGGTGAGGTGGAAGAAATTGAACAATCATCACGATCGGATGTGGAAGCAACTTGGAGCTCTTCATGATGTGAAGGTGAAGAGAGCTCCTCGGGTTCACTTTCAACCTTAAGCGAAATGGACCCACCAAATGACTCTTCTAGCTTGGTCCATATCTCATGAGACGTCTTGCACTTTGAACCCATCAAGCAAACATATACTATGGAGCTCACAGACAATAAAATTTCATTAGATACTTGAGCTTCAAGATGTAAATTTTTCTCATCCTCAGTAGATAGATTTTGAAGATCCATCGGAGGAGAAAAACCTACATCTAGAAATCGCTCTATATTTAGACACAAAGTCCAAAGATTAGAAAGCATGCGATTTCTCCATAGCATATAATTTGTGCCATCAAAAATAATTGTGTCATTGTGCACTACATAACTAGCCGACATCTTTACTCTCAAGGCGGTGAAGCCTAAACAAGGAGAGACCTTGCTCTGATACCAATTGAAAGGATGAGATGTCGCCTAGAGGAGGGTGAATAGGCATTTTAAAAACAATTACGGAATTGGATTGAAGGAATGCGGAATTAAACTAATGTTTATTTTCTTCAAGCACAAAACCTAAATATGCTAGGCTCAACTAACTGCACCAACAACAACTTAATAGAAGCAAGATAGCACAAGATATATTTCACAAGTGATAAACAAGATATAAGTACTTCAAGTACGAAGGCTATCACAAGGAAATAAACTCGGGTATAGAGATAACCGAGGCACGCGGAGACGAAGTGTATCCCGATGTTCACTTACAAAAAGTAAGCTAATCACCATTGGAGAGATGCGGGAACCATGAAGGCCCCCGAATGCCACAAAGGCTCACCTTCTTCTCCGAGTCCCCCATGAAGCTAGGGACCCCTTCTTATGGTTAGCTTTTCCTCCACTTCGGACATGACAAGCTCCACAACCACTTCACAAATCCCATGATGGGAAAAGCCTGGGCCTCTTCACAATCTTCCACAAAGAGGTCACCATGGCACCAACCGCCAAGCAAACTAGGAGGTCACCCTCCAAGAGTAACAAGCTCACGGTGTCTCACTCGAACAAATCATAATGGAGAGCTCAACACTATGCAAGAATGCAAAGCAAGAACACAAGGGGAAGTGCTCAAATCCTTCTCTCTCAAATCCCACCAAGGCAACAAATGCTATGGAGGAGTGAGTGATACGTCTCAAACGTATCTATAATTTTTGATGCTCCATGCTTGTTTTTACACCATTTGCCTTGTGTTTCATTACACTTCGTGGCGTTTTTATGTGATTTCTGGAACTAACCTATTGACAAGATAACACAGTGTCAGTTCCCTATTTTCTACAGATTTTGTGTTTCAGAAAAGTTACACAGGAAATATTCTCAGAATTGGACGAAACAAAAGCCGAACGTCCAGAAATTCACCAAAGCTTCCAGAGAACCGAAGAGGAGACGGAGTGGGGCCACGAGGGCCCCACATAATAGGGCAGCGTGGCCTGGCGCCCTGGCAGCCCCCTGACAACGCCCCTTTGCCTATATAAAGCCTCGGGATGGAAAACCCTAGGGGAGTCAGCGAAATTTCCAGAACAGTTCCGCAGTGCTGCCGCTATCGAAGACAAATTTTGGGGGACAGAAGTCTCTGTTCCGGCACCCTGCCGAGACGGGGAAGTGCCCCCAGAGCCATCTCCATCGGTCTCCATCACTGTCTTCGCCATCTCCATCGACCTCACCGCCATCTCCACCAACCTTGCTGTCTCCTATGATGAGGAGGGAGTATTTCTCCCCCGGGGCTAAGGGCTCTACCGGTAGCTATGTGGTTCACCTCTCTCTCCCATGATGTGATCTTTATATGATCGTGAGCTTTGTATCTAGTTGAATTGGTAGATGTTATTATTCAGATATTATGCTACTCCTATGCTTTATTATTATACTCTCCTGAGATACCTCGTATCATGGTGTAAACGTGACTAGTGTGTGCATCATGTGTATCTTTTTGGTTAATGTCTCTATGAAATGTTGGTGTTTGTTGGAACCATCTAGTGCGTTCAAGGTGATAGTGTGGGACAATCTAGTTTGGGTATATACGGACTTTAAGGAGTGCTTCGTAGCCCTATGCATGATTAGTGTATGTTTTCCATTGGGGAATTGTTTTGAGTTGCATATTGATGATAGTATCTATTGGTTCAATTATGTTATATTTGTTGGGAGTGTGTCCACTAGTGAAAGTATGATCCCTAGGCCTTGTTTCCAAGCTTTGCACACCGTTTACTTCCTGTTTTGCTACATGTTTGCTTGCTGCCATTTTTATTTCAGATCGCGTTTACTACTTATAATCATCACTACCGCTTGTATTTCACTATCTCTTCACCGAACTAGTGCACCTATACATCTGACAAGTGTATTGGGTGTGTTGGGGATACAAGAGACTTTCTGTATCGTAATTGCAGGGTTGCTTGAGAGGGATAGCTTTGACCTCTTCCTCCCTGAGTTCGATAAACCTTGGGTGATCCACTTAAGGGAAACTTGCTGCTGCTCTACAAACCTCTGCACTTGGAGGCCCAACACTGTCTACAGGAACAGACGCGTGCATAGACATCAAGCTCTTTTCTGGCGCCGTTGCCAGGGAGGTAAGGTAAAAGGTACTCGCATCCTCCTGTGTGAGTGCTCGAAGTTATTTTCTTTAGATTCTGCAATTATATCTTTTTGTTTCTTGTTTTTATTTTCACTAGTTAGGCTTAATGGAAAACAAAGAGTTCTTTAGTATTTTTCCTAAGTTTGGATATGGAGAGTTTGAAGAGAAAATTGAAAAACCTTTGGAGCTTATTTCGCATAGCAATGTTATTAGTATGAATGCTTTGAATCCCGTTATTGCTAATGCTATAGGAAAGTCTAAGCTTGGGGAAGCTGGTTTTGTTAAGCATGATATTTTTAGTTCCCCGGCTTTAGTGGAGAAAGTTTGCTCTGATGATATTTTATCTCCCATATGTGATGTTTCTAGTGATGCTTGTGCTCCGCATCCTTTTAAAATACCTACGAAGATTGTTGAACATACTATGAATAACTGCTATTTAGGAGATGGAACTATCCATCCTAGTGATCATTTGCTTTTTATACATGAATTATGCGAGTTGTTCCAGTGTGCAGGTATTTCAATGAACCAAGTTAAGAAGAAGCTATTCTCTTTATCACTGAAAGGCAGAGCTGAGGAATGGTATAAAACACTGAAGGATGGTCGACCTATTGACTGGAAGGAAATTGTATCTCTCTTTTATTCTAAATTCTATCCTTCTAGTCAGGTTTATAAAGATAGGAAGTACAGTTATAATTTTCATCCGCATGAGGGAGAAAGCATTGCCCAAGCATGGGGAAGATTGAAGTTACTAATGCACAAATGTCCTATTCATGATCTTCCCCATAATATTGTTATTAATAATTTTTATGCAAGGCTTTCAGGATATTACAAGGACTACCTAGATGCATGCTTTGATGAGTCTTTCACAAGCAAGGATGTCGACACCAAGTGGGGTCTGCTTGAAACAATTCAAAACAATATTGAAGGTTGGGATAGCGACAAAGGTAAAGGATCAGGTATGAATTACGAGTTTGATTGCATTAAGTCTTTCACTGAAACTGCTAATTTTCAAGAGCTTAGTGCTAAATATGGTCTTGATCCTCAAATTATGGTTGATTGCTTTAAAGCCTTTGCTTCCCATATGAATGTTCCTAAAGGAAATGGGGACCTGTATCATGAACCTTTTAAGGACACTTGCATAGAAAGTGATATTGTTGTTGATGATTGCAATAAACATGCTCAAACTTCTAAAAGTCCTATTTCTTATAAGCATGTTAATTTTTGTGGAGTACATAGACCTTGTGAACAGAGTTACAACAAGGAAGATTATTGTGTCCACCATGCAAATGAAGAAACCCGAATGTGGTACAAGGACATAGGCGAGATCGGTAAAAAGGTTTGTAAGCTTTATCCTTTTCTTTGTAAACATTGCGATGACATAGGTCATTTTAATTTCCAATGCTCAAGCCCTAATAGTTACTCTTCTAGTACCTTAAGTTTGTATTGTGATGACAAGATCACTCTCAATCAACATGATGAGCTCACTTTGTTCTTGGCGTGTGAAGAGATATCTAGAAAGATTGCTTTGATAGATATGAATGATGTTGATATTAATAGCACCCTTCGTGGTTGTCGTCTCTATTGTGCTAAAGATTGCCTTTCAAATACTTACATACAAAATCTTATAAAACTTGATGTTTTTCCAAGCTATGACAGGACTGATAGATGTTTTTATCTTATTAACTAGCTTGTTCGCCCGCGCATTTGCGCGGCTAGATTTCCTAACTTTCACCATGTTTGATTCTTTCAACCGTTATCTATGGATCTTCAGCCAGACATAGTTCAAAAATAATACACTTAAAATGTAAAAAAATTGAGCAGATGTCTACTAATTTGGAGTATAAGTTTTGTTTCCAAAATTTATTTGGTCAAGTATAGTAGGTTCTTACCAATAAATATTTTATGCAGCGATATGACTAATGGATTGAGATCCCTATCCCCAAGCCAAAAATAAGTAAGTTTCCTACGAATTTGTTGCTTTGTCTCTACCACTTGATATTGAAAATGAGTTTTTACGGATTTACATCATTTCTTTCATTTGAACATTAATTGTTTATACTTCAGAAAGGATCTGTGTATGATTTTTTTGAAAACTGCAATATGAAGTCTCAATATGCTTCGTCACATGCATGCTCGTATTCAGCTAAGTTCTTATATCACTTGCCATCCAAAGGAAATTCATTTATGATGTATATTCATCAAAAATTGCTATCAGATTATTTCTTACTCGATCCTGTCATAGCTTGTCCTTTCTTATAGTACTTGCAATCAACATATGCATGTTGCTCATTTTACATTGACAGCAATGTTCGTACATAAATATTAATGGCTATCTAATAGAAATCAAACTCTTAAATTATATGTTTTAGTTCTGATTTGGTTTTCTTAAAAAAATCTATTATCTTTATGTATTTTTATAAAGTTTGGTTATCTATGAATTTCAAAAAATGTATGACAAACAATTTATGAAGAAAATATATTTGTTTTCCTTATCCATTTAATAAGTGTTGCTTCTGCCATGGTTTTGAAAATGGTATTTTGCTCTTTCTAAAAAATATAATATAGACCCGACAATAGTATTATGAACCTAGATTCATGTCCACTCCAATTCTATTGGAGAGATAGATTTAGCCACGCACGAACATGCGCCACCTCTGCCGAACAAAAATTTCCTCTTTTGGTCCATAACTCCATAAGCATACTGTAGTTTTTTCAATTCTACTTCATTAAGAGATTTTTTAATTTTTTCTTGGTTGTGACGACAATGAATAATGACATAATTTAGTTAATTGTTATTTTTCTCTTATATTTTGACGTATAGCAAGTGTATATTTATTATTTAATACTCCCAACAATTGGAAATAAGTGTTGATAATTTTATACTAACTTAGTACTTCCACTGATTGGAAATAAGTGTCGGTAATTTTGTGCTAACCGCTAGTAGTATATAATTTGTAATAAGTGACACATATTTCTGATTAGAGGGATTACAAAATTTGTGCTAAGTCTCCGACGCTTATTTCCAATCGGAGGGAGTATTCATCAGTGCCGGTTTTTTCCCTCACATTTGTAATTATATGGTCTGGTTCACTTTTTTTGAAATGGCCTGGTTCACCTATTTTAGCGTATAGCAAGGGTATATTTATTATTTAATACTCCCTCTGATCAGAAATAAGTGTCAGTAATGTTGTACTAACTTAGTACTCCCTCTGATTGGAAATAAGTGTCGGTAATTTTGTGCAAACTTAATATAGAGTTTGTACTAAGTCACCAATATTTATTTCCGATCAGAAGGAGTACAAAATTTGTGCTAAGTCACTGACACTATTTCTGATCGGAGGGAGTATTCATCAGTGCCGGTTGTTTTCCCTCACATTTGCAATTATATGGTCTGGTTCACTTTTTTTTCTATTGTCTGGTTCACCTCTCTATGAGAATAAATACATATCATATACGGAAATAGATTACAAACACATACCAATTTGATCTGCCACTGACCTCTTCTTTCCTTTTGAGCAAAGTACTTCGTGGTCTTATCATACATAAATGGACGACAATGACAATTTTCTCTTTGTCCTCTAGAACTTCTGCAGCTTCCTGGATACCTCTTTGACCACGGAGACTATGCATGTACCCTGAATTGTTTTTCTTCTATTTCACGTTCAGGCATACAGTTGTTCCTTGCTGTAATTTTCATCGTTGATTGCACACCGCAATACATGACATAATTAGTATTATTCTGTAGATTTACTTCTTCAAGTAACATGAGAGCTACTATACACACGATACTTTTGTACATGAGCTAAGTTCACGACCACGTCGTACCTCTCGTTGCGTTGTTCCAAGTCGTGAATGCAGCTGATGCGCAGGAGCAAATCCACTTGGGAGACCCATAATTTTCTATTCAGGGTGCTCGCATGGTGGTGACCGGCGATTGCCGATGAATCCTGTTCTTTCAGGAGGCTTGAGCGCATCCAAATCTATCCTCTAATGCGGCCGATCTTCTGCGTACATAGTATCCATCGTCAGCTATGAGGAAGGCTAGATTAAATAGACATGAGAGAGAAAGAGACGGAAGGACATACGCAGCCAAGTTCTCTCCGTGTCCTTCTTTTACACGATTGGTTGTCCGGCTCAACATGGAAACATTGACCGGAAAAAGTACGTTCCGTGGACAGACTATGATCTAACGCAATAGATACATTTAATCTTAACCGAAGGTTAACTTGTGCAAAATCCTAGCCATACAATGTTAGTTGTTTTAATAATATAATAGATAGAGAGGAGGAATCCTCCAAAGTTTCTTCTGTTGTTTCTGTCAGCAAACCAGATTATGTGGATAAGATGCCTTTCCCTCCTAAAAAATATGTGGAGAAGATGCCCTTCAAGTCTCTCCCTCCTAAAGGAGAGAGTATGAAGAAGAAGAATAGGAGTAAAAAGCGAGAGGACACGGTATCTTCCCCTAAGCGTTATGATCCTGCTATAGATTATGATAATTCTGATTGGGATGACGTTCTCATGCCTGTTACCTATGTTAGTGATCATGATTGGGAAAAGCACTCTACTTTTGATATTGAAAATATTTTTGGTACCAATTCTAAGGTTAATAATTGTTGTACCATTAGTACTATCCATGTTCCTTCTTATGATGATATGTTTGATGAGTATGCTTTGCGAAATAGTTGCTCTCTAGCTTGTGATGATACTGAACCTCTAGTTTATGATGGTTATGATAATGGGTATAATATTTTCAGTTCACCTACTTTTGAGGAGAAAATTAGTTATGATTACAATATGCCTCCTGTTTTTGATGATTATGGTGATGAGAATAATTATTCTGTTGAATCTGCTCCTACTACGATTGTTCATGTGGGGAGTATTAATTATTTTATGCATGTGGCTCATGATAGGGAAGCTTTATGTGATAGTTATATTGTTAATTATATTCATGATGCTACTGAAAGTTATTATGAGAGAGGGAAACATGGTTTGATGGATCTCAACAATCTTTGAAGTTGTACTTGTTTTTCCTTCCTATGCTTTTTGCTTTGCGCTTTCATGACTTGTCTCTTTACAGGACTATTTTTCATAGGAAGTGGTTTAGATTTAAATGTCTTTCACATTTGCTTTTTGATGCTCTCTATTGCTTTAAGTTCCTATATGGCGCCTTTGCCTCAAGCTCTTATATGGCGCCCACATGAGCATCTTTGCAAATTACTGCGCCTAGCTCAAAGGCGTTAAAGAAAAGCACTCTTGGGAGATAACCCATTGTTTATTTTTAGTACTTTTTCTTTTATTTGAGTCTTGGAAGTTATTACTACTGTAATAACCCCTCCTTATCCTTTTTATTTCATTGTTGTGCCAAGAGAAGCCTCTTGTGGGGACCCCAGCTTACCACCCGGGATTCCCGTTATGCATACAATTCATGATCCCAAGAAGACCGTCATGAATCCACATAACAGAGTTGGCATTACAGAGTACAACATCCATTACATAAATAAGTCGTTAAGTCTTACATAGCCTCTTGGCTGAATACTGATGCCACGCAGGGCAAGTTCATCGGACACACTTCAACATAGGTAGCAGCGGATACACGCAGCGTAGTGACCCAAGTCAGGCCTACTACCCTACAGGCGACTGACCGGGAAACGGGTCCTAGTTCGCACCGGCGTCGTCGTACTCCTCATCATCCTCTTCATAATCATCTCCAAAGTCTGGCCAAGTTAATAGCCAGGGACAAAGCCGTGAGTACATTTTGGAATTGTACTCGCAAACCATCTAAGAGAGAGAACAAACACATGCTATATGGCAGTAGCAAGGGTTGGCTTAGTTTTAGTGACTATGTGTGACTAACTTCTCGTGTCGATATAGCATGTCCCACGACATTTCTATATCCTTATTAAAGAAGGCTTTTAGAAACATTTAGTAAAATCTCTAGGAGAGGGGGAAACTCCTTTAAAAGAATAGATTGGTGGCCAATCGAACATGACCACCACAAGTCATCGGTAGTACCCTCCAAGTACTCCGATCCTCTCCCGTGCCACGGCAGTACCCTCCAAGTACTCCATCGGGCACAAAACTCCATTTTTCTAGAAAACCATTTATAAAACCAAAACCTGACATTGGGCAATGTAGTGATCTCCACAACCGTCCATGACCGAGGACTCGGCTATTCGAATAGGTTTACACTATGCAGAGGTTGTACACTTTACCCACACCATCCGATACATCCATCGAGATAACACCACGGACCATCATACATAAGTATGCGGGGTTCGGATAATCGATCATAGCCCTCCATCCATCTCCCTTAGTACGGGCGCCTACCCTGTGGAGTTAACCTCCCCGGCACACCCCGGCAGTACCTCCTTCAGAGTGTCACTCCGGTGCCACAGCGGGAGAACCCAAGTGTCTTCCGGCCGGATAAATCCTAAAGGATCCTGATTTACTATTGCCCATAAACTAGCGGCAACCCGGATTCTGGGGTCCTACAAACCCCTATATAGTTTGAGGCTCCCCGCACTAAAGTCGATAAACTTCAATCTAAGCCCCGTCCCATACCGGGGTAATGTGGTTGCACGGGGTAATTGCTTCGAGCGACTACAAAGAAACACCAATGTCTTTTATGAACCACCAACCCATTTCTTCCATAACCCAGGTGTCCATTTGCCCAAAAACCATTTAGAAAACATTTCAGTGGAGTAGATACTACATCCAAGGTTTTCGTAACCATTTTCGAAAACTTTCCAAGAGTTGTCCCATCCTAGAGTTTTTGGCTCCACTACAAGTGTTTCTCAAAAACATCGATGCTAATCATCGAGTCTCTACCTTTAGGGGTAATGGGTAGGTGTTAAGGGAGTCATCCTTCATGGATGATAACAATGTGACTTGTGGAGCTAAGTCGCCAACTATTGCTATCTAGGAACTAATAGCAATATAAGAAAACAATGCAGGGTAATAAGAGCAAGAGTAGAATAATGCATAGTGCCATGATAGGATTCAGATATGCAACAAGTAGATGGCTTGCCTTGGTTGGCTTGTCCCTGATCACCTTCCTCCTGGTATTCAAACACTTCACCCTCCTCCGCACAGTCGTCGTTTGATTCTATCGCCGGAAAAGAAACGAACCAAACACACAATAAGCATTCATGCATACATGGATCTCAACCAAACATCACCACATAACTCAAGCATTGAGTAACATAAACATACATGTTTAGATAGCAGAACACATATCTATTTTAATAAAGCAAACCATCACCAACAATATAGCAAACAATTTCTAGTTGTATTCTAATACTTACTTACAAGCAAACACTTGCATGCATCAAGATATATCAAAACATGGCACCAGCATACCTACAGGTAGCTAACAACATTTCAGAAACATCACAATTGGAATTAGATCAAAATACTATAGGGGTGATTTAATAAGAATTTCCTATTTCTAAAAATCACTAGAATAGCAAAATAATCCCCTAAAATAATCTGCAAGTCCAAAAATCCTACCAGAGGTCATTTTGGAAAGCTACTGAAATGAACAATATACCACAAGTGGAATCATCCCAAAATAATCATTATTTTGAGCACAATAAAACAATTACTGTAGGATATTGACATCTCTAATTTAATTTCTACAAACAAAGTACACTTCCTAAATTAGTGAAACCAGTTCCTATAAATCA
The DNA here is from genome assembly GCA_007115705.1 of Dactylis glomerata. Lineage (NCBI taxonomy): Eukaryota > Viridiplantae > Streptophyta > Magnoliopsida > Poales > Poaceae > Dactylis > Dactylis glomerata. Next base: position 3,366,385 of record QXEO01000546.1, on the reverse strand, counting down.
ATCTTGCAGTAAAGCATCAGTGAAAATTGGAAATAACAATTTTCATTAAACAGAACCACAGATTTGCCTAAATAGGTGTAAATCTATAGATCTACTCTATTTAACCCTCAGATATTATCTAGAAGCCTACAAATTAAACATGCAGCACCAGGTGTTAGACAACTTTGTACTGAACACATCAAAATTTGAATCATATTTTTCTGAGGCCTAAAACATTTTTAAACTGATTTAAATCGCAGCACTTAATCAGCAATTAAATAAAGCAGAGAAAAAAGAAAGGCAGGCCGGATCTGGCCGGGCCAAGCCAGATCTGGGCCAGATCCAGCCCAGCCGGCTCGCCAGCCAACCCGGGGAGGATGAAGCGGTATGGGCGAGTCCTGGCCAGTCCGATTACGAGGCAGGCGATGGCAGATCGCCGTCGTCCTCGCCGTCGTCTGCATGCGTGCGCACGAGGCAACTCCGGCAAGGGTTTCACAGGGGAGGGGCTCACCGAGGTCGTCGGAGCTAGGAGAAGCTGGGAATCGGCGGCGGCGAAGTCCTTGCTGACCGGAGCGAGCGCAGACTTTGCATGCAGGGACTAGGGTTTTCTCGCGGTTCTCGCTGGTGTCCAACGTCTACGGCAATGGCGTCGTCGACCTCGGCCAACCTGGGAGCAAACAAGGGCAGGGTAAGGTTCAGACGGCGTGAAGGAGCTCTGCGAATCGAAGAAGAAGCAGAGAGAGAGAGTGTCTGGTCGACGGCAACCTCCACCTCCTCGATGGCGATCTACCCGAAACTCTGAGCGCTCCGGCGATGGATTCGTCTTGGCTACCAGGTGGAGAAGATGAGCAGGAGAGAGAGAGTGGGGTGGAGAGTGAATGGGCGATAGGAGGAGATTTCCAGAGAGGCCTCGAGCTTATATACAGAAGCAGTGAGCTCGGTCTAGGGTGGTTTCCACTAGACGCGATTGGTCGGCGGGGGCGGTGCTTCTGGACGGCGTTGTGGGCTGAGTGCAGGGGTAGGGGTGGCGGCGTCGGTGGCTGGCTGGCTCGACCACTAAACGGTCTGGTTCAGTAGCGTTGCGGGCAAATTAGGGCGCGGCAGGGTCGTTGTGGTTCACCACGGGGCTGGGCACGGGTGTCATCGAGTCGGTGGTATCGTGCCGTGCAGGTGTGCGCGGAGAGTGGGGGTGGAAAAGGTGCTGGCGCATGGGAATGCCGATGCACGCTCTGCGCGCTCTGGCGGCTCAATCGCGTCTGACCGGCGTGGTCGTGGTGGCGTGCTCAGTGGGGCTCGGGCAAGTATGGTTTGGGGGATTGATCCCTTGGGTCAAGGTGGGTCTGGCGGCGAGGTGATGGTTCGGTCGGCGGTCAGTGGTGTCCTAGCCAAGCATGGCGTCCACCGATGGCAATGGCGACGTCCAGGGCGCAGGCGGGTGGCTGGAACGGTCTCTGCTAGGTGGGGTTGATCTGGGGTTACCAGCAGGGTGGCAATCGGCGACTGGGGGTCGAGGGCAGCGCACAGTCGAGATATCAGAGGGAGAGGGAGAGGGAGAGGTTCTGGTAGGTGGCCTCGGGCTTCCCAACTTCCATCGATGCCAAACGAATGAGACAAGGGAAAAAAGGGTTTTGAAGATCCTTGACACCCAGAGGGAGATCCCCAGCAGATCTTCTTCCCTCTCTTGGTCGGCTTGCAAGCAAAAGGGAGAAAGAAGAGAGAAAAACATGAGCTGGGGTCTCTATGTTCAAAATTCAAATTTGAATTTGAATTTTTCAAACTAGGTTTGGAAATTGAGCAAGGATGGTCTCCAGAGGTTTCAAACTTAAACACAAAGTCAAGATCAAAGTTTAGTCAATTTTTTTGAATAGTTAGGCTAGGGTTTTGAAGATGTCTCCAATTTTGGGTTTTGGATCAAAAATAAAAATAAAATAAAAGAGAGGTGACCACATCAATGATCTAAACTAGGGTTTTGGGGTGCACACTAATAAGAGCTAGGGTCAAGATATGCTACAAAAAAATCATAGCACACTCTCTAGTTAAAAAGCACATGTGTTGGAAAAGAAAACAAGATTTAAATCAATCAAACACTCTCACATGAATTCATGGGCATAAACACTTGCACACATAAAATCATGCATCCACATGATAACACCCATGTTAGCACACACACACAAGAAATCATGTGTTCATGGATCACAAGCACATTGCTGAGCATAGGGTTTTATTTTACCCAAAATAAAGTGCTCAAGTAAGATTTTAAGCATGGTCACAAAAGTGGGGTGTTACAGACCTTCCCCCCTTAAAAGAATCTCGTCCCGAGATTCCGTAGCTAAGCGTGAAGTAGTCCGGGAAATTCTCGCCGAAGATAATCCTCACGCTCCCAAGTGGCTTCGTCTTCGGTATGATCACTCCACTGCACCTTATACATCTTGATCTTGCGTCTACGGGTAAGACGGACATCCTCTTCAAGAATGTGGATTGGTCTCTCCCGGTAAGTGAGGTCGGAGTTCAGGTCGATTGAGTTGTGGTTGATCTCGGTGAAGGTCTCGGGTTTGTTGGGGACTTGAAGGCATTTGCGAAGTTGTGATACGTGGAAGACATCAAGGAACTCGGACAATTCGGAGGGCAATTCTAGCTTGTAGGACATGGTGCGTCTGCGGTCCAAGATCTTGAACAGTCCAATGTACCGGGGCGCAAGTTTACCTTTGACGTGGAAGCGTTGCATACCCTTGAGTGGTGTGACTCGTAGGTAGACAAAATCTCCCACATTGAAGATGACAGGTCTCCTTTTTGGGTCAGCGTAACTATTTTGTCGGGACTGGGCTGCTTTCAAATGGTTACGGATGAGCTGGACTTGCTCTTTGGCCTCCTTGATAACATTGGGCCCAAATACTTGGCTTTCCCCAGTCTCGGACCAGTTGAGAGGGGTACGGCACTTGCGTCCGTAGAGGGCTTCAAAAGGGGCCATTTGCAAGCTAGTTTGATAGCTATTATTGTAGGAAAACTCCACGAAAGGTAGGCAATCCTCCCACTTGGCTCCGTATGAGAGGACACATGCTCTAAACATGTCTTCGAGGATTTGGTTTACCCTTTCGGTTTGGCCACCAGTCTGCGGGTGATAGGCTATGCTGAAGGAGAGTTTTGTCCCCATGGCTTCGTGAAATTTGTTCCAGAATCTTGAGGTAAACTGAGTACCCCGATCAGTCACAATTCTCTTGGGCACTCCATGGAGGCTAACAATTCTGGACATGTACAGGTTGGCTAGGTCTCGGCCTTTATGGGTGGTCTTGACAGGTAGAAAATGGGCGACCTTGGTTAGACGATCAATAATAACCCAGATGGAGTCGTGACCTCGATTCGATCTAGGCAGCCCAGTGATGAAGTCCATTCCAACTTCCTCCCACTTCCACACTGGCACTTTTAATGGCTGCAGTAAACCCGCAGGTCGCTGGTGCTCTGCCTTGACACGCTAGCAGACATCACATCGAGCGATATAGAAAGCTATCTCTTGCTTCATACCATGCCACCAAAAACGTTCCTTCAAGTCTTGGTACATCTTGGTGCCTCCGGGGTGAATAGAGTAAGGGGTGTCATGAGCCTCTACCAGAATAAGCTGTTTTAACTCCTCGATGCTAGGGACGCATAGGCGGCCATTATACCATAGCACACCTTCCTGGTCGACGGAAAACCCAGGTACTTCCTCTCGTCCCATCCTACGTTTAATACCCTCGATACTCTTGTGACCCTTCTGAGCTTCCTTGATTTGGTCAAAGAGAGTAGGTCAGACTTCAAGGTTTGCCAAGAAACCATGGCTTACTAGCTCAAGTCCGAACTTATCGAATTCCTCGCATAGGGTCGGTTGGTTTGCTTTCAGCATGGCATTAAGGGAACATGGCTCTCGGCTGAGGGCATCAGTGACCACATTCGCTTTACCAGGATGGTAATGAATGCCTAGGTCATAGTCTTTGATGAGTTCAATCCATCTCTGTTGTCTCATATTCAATTCTTTCTGGGAGAAGATATACTTAAGGCTCTTGTGGTCGGTGTAAATCTCGCATCGATTTCCCATAAGATAGTGTCGCCATGTCTTGAGGGCATGGACAACAGCGGCAAGCTCGAGGTCATGAGTAGGATAATTCATCTCGTGAGGGCGCAATTGGCGGGATAGGTAGGAGATGACCTTGTCGTCCTGCATAAGGACACTTCCAAGGCCAAGCTTGGATGCATCGTAGTAAACGTCGAAACTCTTGGTAATGTCGGGCATGGTTAGAATGGGAGCTGTCACCAGTCTCTTCTTGAGTTCTTGGAAACTCTGCTCGCACTTCTCAGTCCACTCAAACTTCTTATCTTTCTTGAGCAGCTGAGTCAAAGGGTGGGCAATGTTGGAAAACCCTTCTACAAACTTTCGGTAGTATCCGGCTAAACCAAGGAAGGCTCGGACTTCGGTGGGGTTGGTTGGGGCTTTTCTTTCCATGATGGAGGTGATTTTTGAGGGGTCAACGGATACTCCACCAGCTGAGAGTACATGGCCAAGGAATCCAACCTCTTTCACCCAAAATTCACATTTGCTAACTTGGCGTAAAGTTGGTCTTCACGCAGGGTTCCCAAAACTAGCCGCAGATGCTCTGCATGCTCTTCCTCGGTCTTAGAATAGACCAAGATGTCGTCGATGAAAACCACCACAAACTTGTCGAGGAACTTCATGAATACCTTATTCATGAGATTCATGAAATAGGCGGGGCATTGGTTAGGCCGAAGGACATGACGGTGTACTCGAATAAGCCGTAATGAGTGGTGAAGGCGGTCTTGGGAATGTCAGACTCTCGGACTTTCAGATGATGATATCCGGTGCGGAGATCAATCTTGGAGAACACTTTGGCTCCATTTAGCTGATCAAACAGGTCTTCAATCTTCGGGAGAGGGTATTTATTTTTGATGGTTACCTCGTTGAGTTTACGGTAATCCACACACAGTCGTATGGTACCGTCTCGCTTGTCCACAAACAGAATAGGTGATCCCCATGGTGAAGCGCTGGGGCAGATAAGGCCTTTGCTGAGCATGTCAGCAAGTTGCTTCTTTAACTCTTCAAGTTCTTGGGGGTTCATACGGTAAGGTCGTTGAGCAATAGGAGCTGTTCTAGGGATCAACTCAATTACGAACTCGATATCCCGGTCAGGGGGCATACCTGGCAACTCCTCAGGAAAGACATCGGGGTATTCACATACCACCGGAACTTGATCGAGAGTCGGCCCTGAGACAGACTTCTTGTAGTAGGCTTTGCGGGATGGCATAGTTGCGATGTGCTCAATTTGAACTCCATCGCTGCTGGTTACAGTTATAGCTTTCCGAGCACAATCTATATGACCCTGGTACTTGGACATCCAGTCCATTCCAAGCACCACGTCCAAACCCTTTGTGCCTAAAATGATCAGGTTGGCCTTGAATGACTTCCCATGGATATCTACCGGCACGTCTATGCAATTCCTCTTAGTTTTCATGACTGACCTGGGGATCTGGACTAGCATAGTTCTAGGCATCATGGTGGGTTCTAACTTTCCCTTTTCAATGAAGTTCTCGGTCACGAAAGAATGGGATGCACCAGAATCAAACAGTACTCTTGCAGGGGTGGAGTTGACAAGAAATGTACCCAGAACGATATCAGGGGCTTCAGCAGCTTCTTCAGCAGAGACATGGTTCAGACGGCCCCTTGCTACATTGGCTTGGTTCTTCGGGTTCCGTCCAGATGGTCCACGGCCTTGACCCTGAGTGGGTTTAGGCGCGCTGAGGCTCGGTGCGGATGGTTTCTTCAGTGGGCACTCCTTAGAGAAATGCCCTGGTTGGCCACAAGTATAGCAGCCACTTCCTTGGCTGCGGTTGTTAGGGTTGAAGGTGTTGCGATTTCCTCCAGAAGGATTCCCGCTTGAGGGGCGGTTGCTTGAGTAGTGGCGGTTGGGGTTGTTGGGCCAGGGAGCCTGAGAGGCAAACCTCTGAGGGGGTGGCGCAGACCTTGATGGGGGCATGCTGCGGGATCTCTGACTGCTTGATCCACCTTGACTCATCATTCTCCTCTTCGGGCTTTCACGGGCAGCCTTGTTCTTGTCCTCAACCATAATAGCAGTATCAACCAGGGACTCCAGATCATTGTAGGGCACGGCGACCAGATAAGGTTGCAGGTCTTCCTGAAGTCCATTCATGAAGCATTCCCGCTTCTTCTCATCGGTGTCAATGTCGTTAGGGGCATACCTCCCCCAGGTGGTGAACTTGTCGAGGTACTCGGTGACACTCATACTTCCTTGCTTGAGGTTGAGAAACTTGTCGTGCATGATCTTGATGAGTCCAGATGGGATGTGGGCCTTGCGGAACTTGGTCTTGAAGGCTTCCCAAGTCATCACTTGGCCCTCGGGCTGCATGGCACGGACGTTCTCCCACCATGCGCCCGCTGCGCCAGCTAGGAAATGGGTGGCATAGAGCACCTTCTCGTTTTCTCCTACCCCCGCATACTCGAGCTTGTTCTCGATGGTGCGGAGCCAGTCGTCGGTGTCCAGGGGTTCGGTAGACTTTGTGAATGTTGGCGGGTGGGAGTTCTGGAAGTTCCTAAGGGTGTTGCGGGGTTCCTCATCATCATTCCCACCGTTATTGTTGTGGTGGGTGGCGATCTGCGCAAGGTGTTGGAGGGTTGCAAGGTTGGCTTGGCGTTCAGCTCGCGCGGCTTCGCGGTTGACGAGGGTTAACTCGACAAATGTCCTAGATGAAGGACTTAGGATCGGGGAGATAGGGCGTCGGATGAACTCGAAGGTAAAGTTAGTCGAAATAAGTATGTATCGAAAGTAAACTTGGGTATTCAACCTGGCTTGCTTTCAATCTGCCCTCCACCGTCCTCTCCTGGCCCCTATATATAGGTGGCTAGGTCTCGAGGATCGGGTCGGGTTCGATACAGATTACAAGTATCGACATACGGTAATAACTCGTATTCGACTATCATTACAGTTGGGCCTAGCTTAACGGGCCTCAGGGGTACTCAACTAACGGGCTCTAGTAATTATACCCTTGTCAGTAGCCCCTGATATTCTACCAGAATTGCAGATTCAGGTAGAATCTCTAATCTTCAAATCTTCGACTTGGATAATTCTTCATCTTCTTCAAATCTTCGACTTGGCCTTTCGACTTATAATAATGATAATTCGCTCGCAAGGGGTCTCGATGAACAAGCCTGACAACTCTGACGGATCAAGAGGTCAGTTAACTGCCGGAACAGATACTTGTCACCTACTTCAAATTCAATCCCCTTGGACTTGAATTCGGGATACCGGTCAAACTCACTCTTTTGCCTCATTTTGGACTTACAAAAAATGAGTCCCAGTGGTTCTCAGGGTACCCAGTGCGTCCACCAGGATTTTCTTCGCGTCGTAGACATGGATACATACCAGCAGAGCGCATCCATGTGCGTATACTAGGCCACACAGGACGGATCCCGGGGTCTTACCTTCGTGATAAATCACGGCATTCGAGTTTCGTTGCGATAACGCAACTCGAGAATCTTATGTTGCAGTCAAAGTTTGACTGAAAATATTTGGGTTTCTACAACCATAAAACTCGCTCCCGATGGGAGTAATTTCTCTTCAATTTGTCGACTACGTAGTCGAAGTTTTGTATGCTTATCCTTCTGCAATTTCAATATTGACTATTTCATCTCTATCGGGTGCGCGCTCAGCGCTCCCGATGGGAGTAGCCCCCGAGGCTATGTTTGGCAACTTGTAGTCAAGCATAGGCTCAAAGTTCAGCTCTTCTGTCTCCTGTCGACCTTTTACTATTTGACGAGCCCCCGAGTCCAAGTCGAGGTTTCCATATCGCGCGATCATAGTCTCCTGTCTTGTTTTTCTTTATTGATATTATCGTCTGCTGTACGCAGAATTTAACTCCTACTTAAAATTTGTTTGTGGGCTGCGCTGTAGCACGGGGGCCCAATAATACGCGCTTATAAATAAAGCACCATCTGGTAAAGATAAAAACCCTAATCAGATTCTTTCCTCCGCCGCATCATCTTCTCTCCTCCATCTAGGGTTTTTCTGAGGTTTCTCTCTCGCACTCATGGCAGATGCTGCAGGCTCCCGTCTGAACCTTGGTTCCCCGGCGGCACCACGAGGTCGGGGTCGCCCTCGCGGCAGCAAGAACAAGAACACCGCGCCGGCTGCCGCAGGAACTTCGTCAGATGCTCCGGCTAAGCGCCGTCCCGGCCGCCCACCTGGTAGCAAGAACAAACCCAAAGTGACTAACGTCACTCCAGGTCCAATCGCTCCTCCATCTGCTGCTCCAGCTGCTCCTGCTGCACCTCCCCGTATCTTTTCTTTCCTTTGTATTGCCATGGCGCAGTGCCGTGAGATTCAGCGCTTGCCGCTAGACTTCACGAAGTTTATGGATGGCCACGAACTGCGAGAGGCGGTTCTTCGTGAACAGTCTGGCGGTGGCATCCCCTATGAGGTGGAGGTGTGGTATGATGGCGACGGCGAGCAGTACTTCAGAGGTGGCTGGTCACAATTTGCTAAGGACCACGACATCCATCAAGGCTTCATCATGGCCTTCGACTTCCACGTCGGTACGTCGAAGTTTGACGTGAAGATCTATAATGGCACTCTTTGCTAGAAGGAGTATGAAGCTTGAAGCCCTCTTTTATTAGGATCTGTTATCCATGTGATCTCGTTTGACAATGTCCTTCCTGCAATGATATTTGCAATAAATATTCGTACTTTGTGTCGATATCGTTTACTAGTACCATGAGAACAAGTCATGTTCTGAGATATGCTTTCCATATGTCGGGTTCTTTGCGAACCAATAAATGTAGGGATGATATCGGGTTCTTTTTATGAACCAAGTTCTTTCTGTATTTATCGGGTTGTGTAAACAACCTTATAGTGAAGGAAAACCCCTCCATCTTGTCATAACGATTTTTTCGTACGACCCAGGGGTTGAAGCCCCCGAGCGGAGAAGTAACACGAGAATCGTACAATTTTGTCGAGTTCAACCCAAAGAACCCAACCTGTGGCCTCATGTTCTGGGTCCAGAAGGTTAACTCGAATATATTGATATCTCTATACTTAGTCTACGCGTAAAAATGTCGTAGCTGTTCTACATTCCACGGGTTGCTTTCGTCCTTCCCAGTCTTCTTGTCTTGTAGTCGATATGCTCCTCCTGGTATTACTTCCGTGACGATGTAAGGTCCCACCCACGGGGACTCCAATTTCCCATAGCTATCTTGCCTGAGTCGCAAAACGAGGTCTCCTACCACAAAGGATCGTGGACGAACTCGACTACTATGGTAGTTTCGTAAGCTTTGCTGATATTGCGTAGCCCTTTCTAATGCTTTGTCTCTTTCTTCATCTAGCGCATCGACGTCGTCTTGCAATGCTTCTGTCGATGTCGCCTCATCATATGCCGTCACTCTTGGAGCCTCGTGTGTAACCTCGACTGGAAGCACGGCTTCTGCGCCATGGACCAGGAAGAAAGGAGTTTCTTGAGTTGCTGCATTAGGCGTAGTTCTTAGACTCCAAAGAACGGAGGGCAATTCTTCTACCCAAGCGCTCTTGGCTTTCTCGAGAGGTGCTAAAAGCCTCTTTTTTATTCCACTACTTATCAGGCCATTGGCTTTTTCGACTTGCCCGTTTGTCTTCGGGTGCGCCACAGATGCAAATTTAAGCTTGATCCCCAATCCTTCGCAGTAACTTTTGAATTCTTTTGAAGTAAAATTTGTCCCGTTGTCTGTGATGATGATGTGTGGTACACCAAAACGAAAAACTATCGACTTGATGAAGCTGATTGCTGCTGTAGAATCTTGAGTTGTTACTGGAGCTGCTTCCACCCATTTGGTGAATTTATCGACTGCTACTAGCATGTAGACATGCCCTCCTGGCCAAGATTTGTGCAGCTTTCCCACCATGTCAAGACCCCATTGTGCGAAGGGCCAGGATAATGGTATTGTTTGTAGCTCCGCTGCTGGTGCGTGCGGTCTGGATGCAAACCTTTGACATGCGTCACACTTTCGAACTATATCTTTTGCGTCCTCGATGGCTGTTAGCCAATAGAATCCCGCTCGAAAAGCTTTTGCCGCTATTGCTCTGCTGCTGGCGTGATGGCCACATACTCCGCCGTGTATGTCTTTCAATATTGTTTGCCCTTCCTGGGGTGTGACACAGCGTTGTAAAACGCCTGTAATACTTCTCTTGTATAGTTTTCCTTCAATCACGACAAACGCTTTCGCTCTTCGAGTTATCCTCTTAGCCTCCACTGCATCTTCTGGTAGCTTTTTATTTATCATGTACGCAAGATATGGCTGCATCCATGTTTCTTCTATCATCATGACCTCCTCTGGCTCTGTCATAGCCCCCGAGCCTGCCGTGGTAGTCGAACTTTTAGCACTTTTTATTGACCTTTCCGCTATTTCTTCCCAAAATACTCCAGATGGTACAGGTAAGCATTGTGATCCAATATTTGCTAAAGTGTCGGCTTCCTCATTGCTGTTCCTGCTGACGTGAGAGACTTCGCATCCATCGAACGTTCCTTCTAGATAATGGTACAAATTCTTGTAGGCCATCATGTTGTCATTGATTGTGTCACACCTGTTCATAACTTGCTGGACAACAAGGTTAGAGTCTCCAAATATCTTTAGGCGAGTTGCTCCACAAGCTTTAGCCATCTTCATTCCGTGCAACAAAGCCTCGTACTCCGCTTCATTGTTAGAAGCCTGCGGGAAGCTCATCCGTAAGACATACTTTAATTTGTCGCCATGAGGCGATATTAATACTACTCCTGCGCCTGCTCCTTGGACTCGCTTTGAACCATCGAAGTACATTGTCCAAGTACTCGATAAATCTGGTGGTCCCGTGCTTTGCAGCTCGAGCCATTCTGCTGTAAAATCTGGCAAAATTTGTGACTTGATCGCCTTCCTTTTTTCGTACATGATGTCCATGGGAGATAACTCGATTCCCCACAAAGAGACACGGCCTGTTGCTAAAGGGTTGTTCAATATGTTCGATAGTGGTGCTTCATTGACCACTATAATTAGGTGCACAGTAAAATACTGTCGTAATTTTTGTGCAGTAGTGAAGACACTGTACGCCAGCTTCTGATAATGCGGGTACCTCTGTTTGGTTGGAGATAGCACTTCGCTGATGAAATACACCGGTCTCTGGACGCCATGAGCTTTGCCTTCTTCACTTCTTTCGACTACTAGAACTGTACTTACCACCTGATGGGTTGCGGCGATGTACAGTAGTAGTGGCTCTTTTTCTTTAGGTGCGACCAGCACTGGCGGCGTGGAAAGCACTTTTTTCAATTGCGCAAACGCTGCGTCTGCTTCTTCTGTCCACTCAAATTTGTCGTCTGACTTCTTCATAAGTGCATAAAAAGGAAGCGCCTTCTCCCCTAGTCGAGCAACGAAACGACTTAATGCCGCGACTCGTCCTGCTAATTTCTGTACGTCATGGAGTTTCGTGGGTTTCCCCATTGTTAGAATTGCTTGAATTTTCTCTGGATTTGCCTCTATTCCTCGTGCTGATACCAAGAATCCCAAAAGTTGCCCTGCTGAAACTCCGAAGGAACACTTTGTCGGGTTCAACTTAAGCTTGAACTTGTTCAGGTTGTCGAAGGTTTCTGCCAAGTCGCTGATTAAAGATTTCTCCTCTCTTGTGGTGATGACTACGTCATCAATATAGACTTGTATGTTGCGCCCTATTTGGCTCCCAAGGCAACTTTGCATCATCCTTTGATAAGTTGCCCCTGCATTTTTTAGGCCGAATGGCATCACTTGGTAGCAAAACACCCCATACGGTGTGATGAAAGCCGTTTTTTCCTCGTCCTCTTTCTTCAGCTTGATCTGATTGTAGCAAGAATATGCATCCAAAAAGGAAAGCCTTGCGCAGCCCGCTGTTGAATCGATTATTTGATCGATGCGGGGTAAAGGGAAAGGATCCTTTGGACAATGCTTATTGAGAGATGTGTAGTCGACACATACTCTTTGTACGTCTGTGTTCTTCTTGGGTACTATTACTGGGTTTGACACCCAACTCGAAGTTTTGATTTCTCTGATAAATCCAGCATTTTCTAATCTGTGCAATTCTGACGCTATTGCCTTCCTCTTGGGTTCATCGAATCGTCGCAATGGTTGCTTGACTGGTTTCGCCTTGGGATCGACATTTAGTGCGTGCTCGACGAGTTCCCTGGGAACCCCTGGCATGTCCGATGGACACCAGGCGAAGATTTCCCAGCGCTCACGGAGGAACTCGACGAGCGCGCCTTCCTATGCGGGATCCAAATTTACCGCAATGGATGTTGTCTTGTTTGGATCCGTAGGGTGGACCTGAATTTTCTTTGAATCTTGCGTTGTGTCGAAAGCCTTATCTGGCAGGGATCGCCCAACGTCGGGTAGCACATTATGATCTGTTTCTCCTTTGAGCCTCTCGTATTCCGCTGTCATGCCGAAGGTTTGCGCCATCTTGTTGAATTCTCTGTCGCATGTGTTGGCTACTTCAAAGCTCCCTTGTACTATTATTGTTCCTTTGGGCCCTGGAATTTTTAACGTGAGATACGCGTGGTGCGGTACTGCCATGAATTTTGCAAATGCTGGGCGCCCCAGGATTGCATGATATTGTGACGGCCAGTCCATAACTTCGAACTCCAGTTTCTCTCTTCTATAATTTTCGCTGCTGCCAAAGCAGACATCGAGTTCTATTCTTCCCAAAGGGTAGTTCGCTGCTCCTGGTACTATCCCGTGGAAAGAGCAATCTGTTGGCTTCAGACTCGCCGGTGAGATGCACATAGCCTTCAGTGTTCTAGCATATATTAAGTTTATGCCGCTCCCTGCATCCATGAACACTCTTCCGATGTCGTACCCTCCTATTTGTGCTTTTAGAACCATAGGCGAGTGGCCCGGCCTAGGAACTTTCCGTGGGTGGTCTGCTCTACTGAACTTGACTGGTTGCTCTGACCATCGTAGGTACTCTGTGGTAGCTGGCGGTGACAATATTGCTAGGTTCACTTGCCTGGATATGCTCTTTCGCTCTTTTTTCGACTTGGGCACTGGTTGAATCATGGCTGATATGTATACTTGCGACTCTAGATGCTTTGATAATCTTTGAGTTTGATATCCTTGACTTCTACGTTTTTCTCCTTGCCTTCCTTCTTGGCTCGAGTCCATGGCACCTTGCAACCTTAGGAATGTTCTACAATCCTTCATCTGGTGATTTGTGACCCTTTTCCCGTCGAGGTACGCGTAGTGGATTCGACAAGGTCCGTATAGCATATCCTCAGCCGAAGGACCAGAGTATCTTGATTTTTCTGTCCCTTTTGCCTGAAACCTCCTCCTTTCGTACCCTTCCTCTTCTTCTAGTACATAACCTGCGGCTACCTGATTTCGCCTTCCTTGGTTACCCCCGCTGCGGTATCGTCTCCTCTGTCGACTTATTCTGTCGACTTCTGGCGAACGTCCTCTTTTATTGTTATACGCGTCCTCTCCATCAGCGAATTTGTTGGCTTGTTCCATTAGCTCAGCTACTGTCGTAGGTCTTGTTCTTCCTATTTCTTCCACAAGATCTGAGCGACGAAGTCCTTCCGAAAAAGCGTCTATTGCTCGTTCGTCGGAGACGTCCTCTGCTGAATTTTTAATTATACTCCAGCGTTGTATATAAGAACGTAGCGTTTCGCCTTTCCTTTGCACACAGGCTTTAACTTCTTCCAGTGACGCTGGGCGTTTGTAGGTGGAACGAAAATTTCTTGTGAATCGACTTTCGAGTTCCCCCCAGCTTCCAATAGATTCGTCGGGTATCGTGTTCAACCAAGACCGGGCGGCGCCGGTGAGGTGCAGCTGCAAACTTTGCATTGCAGTCGCCTTTGTTCCCCCTAATATCTGCACTGCTTGTAGATAATCTGATAGCCATAAGGTGGGTTCCTGCGACCCGTCGTACTTATTCTGGTCGTGTGGTAGTTTGAATCCTTTAGGTACCCGCGTTCTGCGAACTCTACGAGTAAAGCATAACGCACCCATATCTTTATCGACGTCTTCGTAATTCTCTTCCCTTCAAGCATGTCGCAATTTATTTACTTGAGCTTGTGCTATTATACTTCTTGCATCCTCCTTCTTTTTCTGCTGCTTTTTCTCTTCTAATGACTCGCTATAGTCGCTGTCTGTGCGGTTGTATCTGAACTTCTCTTTGTGACTTGTCGACTTTATCTCTAGGCCTTGCTCCCTGATCTTTCCTTCTACTATTCTGAGGCTTCGTATCGCGGCTCGGTGCATATCTTCTCGCGGGTCCCCATGCTCTGGTCTTGTGGCTAGTAAATACGCTTGTGCTGCTGCTAATGCTGCCTCTGGCGTTTTTTGTATCAGGTCATCTTCCTCCTCTTCTAACTGTGGGGTGGGGCTCCTCGAGTATCCCTCTTCTCTGTCGCGTGCTGTTGCCCCCTTCTGTGTTTTGGATCTCCACGCCTCTCTCTGCTATATTCTGAGTCTTCACTATAGTCTTCCCAGTATTCTTCCCTTGATATGATGTTGTTGTCTTGAAACATCATGTCTCTTTCCTCCCTTAGTTTCTTCTTGTGTTGGTATAGTGCATACTGATATCCCATTAGAACTTCTCTTCGCGATCCCTCGGGTACTTCTGTACCATGATTAATGGCTGATGTAATCATCCTCCATTCACCAGCCGAGACATGGACTTTCTCTTTTTCCTTTTTGTTGTGATTTTTCACTTTGTCGACTTTCCTGTCGACCCTTTTACTCTCTTCGCTGTTGTTTCCTTCCTCTGCTTCAGTGATAATAACGCATAACTGATGTACTTTGGAGATGCCGCTGCTTCCTACGGCGAAGTCCTTTGCGTTGTTGTGCATCTGACACACTTTTTCTTCTGAGTCGAATTTTTCCTGAATTTCGTCGCTTTCTGCGATTAATGCTTTTTCTAAGCTGACCGGCGAGTTTACCTCGCTGGAAGAGCCTTCTGATGATTCCAATGCTTCCTTTGTTTCAGGCTTGCTTGCCGACGGATCTGGCTTTGTTGACTCCAAGAGGCGGGATGAACCCGATGGCCCGATGAGGATGCTCATACTTCCAATTGTCAGTTCTACCTCTTGACTTCTGTTGACTTTTGGACTGCTGTTGGCTAAAAGCGAAAAAGCCGTCGAATTCATGGTTCCAACGCCCAAAGTCCCCACGGTCGGCGCCAATTGACGAGGGTTAACTCGACAAATGTCCTAGATGAAGGACTTAGGATCGGGGAGATAGGGCGTCGGATGAACTCGAAGGTAAAGTTAGTCGAAATAAGTATGTATCGAAAGTAAACTTGGGTATTCAACCTGGCTTGCTTTCAATCTGCCCTCCACCGTCCTCTCCTGGCCCCTATATATAGGTGGCTAGGTCTCGAGGATCGGGTCGGGTTCGATACAGATTACAAGTATCGACATACGGTAATAACTCGTATTCGACTATCATTACAGTTGGGCCTAGCTTAACAGGCCTCAGGGGTACTCAACTAACGGGCTCTAGTAATTATACCCTTGTCAGCGGTCCTCAAGCATGAGCCGCAGCAGCTGCTCCATGCTCGGCTCAGGGAGTGGTGGCGGATTGCCTCCAGCTTGGCCTCGCGTTTCCGGAGCCATTCTGGAGAGAAGTGGTTGGGTGAGACGCATAACAAGGAAACTCATGCATGCTTAAATTAAAGACTAACTCCAAGCGTAAACATGGCATACATAGCACTACATACATAGCAGGCTCCAACAACCATACATAACATGCTCCAGAACCATGCATAATAAGTCCATGCATACATAATATATACAAGCAAAAGGGTGCCACACATGTCCAGGCACACACACATACCACACATAGTCGCATACAACAAGCATAGCAAATGGTTCTAGATAGACCATACAACACTGATACGCAAAAGGGAGGAATCTAATAGCTACGCGGCAGCCTACGTGAGTGGTAAAGTGGTGAGATCTACTCGTCGCCGCTGACGTGGGGAACTAGCTCCTCGGGGTCCTCCTTGCTAGGAGTCTCAGGAGCGTAGAAGTCGAGGATAGCGTTGTGCTAGCGTTTGATGGCGCCCAGTTGATGAGGGAGATTATTCTTCTTCGTTCCCCGGCAACGGTGCCAGAAAAGAAGCTGCTGATGCCAAGCTGACGTGTAGCAGACAGTCCTTGTGCGTGGTGAATGACCAGCCCGTTGGGAACCCCAAGAGGAAGGTATGATGAGTATACAGCTAGTTTTCCCTCAGTTAAGAAACCAAGGTTTAATATCGTTCAGGAGAAAAGCAGACAACGACGACTGAAGGTGATGCTTGCTAGTTTGCGATAGCTTCAGACAATTTATATATGGCGCCTCGTCCAAGCTTTGCTTGCTAGCTGCAACGCGGAACCTGCACACAACACAACCAAGTACTTTGCTCCCAACTTGCGATGAGGTTGTCAATCTCACCGGTTTACTTGAAACAAAGGTTATGAGCGTATCGAGTGGAAAACAGTAGAGTATGCGAGTAAAGTAAATAGTGCGAGTAAAGTAAACAGGTGATAGCAATATGACGGAAATAGGACCGGGGTCCACAGTTCACTAGTGGTGTCTCTCCATAAGATAAATAACACATGCTGGGTAAACAAATTATAGTTGGGCAATTGATAGAATAAAGATAACGTGATATGTCAAGAAGATCACTATGAGATTTACTCTGGGCATTACAACAAGATACATAGACCGCCATCCAACTGCATCTATGACTAATAATCCACTTGTGGCGAATCAATCCGAGAACTTCACAAGTATTAAGTTGCGGACAACAGATAATTGCATTAAGCAAAGTGTGTAATGTAAACAAAGCATATGCCCTTGAGCATATGAATGTTGTTTTCTCCCTAGTAGCAACAGCACATCTACAACCTTAGAGGTTTCTGTCACTCCCCCAGGTTAAGCAGAGGCATGAACCCACTATCGAGCATAAATACCCCCTCTTGGAGTCACTAGCAACTACTCGGCCAAGATAGCTACTAACAACGGAGAGCATGCAAGATCATAAACAACATAGAGATAACAAAATATAATATTCAGTACAGCAACTCAATCATAAACACCAATATTCATCGGATCCCAATAAACCAAACATGTAGAATTACATAACGGTGATCTCAATCATGTAGGGCAGCTCATGAGATCTAAACATGAAGCACATGGTGGAGAAGACAACCATCTAGCTACTGCTATGGACCCATAGTCCAAGGTAGACTACTCACTCATCGCTCCAGAGGCAAGCATGGCAATGAAGAAGACCTCCGGTGGCGATTCCCCTCTCCGGCAGGGTGCCGAGAAGAGCTTCTGGACCCTCCCGATCTTCGGGTCGATGGTGGTGGCGGATCGCGATGTGTTCTGGAAAAGTGATCGGGTACTTAGGTTTTTTCTGTCGGGGGGTCTTTATAGGCGAAGGGGCAATGTCAGAAGAGGAGCCAGGCGCCCTCACGCCAGGCTCGCGCGGCCAGGGCCCTGGCCGCGCCGCCCTGGCGTGTGGGGCCCTGGTGGCCCCCCTCCTACTCTCCTTCGGATCTCTGGAAGCTTCCGGGTAAAATAAGACTTCAGGAACTTGTTTCGTCCAATTCCGAGTATATTTCCAGTGTATCACTTCTGAAACACAAAAATAGCAGAAAACATGGAACTGGCACTGTGGCAACTCGTTAATAGGTTAGTTCCGGAAAATGCAAAAAAGTGTCACGAAGTGTAACGAAACAATAGGCAAATGGTGTAAAAACAAGCATGGAGCATCAAAAATTATAGATACGTTAGAGATGTATCAAGCATCCCCAAGCTTAACTCCTGCTCGTCCTCGAGTAGGTAAGTGATAACAAAAGAATAATTTTTGAGGTGACATGCACCTACACAATCTTGATCATATATGTAAGCATTTGTGAGCTGGGATCATAAGAACTTAAAACATGGGCATGAAGATATAATCATGACAATAAGAACTTAGCAACCATGTTGTAAACATGCAAATGAACACAAACAAAAGATCATGAAAATGAAACAATAAAAGTCAAACGTGTGTTCAAATCATAAGGAAAACATACAAATGGTTTTCAGCTTGTCCTTCAAAGAGAGCAAAACATAAATGCATAGGACACCTTCAAGTTTAAGAGGGCGACTAGATACAAATAATTTAAGAACAAGTGAAACCAATAATATGAATCAATCAATGAACTTTGGGACAATGCATATCACACTAAGAATGACAACTATGCTCTCTTATGGTGCATAAAGATAGAAGGTGGTGACGCAACATAAAAGTAAAAGAAAGGCCCTTCGCAGAGGGAAGCAGTAATTGCAAGTTTTATAACCTTCAAAAATTATAGTACTTACCGGCTTTGAGCTCTCATTGCCCCCATCATAAGCATCTTGAATGGTTAAAGTTAATGCGAGAACAATTATGATGCATATGCTTGACAAATGATAAGTTGAAAACCTCGTGCCCCATGAAGACGAGTACCCAAACCTCATGCTACTTTACTTAGAGTCCCAAGCAAGGCTCTTTTCATTGTAAGTATATGCGTATCATTGAGAACCGCCAATGGGGTACCTCCGTGCCCGATGACATGGAACAAGCCCACACCAAAATGACAGGACAAGCAGACAATGAACACCTAGACATCTCTTTTATTTGCCATTTTGTTTAGCTTTTTATTGTGAGATGCGTCATCGTATGTTCACCATGGGTATGCTGCAAATTTCCACCATAAATTATGCATGGCTTAGATTGGCGGCCTGGCGTTTCCCTAACACATATACAAACTCCATGATCCCCACAAGATTCCCAATTCATTTCACACCGCGGGCATCCATAAACAAAAGATCACGATATCAACTCAATTAAGAAGTGCCATGTTGAAAGCTTGCCCCATGACAGCATGGCTGGGCTAGAATCCAACTTACAACTTGCAAGCATAACAACTCAACATAAGAGACCACAATGTCAAATTTTTGAGAATCAGGAAAAAGTAAAGTGTGCCTTCTGGTTCGTGAGAGCTTTACTGGCCGAATTTCGCATAACACTGGTAAAAGTTTAATTTGAAGAGAAAATAAAAGCAAGTCAAATTTACTTGGAATAGCAAATTGCTAGTAGGTATGTATGGTGGACACTTTGGAAAACTTTGGCTTTTAGGAGTTGGATGCACGAGTAGAGCTCATACTCAGTACAAGGCGAGGGCTAGCAAAAGACTGGGGGCGACCAACTAAGAGAGCAATAATGGCCATAATCATGCAAAGCCACAAAGCAACATTAAAAGAAGCATAAGATGGCATCAAAAGTCAAAAACTAAATGATCATGAAGGCTATTGGCGACTTTGTAAGAGTCTAACATGTGTGAGCATGCGCCAAGTCAACCCAAATAAGCATCAAGGAGAAAACCAAAATAATGCTTCCATACAATAAAAACAACGCATGATTTTTTTCAAAGGCTCATTAAGCAATCTCAGTTATTTGAGACAAGTCATGCTACAGCAAAACCACTAAGCATACTATCAAAAAGACATCAAGCATGACATGAAAAAGCCTAAGCCGCAGTCTACACAAGATCCTTCTTGTACCACTATTTTGCATAAAGCTTTTTCTCTTTTCCAACACCATTTGAAATTTTTATAAACACCTCTTTTGATGAAAACCAATAAAGATCAGAGGCAAAAATACACCTTGATGAAAATATATGACAAGGTCTGAACGCAAATCAAGGCGAAATCAAAAACCAAAAGCAGTAGCAGAAAAAGAAGAACACTCGATTATTAATAAGAGTGAAAACTAGAGCGTTCTTTGCAAATGAAAAGCAAGGCAACTTCTCCAAAAGAAATTTGTTGGGGTCCAACCATTTATTGTAGCAAACAAACAAACTAAACCAACTAAGAAAACTAAAACAACTGACGCTCCAAGAAAAACACATAGTGCATGAAGCAATAAAAATATAGTGTCTTGAAAGGTGACCTGATTTTTGCCGATGAAGAAGGGGTGCCTCGGGGGCATCCCCAAGCTTTGACGCTTGTACTTCTTGGATATTTCTTGGGGTGATGCATGGGCATCCCCAAGCTTGAGCTTTTATCCATTCTTCAACTCATCTCATCATTCTCCAATCCCTACACTTGAAAACTTCCTTCATACAAAACTAAACACAATTCTATTAGCAACATTAGTGTAAGCATAAAATATAATCAACCTCTTTTTGCTTCAGGTTTCAACTCAAAACCACCACATATATAGCAAATACTACTGTAGCAACCTCTCCAAAAGTTCCGTGATCAAAAGAACTCAAAAGAAAGCGATAAAGTGGCAAACACAAATATTGGCAGAAATCTGTCAAAACTGAACAGCTGACAAAGCTCGAATTTATGAGGGGTTTTCTGTTGCTCAGATCAAAAAGGGTTCAACTAACAAAGTTTGGATATAACCTGGGGCATATGCACAAGAAATCGCAGGTCCAAAAGATATACAGAGAATTTATACGAATTTTTACGGTGCAGCACCGAAAACAGTTTCAGGACAGCAACATCCCCAAATCTTTACCTCACTCGAATTAGAGGCTTCTCTTGGCACAAAAATAAAATAAACAAGATAAGGAGCAGTCATTACAGTAGCAATGACTTCCAGGACTTAAATAAAAGAAAAAGTACTGAAAATAAACATTGGGTTATCTCCCAAGAGTGCTTTTCTTTAACGCCTTTGAGCTAGGCGCAGAAAATTGCGAATCAAGTATTTTCAGAAGAAACATTAAGATCAACTGCAGAGGTCTTGTCAATAAGGCATTGTATTTCATCCACATAAGTTTTTGAAGACCCTTTGTGATCATGCTTTGGTACACTATTTTCATCAAAAAGATTTTCAGGACAGATCCAGTCAAAATTATTTTCGAAAGCTTCACACAATCCCAAAAGCTTGCAAGGTATAGGTATTTTTGGACCCTTCATCATTTGTACTAATAACCATTATAGGTGAACCAAGTTTATTAAAACGTTTAAGAACTTTTCTAGCTTCAATAACGACATCTTTAAATTCTATGCGCAAAGTTTCCAAGATAAAAGCTTTCTTTTCGGGATCCTCAATTTCGTGAAGCTTAAGGAACATGTATTGCATAAAAGGATTAAGACTAGCAAACCTAGTTTCTAACATGTGAATCAAATAAGCAGAAGAAACTTCAATACTAGGAGCTAGCTCAACCAAAGACTTTTCCTCAACTTCCTCATGCATACTAATGTGATTAAAGAACTCCTCAATGTTACTTTTTCCAATAATCGAACCACTACCTACTGAGAGGTCCTCCATAACATGCTTAGGGATCAACATAATAAACTAAAGGTAAAGAAATAACAACTACCAAGGATTCTAATTTTTTTTTGGGTTTTTGATAAAAAACGATGCAGATAAAATAAATAAAGTAAAGCAAAACAATAAAACAAAGTATAGGATGTGCGTGCGAAAACTCCCCTCACAGAAGTCTTCCACTCTTCCTCGGCAACGGCGCCAGAAAAGAAGCTGCTAGCGTTTGATGGCGCCCAGTTGACGAGGGAGATTATTCTTCTTCGTTCCCCGGCAACGATGCCAGAAAAGAAGCTGCTGATGCCAAGCTGACGTGTAGCAGACAGTCCTCGTGCGTGGTGAATGACTAGCCCGTTGGGAACCCCAAGAGGAAGGTATGATGAGTATAGCAGCTAGTTTTCCCTCAGTTAAGAAACAAAGGTTTAATATCGTTCAGAAGAAAAGCAGACAACGACGACTGAAGGTGATGCTTGCTAGTTTGCGACAGCTTCGGACAATTTATATATGGCGCCTCGTCCAAGCTTTGCTTGCTAGCTGCAACGCGGAACCTGCACACAACACAACCAAGTACTTTGTTCCCAACTTGCGATGAGGTTGTCAATCTCACTGGTTTGCTTGAAACAAAGGTTATGAGTGTATCAAGTGGAAAACAGTAGAGTATGCGAGTAAAGTAAACAGTGCGAGTAAAGTAAACAGGTGATAGCAATATGACAGAAATAGGACCAGGGTCCACAGTTCACTAGTGGTGTCTCTCCATAAGATAAATAACACATGCTGGGTAAACAAATTATAGTTGGGCAATTGATAGAATAAAGATAACGTGATATGTCAAGAAGATCACTATGAGATTTACTCTGGGCATTACAACAAGATACATAGACCGCCATCCAACTGCATCTATGACTAATAATACACTTGTGGCGAATCAATCCGAGAACTCCACAAGTATTAAGTTGCGAACAACAGATAATTGCATTAAGCAAAGTGTGTAATGTAAACAAAGCATATGCCCTTGAGCATATGAATGTTGTTTTCTCCCTAGTAGCAACAGCACATCTACAACCTTAGAGGTTTCTGTCACTCCCCCAGGTTAAGCAGAGGCATGAACCCACTATCGAGCATAAATACCCCCTCTTGGAGTCACTAGTAACTACTCGGCCAAGATAGCTACTAACAACAGAGAGCATGCAAGATCATAAACAACATAGAGATAACAAAAGATAATATTCAGTACAACAACTCAATCATAAACACCAATATTCATCGGATCCCAACAAACCAAACATGTAGAATTACATAACGGTGATCTCAATCATGTAGGGCAGCTCATGAGATCTAAACATGAAGCACATGGTGGAGAAGACAACCATCTAGCTACTGCTATGGACCCATAGTCCAAGGTAGACTACTCACTCATCGCTCGGGAGGCAAG
Organism: Dactylis glomerata; assembly: GCA_007115705.1. Classification (NCBI taxonomy): domain Eukaryota; kingdom Viridiplantae; phylum Streptophyta; class Magnoliopsida; order Poales; family Poaceae; genus Dactylis; species Dactylis glomerata. The sequence goes on along the minus strand of QXEO01000546.1, from coordinate 3,343,654 downwards.
CATGGCGATGAAGAAGACCTCCGGTGGTGATTCCCCTCTCCGGCAGGGTGCCGGGAAGAGCTTCTGGACCCTCCCGATCTTCGGGTCGATGGTGGCGGCGGATCGCGATGTGTTCTGGAAAAGTGATCGGGTACTTAGGTTTTTTCCGTCGGGGGGTCTTTATAGGCGAAGGGGCGATGTCAGAGGAGGAGCCAGGCGCCCTCACGCCAGGCTCGCGCGGCCAGGGCCCTGGCCACGCCGCCCTGGCGTGTGGGGCCCTGGTGGCCCCCCTCCTACTCTCCTTCGGATCTCTGGAAGCTTCCGGGTAAAATAAGACTTCAGGAACTTGTTTCGTCCAATTCCGAGAATATTTCCTGTGTATCACTTCTGAAACACAAAAATAGCAGAAAACAGGGAACTGGCACTGTGGCAACTCGTTAATAGGTTAGTTCCAGAAAATGCATAAAAGTGCCACGAAGTGTAACGAAACAATAGGCAAATGGTGTAAAAACAAGCATGGAGCATCAAAAATTATAGATACGTTGGAGACGTATCACGTTGCGGTCATCACCGCTCTCGCTACCACGGTCATCGTCGTCGGTACTAGCGGGCTCCTCGTCGAAGGCCTCCTGGTGGTCGTCGTCGCGGCCAAGTACTGCCTCGTTCTCCTTGCAGAGCTCAGTGGTCTCCTCCTCCAACTCGGACACGTGGCTCTCAAGAGAAGCCAAGTGGTCCTCCAACTCGCGGACGTGCCTCCTTAGAGCCTTGTTCTTCTTCACGATCTTCCTCTTGGCAGAGAGAAGACAGTGACGTGAGAAGATAGACTCCTGGAGGTCCTCTCGAAGTACGGCGAGCTCAAGTCCCCTCTTGTCGGCGACCATCCGGACATGGTCCAGATGCTCCTACGTGTGGTGCAGGAGAGCCTCGGTGTGGTAGAAGTGGTGGCTGAAAGGAGTGTGCGCTGCGGCCTGATGGGGAAGGCCATCGGTGTCGACCCTCCCGTAGTGCTCGTAACAACTCCCAAGTAACTCGTCGTAGTGGAGGTGGACGAGGCGCGAGATGGCATGACGCAGAACGCGCATCAAGCCATCGCCCCAGTTGCGCTCGATCACCTCGAAGGTGAACTCCGGTGAGGTGGGCGGAACCTCCCTCCCGTGGACCTGGCATACCACACGGATAGCCAGCTCGCGGGTGCCCTCCTCGAACAGATGATAGCCTCGCACCTCAGGACGCGGTCATCCGAGGCACGCGGCCAACTCAACCAGGTCCCTCTCGAAGACCAGCACGTCCTCGTGGGTGCCAACCTGAAGGTGCGCGGTAGGAGCGTCCATCTACACAAATTTTAGAGTAGAGTTTATTAATGACTTACCCAAGTGTGCAAAATTTATACATAAGTAAAAACTGGAATTTAAATGCAAGTAATTAAAGATGCTTAAAGAATAAGGGAAGAGATGAGAGCAATATATTTACCTTTGATATATAAAGCTATCTCTTTTATTTTAAGAAAATAGGTTTTGGTCCGGTCTAATGCCCATGCTAAACTAGGGTTTCCACCCGGGATTCCCGTTATGCATACAATTCATGATCCCAGGAAGACCGTCATGAATCCACATAACAGAGTTGGCATTACAGAGTACAACATCCATTACATAAATAAGTCGTTAAGTCTTACATAGCCTCTTGGCTGAATACTGATGCCACGCAGGGCAAGTTCATCGGACACACTTCAACATAGGTAGCAGCGGATACACGCAGCGTAGTGACCCAAGTCAGGCCTACTACACTACAGGCGACTGACCGGGAAACGGGTCCTAGTTCGCACCGGCATCATCGTACTCCTCATCGTCCTCTTCATAATCATCTCCAAAGTCTGGCCAAGTTAATAGCCAGGGACAAAGCCGTGAGTACATTTTGGAATTGTACTCGCAAACCATCTAAGAGAGAGAACAAACACATGCTATATGGCAGTAGCAAGGGTTGGCTTAGTTTTAGTGACTATGTGTGACTAACTTCTCGTGTCGATATAGCATGTCCCATGACATTTCTATATCCTTATTAAAGAAGGCTTTTAGAAACATTTAGTAAAATCTCTAGGAGAGGGGGAAACTCCTTTAAAAGAATAGATCGGTGGCCAATCGAACATGACCACCTCAAGTCATCGGCAGTACCCTCCAAGTACTCCGATCCTCTCCCGTGCCACGGCAGTACCCTCTAAGTACTCTGTCGGGCACAAAACTCCATTTTTTCCAGAAAACCATTTATAAAACCAAAACCTGACATTGGGCAATGTAGTGATCTCCACAACTGTCCATGACCGAGGACTCGGCTATTCAAATAGGTTTACACTCTGCAGAGGTTGTACACTTTACCCACACCATCCGATACATTCGCCGGGATAACACCACGGACCGTCATACATAAGTATGCGGGGTTCGGATAATCGATCATAGCCCTCCATCCATCTCCCTTAGTACGGGTGCCTACCCTGTGGAGTTAACCTCCCCGGCACGCCCCGGCAGTACCTCCTTCAGAGTGTCACTCCGGCACCACGGTGGGACAACCCAAGTGTCTTCCGGCCGGATAAATCCCGAAGGATCCCGATTTACTATTGCCCATAAACTAGCGGCAACCCGGATTCCGGGGTCCTGCAAACCCCTATATAGTGTGAGGCTCCCTGCACTAAAGTCGATAAACTTCAATCTAAGCCCCGTCCCATACCGGGGTAATGTGGTTGCACGGGGTAATTGCTTCGAGCGACTACAAAGAAACACCAATGTCTTTTATGAACCACCAACCCATTTCTTCCATAACCCAGGTGTCCATTTGCCCAAAAACCATTTAGAAAACATTTCAGTGGAGTAGTTACTACATCCAAGGTTTTCGTAACCGTTTTCGAAAGCTTTCCAAGAGTTGTCCCATCCTAGAGTTTTTGGCTCCACTACAAGTGTTTCTCAAAAACATCGATGCTAATCATCGAGTCTCTACCTTCAGGGGTAATGGGTAGGTGTTAAGGGAGTCATCCTTCATGGATGATAACAATGTGACTTGTGGAGCTAAGTCGCCAACTATTGCTATCTAGGAACTAATAGCAATATAAGAAAACAATGCAGGGTAATAAGAGCAAGAGTAGAATAATGCATAGTGCCGTGATAGGATTCAGATATGCAACAAGTAGATGGCTTGCCTTGGTTGGCTTGTTCCTGATCACCTTCCTCCTGGTATTCAAACACTTCATCCTCCTCCGCACAGTCGTCGTTCGATTCTATCACCGGAAAAGAAACGAAACAAACACACAATAAGCATTCATGCATACATGGATCTCAACCAAACATCACCACATAACTCAAGCATTGAGTAACAGAAACATACATGTTTAGATAGCAGAACACATATCTATTTTAATAAAGCAAACCATCACCAACAATATAGCAAACAATTTCTAGTTGTATTCTAATACTTACTTACAAGCAAACACTTGCATGCATCAAGATATATCAAAACATGGCACCAGCATACCTACTGGTAGCTAACAACATTTCAGAAACATCACAATTGGAATTAGATCAAAATACTATAGGGGTGATTTAATAAGAATTTCCTATTTCTAAAAATCACTAGAATAGCAAAATAATCCCCTAAAATAATCTGCAAGTCCAAAAATCCTACCAGAGGTCATTTTGGAAAGCTACTGGAATGAAGAATACACCACAAGTGGAATCATCCCAAAATAATCATTATTTTGAGCACAATAAAACAATTACTGCAGGATATTGACATCTCTAATTTAATTTCTACAAACAAAGTACACTTCCTAAATTAGTGAAACCAGTTCCTATAAATCAATCTTGCAGTAAAGCATCAGTGAAAATTGGAAATAACAATGTTCATTAAACAGAACCATAGATTTGCCTAAATAGGTGTAAATCTATAGATCTAATCTATTTAACCCTCAGATATTATCTAGAAGCCTACAAATTAAACATGCAGCACCAGGTGAAAGACAACTTTGTACTGAACACAGAAAAATTTGAATCATATTTTTCTGAGGCCTAAAACATTTTTAAACTGATTTAAATCACAACACTTAATCATCAATTAAATAAAACAGAGAAAAAAAGAAAGGCATGCCTGATCTGGCCGGGCCAAGCCAGATCTGGGCCAGATCCAGCCCAGCCGGCTCACCGGCCAGCCCGGGGTGGACGAAGAGGTATGGGCGAGTCCTGGCCGTCCGATTAGGAGGCAGGCGATGGCAGATCACCGTCGTCCTCGCCGTCGTCTGCATGCGTGCGCACGAGGCGACTCCGGCTAGGGTTTTGCAGGGGAGGGGCTCACCGAGGTCGTCGGAGCTAGGAGAATCTAGGAATCAGCAGCGGCGGAGTCCTTGATGACCAGAGCGAGCGCAGACTTTGCATGCAAGGACTAGGGTTTTCCCGTGGTTCTCGCCGGTGTCCAACATCTACGGCAATGGCGTCGTCGACCTCGGCCAACCTGGGAGCAAACAAGGGCAGGGTAAGGTTCAGATGGCGTGAAGGAGCTCTGCGAATCGAAGAAGAAGTAGAGAGAGAGTGTGTCTGGTCGACGGCAACCTCCACCTCCTCGATGGCGATCTACCCGAAACTCTGAGCGCTCCGGCGATGGATTCGCCTCGGCTACCAAGTGGAGAAGATGAGCAGGAGAGAGGGAGTGGGGTGGAGAGTGAATGGGCGACAGGAGGAGATTTCCAGAGAGGCCTCGAGCTTATATACAGAAGCAGTGAGCTCGGTCTAGGGTGGTTTCCACTGGACGCGATTGGTCGGCGGGGGCGGTGCTTCTGGACGGCGTTGTGGGCTGAGTGCAGGGGTAGGGGTGGCGGCGTCGATGGCTGGCTGGCTTGGCCGCTAAACGGTCAGGTTTAGTAGCGTTGCGGGCAAATCGGGGCGCGGCAGGGTCGTTGTGGTGCACCACGGGGCTGGGCACGGGTGTCATCGCGTCGGTGGTATCGTGCCGTGCAGGTGTGCGTGGAGAGTGGGGGTGGAAAAGGTGCTGGCGCACGGGAACGCCGATGCACACTCTGCGTGCTCTAGCGGCTCGATCGCGTCTGACCGGCGTGGTCGTGGTGGCGTGCTTAGTGGGGCTCGGGCGAGTCTGGTTTAGGGGATTGATCCCCTGGGTCAAGGTGGGTCTGGCGGCGAGGTGATGGTTCGGTCGGCGGTCGGTGGTGTCCTGGCCAAGCATGGCGTCCACCGATGGCAATGGCGACGTCCAGGGCACATGAGGGTGGCTGGAACGGACTCTGCTGGGTGGGGTTGATTTGGGGTTACCAATAGGGCGGCGATCGGTGACTGGGGGTCAAGGGCAGCGCACGGTCGAGATATCAGAGGGAGAGGTGCTGGCAGGTGGCCTCGGGCTCCCCTCCTTCCTCCACGAAGGGCCTTTCTTTTACTTTTATGTTGAGTCACCACCTTCTACCTTTATGCACCATTAAGAGAGCATAGTTGTCATTCTTTGTATAATGTGCATTGTCCCAAAGTTTTCATTGATTTATTCATATTGTTGGTTTCACTTGTTCTAAAATTACTTGTATCTAGTCGCCCTCTTAAACTTGAAGGTGTCCTATGCATTTATGTTTTGCTCTCAATGAAGGACAAGCTGAAAACCATTTGTATGTTTTTCCTTATGATTTGAACACACGTTTGACTCTCATTGTTTCATTTTCATGATCTTTTGTTTGTGTTCATTTTCATGTTATAACATGGTTGCTAAGTTTCTATTATCAAGATTATGTCTTTCATGCCCATGTTTTAAGTTCTTTGATCTCAGCACTCAATGCTTTACCTATATGATCAAGATTGTGATGGTGCATGTCACCTAAAAAATTATCTCTTTTGTTATCACTTACCTACTCGAGGACGAGTAGGAGTTAAGCTTGGGGATGCTGATACGTCTCAAATGTATCTATAATTTTTGATGCTCCATGCTTGTTTTTACACCATTTGCCTTGTGTTTCATTACACTTCGTGGCATTTTTATGCGATTTCTGGAACTAACCTATTGACAAGATGCCACAGTGCCAGTTCCCTGTTTTCTGTTGTTTTTGTGTTTCAGAAAAGTTACATAGGAAATATTCTCAGAATTGGACGAAACAAAAGCCGAACGTCCAGAAATTCACCGAAGCTTCCAGAGAACCGAAGAGGAGATGGAGTGGGGCCACGAGGGCCCCACACAATAGGGCGGCGTGGCCTGGCCCCTAGCCGCGCCCCCTACATGTGAGGGCGCCCTGGAAGCCCCCTGACGACGCCCCTTCATCTATATAAAGCCTCGGGACGGAAAACCCTAGGGGAGTCGGCAAAATTTCCAGAACAGTTCTGCAGCACCGCCGCCGTCGAAGACAAATTTCAGGGGACAGAAGTCTCTGTTCCGGCACCCTGCCAGGACAGGGAAGTGCCCCCGGAGCCATCTCCATCAGTCTCCATCGTCGTTTTCACCGTCTCCATCGACCTCACCGCCATCTCCACCAACCTTGTTGTCTCCTATGATGAGGAGGGAGTAGTTATCCCCCGGGGCTGAGGGCTCTATCGGTAGCTATGTGGTTCACCTCTCTCTCCCATGATATGATCTTTATGTGATTGTGAGCTTTGTATCTAGTTGAATTGGTAGATGTTATTATTCAGATATTATGCTACTCCTATACTTTATTATTATACTCTCCGGAGATACCTCGTATCATGGTGTAAAGGTGACTAGTGTGTGCATCATGTGTATCTTTTTGGTTAATGTCTCTATGAAATGTTGGTGTTTGTTGGAAGCATCTAGTGAGTTCAAGGTGATAGTGTGGGACAATCTAGTTCGGGTACATACGGACTTTAAGGAGTGCTTCATAGCCCTACGCATGATTAGTGTATGTTTTCCATTGGGGAATTGTTTCGAGTTGCATATTGATGATAGTATCTATTGGTTCAATTATGTTATATTTGTTGGGAGTGTGTCCACTAGTGAAAGTATGATCCCTAGGCCTTATTTCCAAGCTTTGCACACCGTTTACTTCCTGTTTTGCTACATGTTTGCTTGCTGCCATTTTTATTTCAGATCGCGTTTACTACTTATAATCATCACTACCGCTTGTATTTCACTATCTCTTCGCTGAACTAGTGCACCTATACATCTAACAAGTGTATTGGGTGTGTTGGGGACACAAGAGACTTTCTGTATCGTAATTGCAGGGTTGCTTGAGAGGGATAGCTTTGACCTCTTCCTCCCTGAGTTCGATAAACCTTGGGTGATCCACTTAAGGGAAACTTGCTGCTGCTCTACAAACCTCTGCACTTGGAGGCCCAACACTGTCTACAGGAACAGACGCGTGCGTAGACATCCGTGAGAGAGGAAGAACATGGGTGGAGGTCAACCAATGACTCCAATATCTTGATTCAAATGATTCCCCTCACTTAGAGGAGGAAGGAATTGGTGGATATTGTAGATCAAGATCTCCTCTCTCAAATCCCTCAAAAAGATGCAAGAATCATTGGAGGAAAGAGGGAGGAAGAAAGCTCAAGAGGGTCAACAATGGAGGTGTATTTTGTGCTCAAGAACCCTAAAACATTTGGGGAAGAAGAACCCTTTTATAGCCCTCAAAGAAAAGCCGTTTAGGGCGAAACGGGAATTCCTGGTTGAATTCTCGGTTGGACCGGAAATTCCCAGTTGAATTCCCGGTTGGACCGGAAATTCCCGTTTGAATTCCCGGTTTAAACCGAGCCTAGAAGAAATCAGTCCAGAAGGTTTTTGGTTGATTTCTGGTCCAAACCGAGCTCGAAACCGATAGAAAATAACCTCACGAAAAATGAGATAACTTTCACATCTGGACTCCGATTTTAGCAAACTTGGGATTTTTGAAAAGCTAAGAAAAATATCTATCCAATGGAGACCATAAAATCCAAGAAGGATTAAGAGATAAAATGCCAAATAAGAAGAGGTGAAAACCTCTTTTAAGAAAGAACCTGTAAAACCTCCAAACTCGAAAACACAATAAAAGATGCATACAAATTCCGTTTTTGATGAACTTGGACTTGTTGGAAAGCTAGGAAGAAGCACAAGAACCTCACATGGAGAAACACCAAGAAGAAATAAGTTAGGAAGATGAAAGTATGCAAAGGTTTGAGCTCCCTAAGACAATGTGATCAAGTTATCCGACTGAAAGCCCCTCTTGATAGTGCGGCTATCTATCCTATAACCCGGTCTCTCAACAAATACCTTGAGACCGGTAAAATAAAAACCTAACAAGGCCATACCTTTTCCTTGTGCATCCCGCTTGATCTTGATGTCGATGCTTCATGGTTCCTTCAAACCGGAATGCCGCACTTGATCATCGTTGCTTCACGAAGACATATAATTTGCTCCCCCATAACCCATTATGGGATAACTTCATTAATGCATGTCTTCACAACTCCATTATCACCAAATGGATGACAAGCTTCAAGCATATGATCTTCTTGAGATGCTTATCTTGAACTTGCCCTTCTCAACCTTGATGACGATCATCACTTGATATTATCCTCTCATGGGCTATATGTAATCTTACTATTGATGGATACCCATGGCGCAATACCTAACCCACATAGACAACACAAACACATATATGTAATGGGTTAGTTCACAAAGCATAATTGAAAAATCTTACCACACCACAAGATCGATTGATCACATGTGGCACATTCCTTATGCTTCATGTGTTGACCAATCTAGAATTCATTCTTTGATCTTTGTCTTGCTCAACAATGTATCTTCTCATGCTCCATAACAATATCTTGAGCCATATAAAGAATTCTTCATTTGATTGCATGCTCTAGGTTTTAGTCAATCATATCTCAACTCATGAGACCATCATGATCTCGACATAGAGCCATATCTTGAATTCTTCTCCCTTAGATAAACTCTTAAGATCTTGAAACTCCTTGGCCTAGCACATTTAGAGCATGGATCACTTGAGTTCTACACAAGAACTACAACTCTATTTTTTTGATCATATTGGATTCATCTCTTCTATTCAATGATCTTGATGCCAATACTTAAGATATATCTTTATCTTCATGGCATCCAAGCCTTGAATCCAACACATGGACTTCAAGCAATTCCTATGAAAAATTCCTTCGTAAAAACTCAATGAAAACCATAGTTCATAGGGATTGTCATTGACAAGTGTTAACACGACAAATGTCCTAGATGAAGGACTTAGGATCGGGGAGATAGGGCGTCGGATGAACTCGAAGGTAAGGTTTAGTCGAAATAGGTGTATATCAAAAGTAAAATTGGGTGTTGAACCTGGCTTGCTTTCAATCTGCCCTACACCGTCCCCTCCTGGCCCCTATATATAGGTGGCCAGGTCTTAAGGATCGGGTAGGGTCCGATACAGACTACAATATCAACATACGACAAGAACTCGTATCTCGACTATCATTACAATTGGGCCTAGCTTAACGGGCCTTAGGGGTACTCAACTAACGGGCTCTATTATCTATATCCTTGTCAGTAGCCCCTGAGATTCTACCAGAATTGCAGATTCGGATTGAATCTCTAATCTTTAAATCTTCGACTTGATCAATTCTTCGACTTCTTCACATCTTCAAATCTTCGGCTTGGTCTTTCGACTTATTTTCATGATAATATTTCGCAAGGGGTTTTGATGAACAAGCCTGACAACTCTGACAGATCAAGAGGTCAGTTAACTGCCGGAACAGATACTTGCCACCTACTTCAAATTCAATCCCCTTGGACTTGAATTCGGGATACCGATCAAACCCATTCTTTTGCCGCATTTAGGACTTACAAAAAATGAATCCCAGTTGTTCTCAGGGTACCCAGTGCGTCCACCAGGATTTTCTTTGCGTCGTAGATATGGATACATACCAGCAGAGTGCATCCATGTGCGTATACCAGGCCACACAGGATGGATCCCGGGGTCTTACCTTCATGATAAATCACGGCATTCGAGTTTCATTGCGATAACGCAACACGAGAATCACATGTCGCAGTCAAATTTTGACTGAAAATATTCGGGTTATTACAACCTTAAATTAAAACTCGCTCCCGATGGGAGTAACAACGTGTCATCGAATCTTCCTTCGCTTTCTATGCTTCGTTAATAAACATCATCGGGTGCGCGCTCAGCGCTCCCGATGGGAGTAGCCCCCGAGGCTATAGTCGAACAAAAACTTTTTGTCGAGTATAGGCTCAAATATAGTGCACTTCATCATCATGCTTCAACTCAAAATAGTTTAGCAATAATTTTGTCGGGTGCGCGCTCAGCGCTCCCGATGGTAGTAGCCCCCGAGGCTATAGTCGAATATTTTCGGGTATAGTCTCCTAATTTGGTTTTTGTATTGTCGGCACCAACCTTGTTTTGTTCTTTTCTTGTCATCTTCTATTTGATAGTCACCATATTTGATACTCGTCAATTATATTCATCTGTTGAATTGATCTCAAATCTTTCATCCTCTTCGTGACGTCAGTGGCCAAATGTAGCTATACATCACCCTTACTGAGCGTGTACCATTTCATGGGTAGCGCGGTAATTTTTGTATTTCTCTGCCCGTTAGTGGGCTGCCGCTTCCGCTCCTTTCACCACGTCTCAGCCCACGTTCCTTCATCGAGAAGGTATATAAAGGGATAGTGGGGATTTGTAATTTTTACCAGCTCTTTCTCTCCGCCGCCGCCGCCATTGTCGATCTCTGCTTCCTACTCCTCTCGTGCATAGCCCCCAGGCGCGGATTTGTAGATGCGCGTGAAGCATCTTGCATCCAAGAACACCATGGCCAAGGGAAATACAACGTCCTTCGCGACTAGCTGTGTACCCTCTGGCATCGTGCAAAAGGAGGTGGAGAAGGCCAGGATGGACGGCCTCATCTCCAGCAGTGACTCCATCAAGTTCCCAAGCACAGAGCGGATCCCTCAGCCCCCGAGCGGTTATCGGGTGATGTTCCTTTCCTTCCTCTTCTGCGGACTGTCTCTTCCTGCCCACGAGTTGCTTCGTGGGCTTCTTTTTGTCTATGGTGTGCAGTTTCATCAACTCACACCTAACTCCATCCTCCATATCGCTTGCTTTGTGACTCTTTGCGAGTCATTCCTGGGGATTGAGCCCCATTTTCTTCTTTGGAGATCTATCTTCCGGCTCTGCCCCAACGTTACTTTATCCAAAAAACCCAAACTGGGCGGTGCTGTCGTCTCTGTGCGCCCTGAGGCGCAGTATCTGGAATTTTCCATGTCCGCGTCAGTCCAAGGTTGGAGGACTAAATGGTTTTACATCAAAGACCGTAAGGCCTCCTCTGAAGACGAATATGGCCTCACCCCCTTTGACGCCTCCAAGGAGCTGAAGAAATTGGCCTCTTGGGATTCGCCTCCCACAGATGCTGAGATGGAGCAAATTGCTCCTCTATTAACCCGCATCCAGGCTCTGAAAGGAGGAAAGGGAGGCGCATTGTCGGGTATGCAGCTCATGGCGTTCTTTGTGCAACATCGAGTTCAACCCTTGCAGCATCGCCTTGCCAAACTTTGGAGCTACTCTGGCTTGGTGGATCCTTCTCGTATCTCTGGAGATCTAATGGAGAAGGAGGAAGTCGACAAGCAAGTTAGGAGCCTCACAAAGCTCACCAAGGACCAATTAGTTGCAGACTTAGTGATGCGTTGTAAATAACCAGCCCGTTGGGAACCCCAAGAGGAAGGTGTGATGAGTATAGCAGCAAGTTTTCCCTCAGTTAAGAAACCAAGGTTATGTCGATCAGGAGAAGAGCGGACAATACGACTGAAGGTAATGCTTGCTAGTTTGCGACAGCTTCGGACAATTTATATATGGCGCCTCGTCCAAGCTTTGCTTGCTAACTGCAACATGGAACCTGCACACAACACAACCAAATACTTTGTTCCCAACTTGCGATGAGATTGTCAATCTCACTGGTTTGCTTGAAACAAAGGTTATGAGCATATCGAGTGGAAAATAGTAGAAGTATGCGAGTAAAGTAAACAGTGCGAGTAAAGTAAACTGGTGATAGCAATATGATGGAAATAGGACCGGGGTCCACAGTTCACTAGTGGTGTCTCTCCATAAGATAAATAACACATGCTGGGTAAACAAATTACAGTTGGGCAATTGATAGAATAAAGATAAACGTGATATGTCAAGAAGATCACTATGCGATTTACTCTGGGCATTACAACAGAATACATAGACCACCATCCAACTGCATCTATGACTAATAATCCACTTGTGGCGAATCAATCTGAGAACTCCAAAAGTATTAAGTTGTGAACAACATATAATTGCTTTAAGCAAAGTGTGTAATGTAAACAAAGCATATGCCCTCGAGCATATGAATGTTGTTTTCTCCCTAGTAGCAACAGCACATCTATAGCCTTAGAGGTTTCTATCACTCCCCCAGGTTAAATGGAGGCATGAACCCACTATCGAGCATAAATACCCCCTCTTGGAGTCACTAGCAACTACTCGGCCAAGAAAGCTACTAACAACGGAGAGCATGCAAGATCATAAACAACATAGAGATAACAAAAGATATATTTCAGTATAGCAACTCAACCATAACACCAATATTCATCGGATCCCAACAAACCAAACATGTAGAATTACATAACGGTGATCTCAATCATGTAGGGCAGCTCATGAGATCTAAACATGAAGCACATGGTGGAGGAGACAACCATCTAGCTACTGCTATGGACCCATAGTCCAAGGTAGACTACTCACTCATCGCTCCGGAGGCAAGCATGGCGATGAAGAAGACCTCCGGTGGCGATTCCCCTCTCCGGCAGGGTGCCGGGAAGAGCTTCTGGACCCTCCCGATCTTCAGGTCGATGGCGGCGGCGGATCGCGATGTGTTCTGGAAAATTGATCGGGTACTTAGGTTTTTTCTGTCGGGGGGTCTTTATAGGTGAAGGGGCATCGTCAGAAGTGGCCCGAGGGGCTCTCACACATAGGGGGCATGGCCAGGCCCCTGGTCGCGCTGCCCTAGTGTGTGGGGCCCTTGTGGCCCCCCTCCAACTTCTCTTCAGATCTCTAGAAGCTTCCAGGAAAAATAAGACTTCAGGAACTTGTTTTGTCCAATTCTAAGAATATTTCCTGTGTATCACTTCTGAAACACAAAAATAGCAGAAAATAGGGAACTGACACTGTGGCGACTTGTTAATAGGTTAGTTTCGGAAAATTCATAAAAGTGCCACGAAGTGTAACGAAACAGTAGGCAAATGGGGTAAAAACAAGCATGGAGCATCAAAAATTATAGATACATTGGAGACGTATCAAGCATCCCCAAGCTTAACTCATGCTCGTCCTCGAGTAGGTAAGTGATAACAAAAGAATAATTTTTTAGGTGACATGCACCTACACAATCTTGATCATATATGTAAGTATTTGTGAGCTGGGATCATAAGAACTTAAAACATGGGTATGAAGATATAATCTTGACAATAAGAACTTAGCAACCATGTTATAACATGCAAATGAACACAAACAAAAGATCATGAAAATAAAACAATGAAGGTCAAACGTGTGTTCAAATCATAAGGAAAAACATATAAAAGGTTTTCAGCTTGTCCTTCAAAGAGAGCAAAACATAAATGCATAGGACACCTTCAAGTTTAAGAGGGCGACTAGATACAAATAATTTAAGAACAAGTGAAACCAACAATATGAATCAATCAATGAAAACTTTGGGACAATGCACATTATACTAAGAATGACAACTATGCTCTCTTATGGTGCATAAAGAAAGAAGGTGGTGACTCAACATAAAAGTAAAAAAGAAAGGCCCTTCGCGGAGGGAAGCAGTGATTGCAAGTTTTATAGACCTTCAAAAATTATGTTACTTACCGGCTTTGAGCTCTCATTGCCCCCATCATAAGCATCTTGAATGGTTAGAGTTAATGTGAGAACAATTATGATAAATATGCTTGACAAGTCATAAGTCAAAAACCTCGTGCCCCGTGAATACGAGTACCCAAACCTCATGCTACTTTACTTAGAGTCCCAAGCAAGGCTCTTGTCATTGTAAGTATATATGTATCATCGAGAACCGCCAATGGGGTACCTCCGTGCTCGATGACATGGAACAAGCCCACATCGAAATGACAGGACAAGCAGACAATGAACACCTCGACATCTCTTTTATTTGCCATTTGTTTAGCTTTTTATTGTGAGATGCGTCGTCAAATGTCCACCATGGGTATGCTGCAAATTTCCACCATGAATTATGCATGGCTTAGATTGGCGGCCCAGGCGTTTCCCTAACACATATACAAACTCCATGATCCCCACAAGATTCCCAATTCATTTCACACCGCGGGCATCCATAAACAAAAGATCGCGATATCAACTCAAATAAGAAGTGCAATGTTGAAAGCTTGCCCCATGACAGCATGGATGGGCTAGAATCCAACTTACAACTTGCAAGCATAACAACTCAACATAAGAGACCACAATGTCAAATTTTTAAGAACAAGGAAAAAGTAAAGTGTGCCTTCCGGTTCGTGAGAGCTTTACTAACCAATTTTCGCATAACACTGGTAAGAGTTTAATTTGAAGAGAAGATAAAAGCAAGTCAAATTTACTTGGAATAGCAAATTGCTAGTAGGTATGTATGGTGGACACTTTGGTAAACTTTGGCTTTTAGGAGTTGGATGCACGAGTAGAGCTCATACTTAGTACAAGGCGAGGGCTAGCAAAAGACTGGGAGCGACCAACTAAGAGAGCAATAATGGCCATAATCATGCAAAGCGACAACGCGACATTAAAAGAAGCATAAGATGGCATCAAAAGTCAAAAACTAAATGATCATAGAGGCTATTGGCGACTTTGTAAGAGTCTAACATGTGTGAGCATGCGCCAAGTCAACCCAAATAAAGCATCAAGGAGAAAACCAAAATAATGCTTCCAAACAATGAAAACAACGCATACTTTTTTTCAAAGGCTCATTAAGCAATCTCAGTTATTTGAGACAAGTCATGCTACAGAAAAACCACTAAGCATACTATCAAAAAGACATCAAGCATGACATGAAAAAGCCTAAGCCGCAGTCTACACAAGCTCCTTCTTGTATCACTATTTTGCATAAAGCTTTTTCTTTTTTCCAACACGATTTGAAATTTTTATAAACACCTCTTTTGATGAAAACCAATAAAGATCAGAGGCAAAAATTCACCTTTATGAAAAGATATGACAAGGTCTGAACGCAAATCAAGGCGAAAACAAAAACCAAAAGCAGTAGCAGAAAAAGAAGAACACTCGGTTTTTGATAAGAGTGAAAACTAGAGCGTTCTTGGCAAATGAAAAGCAAGGCAACTTCTCCAAAGGAAATTTGTTGGGGTCCAACCATTTATTATAGAAAACAAAACTAAGCTAACTAAGAAAACTAAAACAACTGATGCTCCAAGAAAAACACATAGTGCATGAAGCAATAAAAATATAGTGTTTTGAAAGGTGACCTGATTTTTGCCGATGAAGAAGGGGTGCCTCGGGGGCATCCCCAAGCTTTGACGCTTGTACTTCTTGGATATTTCTTAGGGGTTGCATGGGCATCCCCAAGCTTGAGCTTTTGTCCATTCTTCAACTCATCTCATCATTCTCCAATCCCTACACTTGAAAACTTCCTTCATACAAAACTAAACACAAATCTATTAGCAACATTAGTGTAAGCATATCATATAATCAACCTCTTTTTGCTTCAGGTTTCAACCCAAAACCACCACATATTAAGTATATACTACTGTAGCAACTTCCCCAAAAGTTCCATGATCAAAAAAACTCAAAAGAAAGCGATAAAGCGGCAAACACAAATATTGGCAGAAATCTAACAAAACAGAACAGCTGACAAAGGTCGAATTTTTAAGGGGTTTTCTGTTGCTCAAATAAAAAGTGTTCAACTAACGAAAGTTTGGATATAACCTGGGGCATATGCACAAGAAATCGCAGGTCCAAAAGATATACAGAGAATTTATACGAATTTTTACGGTGCAGCACTGAAAATAGTTTCAGGACAGCAACATCCCCAAATCTTTATCTCACTCGAATTAGAGGCTTCTCTTGGCACAACAATGAAATAAAAAGGATAAAGAGCGGCCATTATAGTAGTAATGACTTCCAAGACTCAAATAAAAGGAAAAGTACTGGAAATAAAACATTGGGTTATCTCCCAAGAGTGCTTTTCTTTAACGCCTTTGAGCTAGGCGCAGAAAATTGCGAATCAAGTAACATCAGAAGGAGCATTAAGATCAACTGCAGAGGTCTTGTCAATAAGGCATTGTATTTCATCCACATAAGTTTTATAAGACCCTTTGTGATCATGCTTTGGTTCACTCAAATCACTAAAAATATTTTGGGGATAGATCCAGTCAAAATTATTTTTGAAAGCTTCACACAATCCCAAGAGCTTGCTAGGTATAGGTATTTCGGCTCCTTCATCGTTTGTACTAATAACCTTTATAGGTGAACCAAGTTTATTAAAACATTTAAGAACTTTTCTAGCTTCAATAGCGACATCTTTAAATTCTAAGCGCAAAGTTTCCAAGATAAAAGCTTTCTTTTCAGGGTCTTCAATTTCATGAAGCTTAAGGAACATGTATTGCATAAAAGGATTAAGGCTAGCAAACCTAGTTTCCAACACGTGAATTAAATAAGCAGAAGCAATTTCAATACTAGGAGCTATCTCAACCAAAGGTTTTTCCTCAACTTCCTTATGCATACTAATATGATTAAAGAACTCCTCAATGTTACTTTTTCCAATAATTGAACCACTACCTACTGAGAGGTCCTCCAAAACCTACTTAGGAAATAGCATGATGAACTAAAAGTAAAGGAATAACAACTACCAGGGATTCTATTTTTTTTGGGGTTTTTGATATAAAATGATGCAAGTAAAAATAAAGTAAAAAAACTTAAAACAAAGTAAAGGATGTGTGTGTGAAAAACTCCTCTTGCAGAGGTCTTCCACTTCTTCCCCGGCAACGGTGCTAGAAAAAGAGCTTGATGCGTGGTAAATAACCAGCCCATTGGGAACCCCAAGAGGAAGGTGCGATGAGTATAGCAGCTAGTTTTCCCTCAGTTAAGAAACCAAGGTTATGTCGATCAGGAGAAGAGCGGACAATATGATTGAAGGTGATGCTTGCTAGTTTGCAACAGCTTCGGACAATTTATATATGGCGCCTCGTCCAAGCTTTGTTTGCTAGCTGCAACACGGAACCTACACACAACACAACCAAATACTTTGTTCCCAACTTACGACGAGGTTGTCAATTTCACCAGTTTGCTTGAAACAAAGGTTATGAGTGTATCGAGTGGAAAATAGTAGAAGTATGCGAGTAAAGTAAACAGTGCGAGTAAAGTAAATAGGTGATAGCAATATGATGGAAATAGGACTGGGGTCCACAGTTCACTAGTGGTGTCTCTCTATAATATAAATAACACATGTTGGGTAAACAAATTACAGTTGGGCAATTGATAGAATAAAGATAAACGTGATATGTCAAGAAGATCACTATGCGATTTACTCTGTGCATTACAACAAAATACATAGACCTCCATCCAACCGCATCTATGACTAATAATCCACTTGTGGCGAATCAATCCGAGAACTCCACAAGTATTAAGTTGCGAACAACAGATAATTGCTTTAAGCAAAGTGTGTAATATAAACAAAGCATATGCCCTCGAGCATATGAATGTTGTTTTCTCTCTAGTAGCAACAACACATCTACAACCTTAGAGGTTTCTGTCACTCCCCCAGGTTAAATAGAGGCATAAACCCACTATCGAGCATAAATACCCCCTCTTGGAGTCACTAGCAACTACTCGGCCAAGATAGCTACTAACAACGGAGAGCATGCAAGATCATAAACAACATAGAGATAACAAAAGATATATTTCAGTATAGCAACTCAATCATAACACCAATATTCATCGGATCCCAACAAACCAAACATGTAGAATTACATAACGGTGATCTCAATCATATAGGGCAGCTCATGAGATCTAAACATGAAGCACATGGTGGAGGAGACAACCATCTAGCTACTGTTATGGACCCATAGTCCAAGGTAGACTACTCACTCATCGCTCCGGAGGCAAGCATGGCGATGAAGAAGACCTCCGGTGGCGATTCCCCTCTCTGGCAGGGTGCCGGGAAGAGCTTCTAGACCGTCTCGATCTTTGGGTCGATGGCGGTGGCGGATTGCGATGTGTTCTAGAAAATTAATCGGGTACTTAGGTTTTTTCCGTCGGGGGGTCTTTATAGGCGAAGGGGCATCGTCAGAAGTGGCCCGAGGGGCTCTCACACATAGGGGGTGCGGTCAGGCCCCTGGCCGCGCCGCCCTGGTGTGTGGGGCCCTCGTGGCCCCCCTCCAACTTCTCTTCGGATCTCTGGAAGCTTCCAGGAAAAATAAGACTTCAGGAACTTGTTTCGTCCAATTCCGAGAATATTTCCTGTGTATCACTTCTGAAACACAAAAATAGCAGAAAACAGGGAACTGGCACTGTGGCGACTTGTTAATAGGTTAGTTCCGGAAAATGCATAAAAGTGCCACGAAGTGTAACGAAACAGTAGGCAAATGGTGTAAAAACAAGCATGGAGCATCAAAAATTATAGATACGTTGGAGACGTATCACTTAGCTGCTGATTATTTCGACTCTCTGCACCCTCTACCCAAGGTACATATTTGTTTGCTTTGTATACTTTTTGTCGAGTTCATCGGCTTCCAGCAGTGTTTAATCCTTGCGTCGATTACTTCTCTGATTTATTCGTTTGTAGGACCACCTGTTCCTTGTTTCACGCCCCCTCTTCCAGAGGAAGGGCCTCTTCCGGCTGATCTGGCCTCTTCTGTATCTGAAGCCCCCGAGGCTAAAGAAAATCAGGACGGAGATGATGCCGAAGAATCAGAGGAAGACACCAGCTCGACGACATCGCCTCCTCCTACGCTTTCTGAAGACATTGGTGCGGACAAGAAGAGGAAGTGTGTCCACGAACTTGCTTCATCGAGTACCTCCGTGCAGAGAACGGTGGCTAATGAAGCCCCTGTCCTAGAGGAGGATATTGAATATTTTGACCTCCTAGCATCGTAAGTGTTCTGCGAGTTCTGCGATTGCACTGTACTTGCTCTCTTTCTTTCGGGTTGTATATAACCTGTTTCCTCTTGCAGTGATGACAAAGAGCCGCAAAGGGATACTACGACTGCTCCTTCTACTCCAACTGTAATTGCTGATGAGCCTTCTGCACAAGAAATTGCGCCGAGGACGACCAGGGCTTCTGTCAAGAAGGTTCCTGTGACCCGAAGCAACTAGCGATCGAAAAGATCCAAGGAAGCCAACGTTTCTCTCGAAGCCCACGAATCCAGGATCTCCCCTGATGATGTGAGTAAATGTCCCTGACTTACTTTCCTTGCGTAATCTATACTCTTACGCATCCTTTTTCCCAGGCATTGTTGAAGAGATTTGTCGCCTTAGGCACTGAATGCGCTGAGTACCTAAAGGCTGCTAAAGCTTCCGAAGGTAAATTCTGTTGTCTTGGCTTTTGCTTGCCCTGTATGCTTCTCTTTGTTGTGTGTTTGACTTCTTTCCTTTCTTTGCTGAACTGCAGATGCTCTAGCCTCAGCCAATGCCCGTATTACATCGCTAGAAGCCAAGCTCAGTGATTCGCGGAAAGCCTATGACGTTGCGACCGCCGCCAAAGCAAGTGCTGAGAAGTCGCAGAAGGCAGCACTGGCTAAGGCGAAGAAAACAGAAAAGGCTTTGGCCGATGCTAACAAAGAGCATTCCCAGCGAGAGCAAGCCGTGGCAGAGCATCTACGCACAATGTCTGCTGCTGCTGGAGGTACATACTCGCCTTGTCCTCTTCTTGGACTGTTGTTGCTTTCTTGTACTTGCTAATACTTTCCCTTCCTGCTTTTTTCTTGTCCCCTTTGTTGTATAGGATTTACCGGGGTGTCTTTGTCGACTCTGCAACCGGGTGATGATCCTCTGATGACCGCGGTTAACTTACTCGAAGCAAACTGGATACCTATCCAGGAGATCTTTGAGTTGGTGAGCCGCGTTCTGACACGGATGTTCGTCGGGTTGTGGCCCACGAAGAAGGCGGAGCTTCCAAACGATGACTTGAAGAAACTTGCCAGAGCCTTTGATACAACTGATGACCCCGTCCTCCAACTGAAGGGGCTTTCTTTGAAGCGAGGTACTGAGGGTGCTATCGCACTTTCTTATGCACATGGTGCAGATTTTGACTGGGAGAAGGTTAGCTCTCCTCATGGCTGCACCTGCTCAGAGTTAAAGACTTTCTTCGAGAAGGCAAAGAAGTTAGCGCCCGCCATGGTATCAATTATTTCTCCTTCGACGGCTTCCGCGACTCCTACGTCGCCAACTCCCTGGACTTCAGCGACGGAAGAGCCCGCGCCTCCTTCAACTGCTGGCAATGCTTTTGTCATGCCTTCCTCTGCCACGGAGCAAAATGCTGAGGTGGCATAGATTCAACCTCTTATTGTAATTTCCAATTTCTGCTTTTGGTGTAAAACCTTTAGTCGTGTGAAACCTGAGAACTTTAGTCAGGGGGTTTGCACCTATGTAAATATGCCTCTTTTCGATTATGTCATGTTGGTTTCTGAAATGCTTCTCCTTTCTTTTCTTTTGGCTTCCAGTCTATGCGTATTGATGATCCTCCAAGTCGCGACCAGGCTCCTTCTGGTGTTTTTGATTCTAAAGTTTTGTCGCCTCCTCGCCGCTACTGTCAATGCGCTGAATATTCTTTAAGGATTTCGGATCTTGAGAATCGCTTGACTTTAGCCAAACGCCAAGCGCAGATGACTATAGATAAAGCAAGCAAAGCTTGCGGTTTGATGAAGCAAATATCTGTTCTCGACGATAAGGTGTCTAGTTTGATGGTGAAGATTGTGCATCATGAAGAATGCGACTCTTTTGTCCTCGGCATTATCGAGTCTGCCTGCGAGATGTTGCAATGTAAGATTCCTTGCGACTTCTCTTTTTCCCTTTTGTTTCACTGTTGCTTTGTGATATCCTTTGTCATTTTAGGCACTTGTTTGGATTTTGCTGCTGAAGATCGTCGGGTTACCGAGCGAAATGCGGCTCTAGAAAAGATGTCATCGGGTATTGAGACTTTATGGTCTGATCCTCGCTGCCGCAGTGCTATCGTATTGCTTCAGGACTGCGCCCAGCATATCGCTGAGTCAGTTGATGGTTGCCGAAGAGCTCTCATAACTATGCATTCTGTTATGCTTCCTCGCAATCCTCTGCCTGGAAGTTTCCCACTGCTTCTCGATACTTTCAGATCTAGTCAGCGTATTCATAGGTTGATAGAACTGAACTTAGTGGCAGGTGCCAATTTTGCTCTTGGGTGGATGCATAAGTGGTACCCAAGACTTAATTATAGCTCTATGTCACTGAGTTTAGCTCCAGGTGGAGCTAGTCTGCGAGTACATATGGAGAGTACCTTGCAGCCTGCTCGAAGGATTATAGCTAGGCTGTTGCGAGCGGATGCCGCATTTTTCCGCGAGTATCACTATTTAGATCCTTTAGGTGTAGACGATTCTGAAAACCCGTTGTTGTAATACTCGTGTATATGTGGAACGCGAGAGTTTCTTATTTCGCGACTGTATGTCTGAAATTTGTTCTCAGAGTGTTTTGTATGATTCGTGCGTTTGCCGCATTTTCCCTTTGAAAGACTCGTAAACTCGAATATGAGGAACGTTTTGTCTTTATATTTGTAATGTAAGATACATGGGGTGACCCAAGAGATTCGGCCTATGACCTATGTTCTGGATCTAGAGGGCATTGCCCCTGGGATGTCTCGTGGCTTTTACAACCTTATTCTTCTACTCTACTTTGTTGTTCTTGATGCTTATGCCATCGTGGCCTTCTCTTCTTCTTATGTAACTTTGTATTCTCCTGATGCTTCTACTCGTGGTTTCTTCATTTCTGGCTCTGCAGCACGTCCTTTGGGTAGCTTGACGCCTTCCGTAGTCGTGCTTTTCACCTTCTCTGCATAGTTGGCTATCATGCCAAAGTTTTGTGCCATCTTGTGGAACTCCTTGTCGCAGAGGTCTGAAACTTCGAAGCTTCCCTTCACTGTGATTATTCCCTTTGGTCCTGGCATCTTGAGTACTAGATACGTATAGTGAGGCACTGCCATGAATCGCGAAAATGCGGGTCGCCCGAGGATCGCATGATACTGAGATGGCTAGTCCATGACCTCGAAGTCTAGCTTTTCTCTTCTGTAGTTTTGTTGGTTGCCAAAGCAAACGTTGAGTGCTATCCGACCTAGTGGATAATTGGCACTTCCTGGTATGATCCCATGGAAGGAACAGTCTGTTGGCTTTAGGAACTCTAGTGATATATGCATTGCTCTGAGCGTTTTCGCATATATCAAATTGATTCCACTTCCCGCGTCCATGAATATTCTGTCGACATCATATGCGCCGATTTGAGCTTTGAGTACCAAGGGCGCGTTTCCCGGCCGAGGTACTGTTATAGGGTGATCTTCTCTGTTGAACTCGATTGGTTGTTCTGACCAGTGTAGATATTCTATTGTGGCTGGAGGTGAAGTAACTGCTAGATTGACTTGTCGGGTAATGCTTTTCTTCTTCTTTGTTCAACTTGGGCACGGGTTGTATCAATGCATGTGATGTGCCCCTTAGATGGAACGTACCCTCCGTCGTCATCATGTCCCTGGTTTGGCTGGTCTTGTCCTTGAGGGGCTCCATTGTTCCCTTGTTGATTCATGGGAAGCTTGTTGTTTCCTTCGTATCCTTGTCGCTTGCTTCGGTTTGCTTACTTAATGCTGCCTCTTGTAGTTTCAAGAATATTGTGCAATCTTTCATTGCATGCCTGGATACTCGCTTTCCATCGACGAACGCGGAGTGTATATGACAAGGCCCGTTTAGCATATCTTCTGGCGATGGGTTATACTCTCTGGATTCTCTTGTGGGAAACTTTTTATAGTCCTCTTTTCCGTAGCTTCGATATCCCAAGCTTCTGCGATCACTCCCTTGGTAGCTGTTGTCCTTATATCCCGCGGCTACTTGGCTGTGGGAGCCGTAGTTGTCGTAATTACGGGACCTTCTTCTTTGACTTCCATATCTGTTTCTTCTATCGTCCTATGGCGATCGTGTCCGCTTGTTGTTGCATGCGTCTTCTCCGTCTGCAAATCTGTTTGCTACGTCCATGAGGTCTGACACTATTTTTGGCTTAATTCTGCCCATCTCTTCGACTAGGTCTCTTCTGAAAGGACACAGATGTCGCCTAGAGGGGGGGGTGAATAGGCGATATCAAATTTTACGAATGACTTGAACAAAAGCGGAATTAAACTAGCGTTTATTTTGTCAAGCACATAAAACCTAAATAAACTAGGCTCACCTATGTGAACCAACAACTTATGCTAAGCAATACAAGTAACAAGGTGATAGCAAGATATATGACTTCAAGCACGAAGGCTATCACAATGTAAAGTGCATAAGTAAAGAGCTCGGGTATAGAAATAACCGAGGCACGCGGAGACGATGATGTATTCCCGAGTTCCTCCCTTAAAAGGGAGTACGTCTCGTTGGAGGGGTGTGGTATCGCCACAAAGGCCTAACCAACGCCACAAAGGCCTCACCCTATTCTCCGGTGTGAGCTTGCGCCACAAAGGCCTAGCTCACTCTTCCACTAAGGGGTTCCTCAAGGCGGAACCGGGCCTTTACACAAAGCTTGGGGCACGCATCCACAACTTAATTGGAGGCTCCCAAGAATAGCCACAAAGGCACCACAAAGCCACAAAGCCGTCTAGGGTTCCAAGAACCCAAGAGTAATAAGCTCACAAACTTTCACTTACTCGAATCTCCGGGGAGAACTCAAACCGATGCAACTTATGCAATGGCAAGAGCACACAAGGTGCTCAAATCCTTCTCACTCAAATCCTACCAAAGCAACTAATGCTATGGAGAGATATGAGAGGAAGAACAAAGGAAATCCACAAAGAACTCCAAGATCTAGATTCAATGGGTTCCCCTCACAAAGAGGAGAAAGTGATTGGTGGAAATATAGATCTAGATCTCCTCTCTCTTTTCCCTAAAAAATATCCAAGAATCATGGGAGGAATGGAGGAGGAAGGGCAAGCTTGCAAAGTCAACAATGGAGGAGAGAGAGCCCAAAAACGTGTGCAGCCCAAGGTGGAAGAAGGGGTATTATACCCCCCCATGAAATATGGCCGTTGCAGGACTTTAGGGGCGGATTATCCGGCCAAAATATGGCCGGAATATCCGTCTGGCCGGATTATCCGGCCCCCAGGCCGGATTATCCGCCCCCATACTGGGTGACGCCGACTCTGGTCCTTAGCAGAAATTTCGGAATGAAATTTTCGACCCCAGGCCGGATTATCCGCCCCCCCTGGGCCGGAATATCCGCCCCCCTTACTGGGTGACGCCGAGCAGAAACTGCAATACGAAAATGGTGATAACTTTTTCATCCGGACTCCGTTTTCGATGATCTTGGGCTCGTTGGAATCACCACAACGAGCTCTACAACTTCATCCATAGAAACATCATAGTCCAACAAGGGAGTATAAAACCAAATGATGAAAGGTTTGACCTCTCTTTGAAGGCAAACCAGTAAAACCTCCAAACATCAAAAACACAATAAGAGCTTCATGCGAAATCCGTTTTTGATGAGCTAGAGCTTGTCATGGAAATAACCACAAGCTCTAGAACCTCACATGGATAAAACCCAAATAAGAACCAAGAAAGATGATGCCAAGTATGCAAAGGTTTGAGCTCTCTCCGAACGATACAATTAGGTTACTCACTCGAGAGCCCCTATTGATAGTACGGCTACGGATCCTATAACCCGGTCTCACAACAAACACCATGAGACCGGTAAGAAAGAAACCCTAACACTATCATACCTTTGCCTTAAGCATTCCACTTGAGGTGGATAAAGACGATCTTGATCTTCTCAAGTTGGACCACCTTTCTTGATTGAGCTTGCTTGGTGAAGTCTTGCGGATTGCTCCCCCATACTCTACTATGGAAGAGACTCTCTTTAAGCATATCTTCACATATCCATGATCACAATATAGATGGCAAGCTTCAAGCATATGTTCTCTTCTAGTTGCTCATCTTGAACTTGCGCTTTGACTTGATCAATCCTCGAATCAAATCATCTTTCTTCATAATGATGGTGTCTTGAGGATACACATGAGAGCTCACTCAATCTTATTCTTCAAGACACACTTAACATAAGCTCAACTCCCTTAAGACCAATCTTTGGATCACTCCTTGAATAACACCTTGGTCAACACATAATCTTCTTCTTACAACCTTGACTCCAACAAATGGTTCAAGCATTGTCTATGGACGAGTCCTACACATATAACTCAATGCAACCATTAGTCCATAGGGATTGTCATTAATTACCAAAACCACACATGGGGCTCGATATGATCTTTCAATCTCCCCCATTTTGGTAATTGATGACAATCTCTTTGAGAGGGTTTATATAATGAATTCAAAGAACCAAAATGGTTGTACTAACATCAAATACTACAAAAGTATGTGATGTTAGTAAAACCACCATATATAGAGCAAACTCCCCCACAATCTATACACGTGTGAATGATCTTGATTTCATTGCATATATTGCCAACCAAGGTTGTTGGTGGAGTTTCCACTATATACTCAACCATGCAAAGCATGCAAGGCAAATGCTTAAGAACAAACCAAAGCATAAAAGCCAATTCCCGTTAAACCCTCGAAACTTCTCCCCCATTGGCATCCATTGCCAAAATGGGCGAAAAAATTAGAAGGCCAATATAGTGTGAGTTCCTCCAAAACGGTGTGCATATCCAAAAGAAATAAGTGAAGACACATGCACATATACAAAGACAAATATATGAAGGAAACCAAACTATATTGAGGATCAAAGATTGCAACAAAAAATAAGATAACACGATGGATAAACTTCAACAAATGAAGAGAGCAATCAAACAATCCAAAGAACAAACTGAATAAAGATTTTATGATAAGATCGAAAAGGTGCTCTAAATAATATGAGGAAGCTCCCCAAGGTGTGTGCACAAAATATTCTATTGAGTTGAAGATAAGGTGCACACACATGGAATCATCACTCCCTCAATATTATTCAACATAAAATGATACCAAGTGAAATTAAATACTATGCTAACCGCAAAATGGTGCTTTAAATGAAATGAGGAAGCTCCCCAAGGTACGTGCAAAAATTGGAATGTTTGTATTTGAATACAATTTGCACAACATGGAATCCTCACTCCCTCAATAACATTTAAAGCGCAACCATTTGCAAGAGATCATAGAGAAGAAATTAAGCTTAACACTTGCATCAAAGAAATGGTTGAGCAAAAAGTAAGAGATAACATATAAAAGGCTCAACCAAGGAATGTGTGAGAGAAATGACACAACATATTATAAGACTAATACAAGGATTAGCATAGAGCATCCACATAGTCTTCAATGAATGATGTTGCTTAGCATTCCATCCCAACACATAAGGTTCAAATAAGATATCAAATAATGAGATATCATCTCTCATGTGTATAAGATTCTAAGTAGACAATATCACAAAGATAATTATCATAAAGAACCATGTACACACAAAATAGATACTAAGAATAGAACATGATATCCAAAATGAAGGCATGCCATATACCAATGAGATTTTTGCTTTTAGAGCATGGCCAAAGGCTCAATTTATCTTATTGTATATTGATGAACTTCAACCACAAACATGTCAAAGACATCGCAAATATCAACAAGGGAAAGAAGATAGTTGTGATGCTTTGATAAAAGCAACAAGTATCAAAATGAAGTATACCAAACGGAAGAAATAAATTTGCAATTTCATCAATTTTGCACATGTGAGCTTATTGAGGAATTGATATGCAAAAAGATTGCTAAGTTGACATATATGGGATAGGAGAATCATGAGCATGATTTTTATATGTTCCCAATAATATGTCCTCATCTCAACTTGCTCACATTTGCAATAAAGAGGTTTCATTAGAATCCTTGCAAGAACCACATGATTTTCAAATAAAGATATCCATGCCAAGAAACAACCTACACAAGGTTGGACGCTAGAAAAGTATGCATAAAAAGATACTTGTTACCGAGATATTAAAGGTAGGATGTAGTAGATAGGAGTTCTTCAATAATCCTAGCTTGCCTCAAATTATCATTTAGTCACCACTTCATCCTTATTATTGAGACAAGCACCAATATATCTCCATGTACCTAAAACAAAGTTTAAGTACAAGATGGTCCCCAAACTCATTGGGTCCAAAGTAGTTAGAAACTACAACATATAGGACAAACTCCACATAAATATGTGTATATATATATGAAATAGAATTTCATGCACATCTTAGCCGATTTAGGATTTGATGGAGCTTCTCCTATATATTTGATCAAAGAAAGCAAAGCATGCCATAAAGTATACATTTAGTAAATATGCATGCACATGACTTTCAAGAGCCAAAGGAGATACGATTTGGACAAAACACCAAGAAGGACAAGCGAGCACACAAAATTGTGAAGCTACAAAAGGTTGTCCAAATTATATCAAAGAATCAAATCAACACAAGATTGACTCCAAAGTTCAACTAGTGAACCAAGCAAAAGCCAATGAGCATAAAGCATAACTAAAACACACATGCTCAAAGTCATATCTCATTTTAAGAGTAAGAAATAAATAATAAGGAATGAGATCACCAACTCCCAAAGAGAGCAAGGTTCAAACAAACAAACCAAACTCTCCACACTTTTTATGATGGCACACTAAGTACCAAAAAGAAAAGATTTGTCTTCCAACAAAAAACCAATACCAATTGAAATAAGCACAAAGAGTGTGTTATAACAAATATAGGAGAGCTCCCCCAAGATTAGTGCATTATTTATGATTTTGCATTTGAATACAAAATGCACACAAGTGGGATCATCACATCTACCTACATATAAATAACACAAAATAAGTTCAACAAAATCAAATGGAATAACAAAAGTCATGGAAGACAATGGGAGCTAAAACAAATACATTTTTTTTGGGTAGAGATAAGGCAATTAAAAGAAATAGCCAATGTAAAGATGATCAATATACATGTGCCACATGATATAGTACCAATTGTCCAAGAACAAGAGGTATTTGGATTTATTTCCCGATGGTAGATTACATATAAATCCAAGATCATCTTCACAACAAAGAAACATACGGAGAAGGATAAGAATTAAAAACCATGCTAAAGAAGATATTCTTGATAGACTCAAATAGTTAAACAATCATGCAAGGCAATGATTAGGATAACTTGAAGCGAATGGTTTTCCAACTTTGATGTAGAATTCCACATTTTAGGAAAACCCTACCAAGAAAGTATCTCACAAACAAGATCCAAAACAAGAGCAATAAAACAATTTGGCAAATTGGAATTTGTTTGAGAAAACATGCCACATAGAAGCAAGATAATTTACAATATCAACACTATGTGACACAACCTCAAATATACACATTATATTGGTTTGTAGTATGCACAAAGCATATTACTCCCCCATAATGTGATAAAACATTTATTTTTCACAAGAGGCAAATAAAATCCAACAAGATGATTAATGGACATTATAGAATTTGAATTTCTCATGAGAATGACATACCACATAGAAACTAGATAATCTTTAAATATCAACACTAAGTGGTATTCCTCATGTACACACATTTTTAGGATTGTGAGGTGCAAAGCATATCACTCTCCCAAAATGGGATGGTCCAATAATCTCTCACAAGAGCCAAGTAAGATAAAACAAGATGAAATAGGCTCAACAAGAACACCCATACATGGTGTGCAAACCAACATGCACATACTTGATTACTCAAAATGAAGCAAGTAGGAAGCACAACATATACAAACATATGCAAGATACAAAACCCAACACATGTAAAGGGGCGAGTAACTTTCAAGGTAGATAAGTTAAATACATGTTACCGCAAGGAGGAACATTGGATATATGATAGAAATAAGATAATCCAAATGACTTGACTTGAGAAAATATAATTGATGAAGATCCCTTAATTCTTCATGATATAGCCGAGTCTCCAATGCCCTCCAACAACACCTATTGTTCAAGTAATGGCTTGTTGGTCCCCAACCAAGTTGGGTCCTAAGAAGTTAGAAACAATAGGTTTGGCAACCCAAATGGTTCTTTTCTTGACACCACTTTGAGCACCAACAAATTTGGCAAACACATTGCCAACCTTATCCTTGCAAAGTGAATAAGCATCTTCAATTATGATAGGGTTGGATGAGTTACCACTAGTGCATGAAGAAGATAGGTGACCCTTCTCATGGCATATGTAGCAAGTTCTTTTCTTCACCTTCTTCTCACTTGATTTCTCCATAAGGGGAGCATTAGCTTGAATTTTCTTGGGAAGTGACCTTTCTTCAACTTGAGGTTGAGCAAGGGCTTGAACTTGAGGCCGCTTCCCTTGTTGCTTCTCACTAAGTGCCTTTTTCTTCAAAGGGCAAGATCTAACATGGTGCCCTTGAATTTTGCACTTGAAGCAAACAATCTTGGCCAAATTCTTGACTTGTTCTTGGCCCTTCTTCTTCTTGTATATTTTGGACTTCTTCTTGTTGTTAGAGATAAATCCAAGTCCACTCTTGTCATTGGGGGATTGTTGCACACTCAAGATCTTGTTGAGTGTGGACTTCCCTTCATGACGTTTTTCCAAGTCTTTCTTCAATGAAGTAACTTGGGCCTTGAGCTCTTTGATTTCCTCTACATGGTTAGTGACAACACAAGTACTAGTGGAAGTAGAGGCTACATTGTTAGAGCAACAAGGCAAGGAGGGTAATTCATCACTAGATGTAGAAATAGTATGAGTGGATGAATTACTAGTACTAGCACATGGCAATATTGCATTTTGGGAAATAGTGCTAGTGCCCACATGAGGCTCACAAGATGTTACCTTTGTAGATATAGCCTCATGAGCTAACTTTAGGCGAGCATGGGACACTAGAAGATCCTCATTAGAGCTAGATAGCTTTTCATGAATTTCTTCCAATTTCCCATACTTGCTAGTTAGCAATTCAAGTTGAGCCCTTAGCTCAACATTCTCCTTCAAAATAGATGCTTCACAAGAAGTAGAGTTAGTAGCACATGCATCATTATCATTATGAATAGGAGAAGACAACTTGGCAAGAGCGAGGTCACGTTCTTTAGTGAGTTTAGAAATAATTTCATTACATGACTCCTCAAAGGATTCAAGCTTCTCCTCAAGAGAAACCCGAAGCTCTTGCTCTTCCTCTAGAGCATATTTTAAATCATGGATATCATTGGCATACTCACGCTCAAGAGAAAACATTTTATCAATTTGTTCTTCCTTCATCTCAATGAGTTTTGTGCTCTCAATAGCACAACTCATGATTTCAAAGAAGTTGGGCAAAACATTTTTATGGTTATGCAAAGCATCAAAGACCACCTTACCCTTCTTGTTTAAATACTCAATATAGTCTTCTTCATTTTCCTCATCCTCACCATTGTCCTCAACATCATTATGATTTGAAGACCTAGCCATAAGGCATATGTGGGAACCGTGAGAAGAGGAAGATGAAGAAATACATGAAGCTCCATTCAAGACCTTGTCTTGGCCCAAAGACTCTTCGGTTTCCTCTATATGGTTAGCATCACAAATACTAGAGAAAATAGAAGCATTTGTATCATGGCAACAAGACAAAGCAAGCATATCATCATGAGATTTATTCGAGAAATTTACACATGATATGCAAGGACTATCAACACAAGCATGTAAAACATTTATGGGGCTACAAGTGTTTAAGTCCAAAGATGAAGCATTGCAATGAGATAGAGATGAAGGATCATCAAAAGTAAGCATACTATCACCATTGCAAGTTTCATCACCATTCACCATATTATTACCTTGTGTCTTGCCACACTTTGGTGAAGTGGATGAAAGTTCATTGCGGCCGGACGTGGAAGGAATACAATCATCCTCAATAATCTTGGACACACCATATTTTTCTTGAAGCTTTGTCCATATCTCATGAGCGCTCCGAAAAGGTGTGATGGAGAAGGTAACTACATCGCTCAAAGCATTAACAATCACATGAGTAGCTTGAGCATTGAGATACAAGTTTTTCTCATCCTCTAAAGATAGATTTTGAGTATCCTTTGGAGGAGAAAAACCCGCATCTACAATTCGCTCCATAGATGGGTCCATGACCCGAAAATAATTAAGCATGTGAATTTTCCAAGTATCATAATTTGTGCCATCAAAAATAGAAGTGTTATTGTGCACTAATCCCCTAGCCGACATCTTTGCTCTCAAGGCGGTGAAGCCTAAAATGAGAGACCGGGCTCTGATACCAATTGAAAGGACACAGATGTCGCCTAGAGGGGGGGGTGAATAGGCGATATCAAATTTTACGAATGGCTTGAATAAAAGCGGAATTAAACTAGCGTTTATTTTGTCAAGCACATAAAACCTAAATAAACTAGGCTCACCTATGTGCACCAACAACTTATGCTAAGCAATACAAGTAACAAGGTGATAGCAAGATATATGACTTCAAGCACGAAGGCTATCACAATGTAAAGTGCATAAGTAAAGAGCTCGGGTATAGAAATAACCGAGGCACGCGGAGACGATGATGTATTCCCGAGTTCCTCCCTTAAAAGGGAGTACGTCTCGTTGGAGGGGTGTGGTATCGCCACAAAGGCCTAACCAACGCCACAAAGGCCTCACCCTATTCTCCGGTGTGAGCTTGCGCCACAAAGGCCTAGCTCACTCTTCCACTAAGGGGTTCCTCAAGGCGGAACCGGGCCTTTACACAAAGCTTGGGGCACGCATCCACAACTTAATTGGAGGCTCCCAAGAATAGCCACAAAGGCACCACAAAGCCACAAAGCCGTCTAGGGTTCCAAGAACCCAAGAGTAATAAGCTCACAAACTTTCACTTACTCGAATCTCCGGGGAGAACTCAAACCGATGCAACTTATGCAATGGCAAGAGCACACAAGGTGCTCAAATCCTTCTCACTCAAATCCTACCAAAGCAACTAATGCTATGGAGAGATATGAGAGGAAGAACAAAGGAAATCCACAAAGAACTCCAAGATCTAGATTCAATGGGTTCCCCTCACAAAGAGGAGAAAGTGATTGGTGGAAATATAGATCTAGATCTCCTCTCTCTTTTCCCTCAAAAATATCCAAGAATCATGGGAGGAATGGAGGAGGAAGGGCAAGCTTGCAAAGTCAACAATGGAGGAGAGAGAGCCCAAAAACGTGTACAGCCCAAGGTGGAAGAAGGGGTATTTATACCCCCCCACGAAATATGGCCGTTGCAGGACTTTAGGGGCGGATTATCCGGCCAAAATATGGCCGGAATATCCGTCTGGCCGGATTATCCGGCCCCCAGGCCGGATTATCCGCCCCCCATACTGGGTGACGCCGACTCTGGTCCTTAGCAGAAATTTCAGAACGAAATTTTCGCCCCCAGGCCGGATTATCCGCCCCCCCTGGGCCGGAATATCCGCCCCCCTTACTGGGTGACGCCGAGCAGAAACTGCAATACGAAAATGGTGATAACTTTTTCATCCGGACTCCGTTTTCGATGATCTTGGGCTCGTTGGAATCACCACAACGAGCTCTACAACTTCATCCATAGAAACATCATAGTCCAACAAGGGAGTATAAAACCAAATGATGAAAGGTTTGACCTCTCTTTGAAGGCAAACCAGTAAAACCTCCAAACATCAAAAACGCAATAAGAGCTTCATGCGAAATCCGTTTTTGATGAGCTAGAGCTTGTCATGGAAATAACCACAAGCTCTAGAACCTCACATGGATAAAACCCAAATAAGAACCAAGAAAGATGATGCCAAGTATGCAAAGGTTTGAGCTCTCTCCGAACGATACAATTAGGTTACTCACTCGAGAGCCCCTCTTGATAGTATGGCTACGGATCCTATAACCCGGTCTCACAACAAACACCATGAGACCGGTAAGAAAGAAACCCTAACACTATCATACCTTTGCCTTGAGCATTCCACTTGAGGTGGATAAAGACGATCTTGATCTTCTCAAGTTGGACCACCTTTCTTGATTGAGCTTGCTTGGTGAAGTCTTGCGGATTGCTCCCCCATACTCTACTATGGAAGAGACTCTCTTTAAGCATATCTTCACATATCCATGATCACAATATAGATGGCAAGCTTCAAGCATATGTTCTCTTCTAGTTGCTCATCTTGAACTTGCGCTTTGACTTGATCAATCCTCGAATCAAATCATCTTTCTCCATAATGATGGTGTCTTGAGGATACACATGAGAGCTCACTCAATCTTATTCTTCAAGACACACTTAACATAAGCTCAACTCCCTTAAGACCAATCTTTGGATCACTCCTTGAATAACACCTTGGTCAACACATAATCTTCTTCTTACAACCTTGACTCCAACAAATGGTTCAAGCATTGTCTATGGACGAGTCCTACACATATAACTCAATGCAACCATTAGTCCATAGGGATTGTCATTAATTACCAAAACCACACATGGGGCTCGATATGATCTTTCATCTTCGCCTTAATCCAATTATGAACGCGTCTATTGCTCTTTCGTCTGAAACTTCAACTGCTGAGTTTTTGATAAGACTCCATCTTTGGATGTATGCCCTTAAGGTTCATCGCGTTGTTGCACACACGCTTTGACTTCTTCTATTGATGCCGACCGCTTGTATGTCGACCTGAAGTTGCTTGTGAATTGCTTCGTGAGATCCTCCCAACTTCCAATAGTTTCTTTCTCTAGTTTGCTCAACCATGACCTTGCTGCGCCGGTGAGGTGTAGTTGCAAACTTTGCATTGCTGTTTCTTTGGTTCCTCCCAGTATTTGTACTGCTTGAAGATAATCTGAGAGCCACGACTGTGGTTCCTGTGATCCGTCATACTTTTGTTGATCATGAGGTAGTTTGAACCCCTTGGGTACTAGTGTAGTGCGAACCCTGCGGGTAAAGCACGATGCTCCCATCTCCTTTTCGTCGTCTTCATAGCCGTGCTTTCCATTTGGAGATCGAGATCTTCGGGTTCCTCCGTGGTGTCTTGGTGATGGCGATCGAGATTGTTGATTACTACTTCTGTGCCGAGGACTATTGTGACGACGATGTGACCTTGGCTTGTGTGTTTCCTTTTGGTGATATGCCTCCTCTCCTTTTGCTGATAGCTTGTGGCCCACCATGTTTAGTCCGTTTAGCGCTGCTCTATGCATATGTTCCCTAGGGTCCCCTGGACTTGGTCGAGTTGTAAGCAGATATGCTTGGGCTGCCACTAGTGTTGCTTCAAGGGTTTTTGGTATGATGTTTCCCTGCTCGTCGACCGATAGGAAGGACGAGTCGAGATTTTTGGAGATGCTTTGCCTTTTTAAGTACTCGAGGTTTTTGTACCTTGAACCATGTCGACGATTTCTCCTTGCGTTAGTATGCGATGCGTCGCTTCGTGCTCTGCGAGCGGCGTTGCTGGCTGCAATGGCTGAGTCTTTTCTTTTTGTTTCTCTATTTTCTCCTTTGCTAGTTGCTTTGCCTGCTGCCTTATGGCATAATGATACCCCAGGAGCATATCCTTGCTAGAATTTGATGGTATTGGTGTGCCGTTTTCCACTGCTTCCCTTATTACTCTCCACTCGTCGGCTGATAGTCGAATTTTTTCCCTGGTTGTGAGGGATTCTGTTGTTTGCCCTTCTACTAGGTGATTTGCTACTCTGTCGATATTTGCTGGGTTTAACACTGAATTGTTGTTTTTGTCGAATTCTTCTGAATTGTCTCCTACAATGGCGAGCACCTGGCATTGTTTGCCGATTTTATTATTAAAGCTTGAGAAGATCGAGTCATCATCTTCAGAAAGCTCTAACCCGTCTTCCACGTATCTGTTGACTTGTCTGAGATATCATCGTGGCAGATCATGAGATCTTCGAGTTGGACCCCTACGTCAAAATTTTCCATTGTTTCGTCGTCTTCCAAGTGTGTGTCGTTGCATGACTAATGATGTTCTTGTATTCTATAAATAAGATAGAACAAATCGCTTGCATTTTATGATAACAGAAACAGAGGGGTGGTTTTTTCTATTGATCTGAAAAATAATTCATTTGCATCTTTTCTTATTGTTAAACGAAGATAGTATTTTATCCGTTGTTATATTGTCATCTAAATTAGGTATTCTATAGAACGTGCATGTGCACGTGCTCGATTACTAGTTTTATTTAAGAAGCACACTATGCTGTAGTATATTAACTCAAAAATATGTTGAATTGAAATCAGTGGTTGTTATTTCCTTCTTCTAATAACTTCTATTTTTCTTTGATTGCGGAAAATGGATCACAATGTTGAATTAACCATTCTATATTCATGGGATTTCTGGTTCAAAAAGAAAAATCACAGCAATTTTTTTAACTGAATCCTAGCAATATTTTAGTATAACTTTTCTTTTCCAAAATTTAAAATAAGTAAAATTTAAATCACATGGGATTTTCATCTAAATTTTATTTGTTGTTCCTCCGTTGTAACGTACGGGCATATTTCTAGTTTCCAATCAAAAAATTAAAAGAGAGTAGAAGTAGAGATAATGGGCTACCAGATGTTGTTTTGTCATGGCCCAGGAAGGAAGAAAAAATCAACCTACTCTGCCCGCTATAGCAACTAAGGTAGTACTAGTATATCTAAAAAAAGAACTAAAGTACTAGTAGCAAAGTAGAGATCGCTCGCCGTCGTCTTCTATTGAGAGAGGTAACCCTAATTCCCAAATTCTCGATCCAGCCACCATCGACGGCATGGAGGGATCTTCCTCCTTCCAGCCCCCCACCGTCCATGCCGACGATTTCATCCTCTCCCGCTATCCCTCCTGGGTTCTCCTCGACAGGAAAGTCTACTTCACCCACCAAGAAAACGCCACAGCCAAGAAAGTCAAGACGAGCACCGGCGAGGAGGTCCAGATCTCATTTTGCCTCGTCGATCCGCCTGCCATCTCCCAGTGCTGCGTCCACAGACCCCAAATCCGCAGTGAGGACATCTTGGAGGCCCGCGTCGTCTCCTCCGCAGAGAATCTCGTCCTCCTCTGCTTCGCCTTCAAGGCTGACCTCGTCGAGTTCTTCGTCTGCAAGGCTGGCTCCGGCGGCAACCTCTCCATCGAACCCGTCCCGTATTCTCCTACGGGCACCAGGCACTCGTGGCACGCTGGCATCGTGCCCCGCGACGGCAGCAACTTCCTGCTCGCCGATCTTTCCCCGAGAGACGACCGTGGGCACTACGACCTGCACGTCTACTCGTCGGAGACGAGCAAGTGGACTACCACCTACTTGCAGCTGCCGACGCCTGCCGGTGCCCTGCCAAGGGATCTGCCAAGCCTGCATGACAAGGTGATCTATCTCGGAGGAAGCCTGGTAGGATGGGTCGACCTCTGGCGTGGCATCGTGTTCTGTGACGTACTTGACAAGGAGCCTGTCATCACCTTCATCCCGCTGCCCAGGACTGTTTTCAACCTGCACCGGACAGGCCAAGCCCAGAAAGTGCGGGATGTCACCTGCTGCGAAGGGATCATCAGATTCGTCGAGATCGAACTTTGTTTCAGAAAGCTTAACATTGTCAACATGAAGAGTTTCAAGATGACCCAGACTCTTGACACAGAAGATGTCATCCTTGACAAGGCGTGCCTCATCCATGATGATGATTTGGATAATAAACCTGAGCTTGTACCTGATGGTTGGAAAATCCGGACAATGTTTAAGGCCATTACTTCGGACTATTGGAAGAAGAGGTACACTGTCCATGTCGGTGACATATCAGCCGTCCCAGAACATTCTGTGCTGCCTCCTCAGGTGTCGAATGGTGGAGCCATGAAATGTTCATTGAGAAACGTTACAGGTTTCCCGTTCTTCGGTGTTTACGGTGACAATGTTGTCTACCTCATGTCTAACATGGAGTCTGATAATGAAGACTCCTGGATTGTCGGTGTTGATCTCAAGAAAAAGAAGCTGGAAGTCATTAAACCATATTGTGCCGCAAGTGCCAGTTCTTCCGGTCCAACTGTCCTTCCCTGTGCATTTTCCGAATATATGAATGCCACTCCAAGGCATGTTTTTCTACTCTGGTCGTATACTTTCTTCCGTTATCCTACATAAAAAAAGTTTGTCAAACTAATTGTATGTGTCCCAGTTCTCCACTTATTTTACTCCATGGCATCTGACATTTTGTCTATTTGCTCAAGGCCATATGCTGAGCTAGTTGCAGCAAGTTATTCTCGAAATGATGTGCCGAATAATCATCTTTCATCGGGCAATAGTATTCCAGAAGCAAGCAGTGCTCAGAATGTGGTACGGAATAATCAACTTCCATTACGCGGTACTGTTCCAGTAGCAAGCAGTGCTCAGAATGGTGTGCTGAATGGTCATCTTTCATCGGGCAATAATGTTACAGACAATGTGGTATGTTGTATTAATCTTACTACCATAACCATTATAGATGTTTCGATTTTGCCATCTCCGCTCAATAAGATTTTTATATCCCTTCTACAGCAACCCCAGCAGAAAACATTGAATGTAGATGGCTACAATGTGAGTTGGAATGGATCTGGTACTTATGGCGCTCACTCAGGCTATGGTAACTATCATCAGCCAACCCTGTTACGGCCACAGTTTGTACTGCCACCCAATTTGCCACAGACTGTGCAACCCATGTCGTCTTCAACTCGATCAGGTAAGAACATTGCCAATGCTTACAGTATGGTGCTGTTATTTTATCCCAGTTACTTCTTGACTAGAAATATTTCACTTGATCAGGTAAGAACATTGTCAATGCTTACAACCTGTTGGAAATTATTGAACATTACCAATGATATCATATGATTTTGAAAAATATGCAAAAAGACTTTCATCACCATGTTGCTGTTCCGGTTATGTCGTTACAATGACTGAAGCCAATGGGCAGTATGACCTCGTAATTGATGGGAAGCACCAGCACTGCTATAGGATCGGTTATCCTGTCCCGGTTTTGCTTCGTGTGCAGCTGTTCATGTACTAGGCAAACTGGCACCCTTAACTTGGTCAATCATGTGTGTGCCCCTTCAGTTCTTCCAAGCTGTAGGTTGCCAAATACGGATTTCTGGTCAGATATAAATAGAATCACGGTAGCATCACAAACTCTACTCAGAGATGAGTACTTTTTATGATGTTTATAGTTCTAGAACAAAATTATTAATTTCTTGTTAGGGTTGATTCTCCTGCTCACGTTTCCTTCTACTGTATGGAATTTGCAAAGATATCTGTAAATGCTTCTATGTGTCACACCTTTTGGCAATGAAAGAGTTCCTTCTTTCTTCCAAAATGTTTCATTTCATCATAACGTGAATCCCAGGGTGCTAGTTACATATCGGGTGTACTGTAATGTGAATCAAGGATGAAGGTTAGTGTGTATCTGTTACGGTTTGGGCAGTTAGTAGGTGGGTATATTAGAACTAGTGGAAGTTTCACTAAAAGTCTCCAGTTTTGTCCAACTTTATGGCATCCTAATATTGAGTAGTTAATTTGTTATGTACCATTACTTTCTACCATTTGCATGGTACTTGTTCTGTCACATGTTGGGATAATGTTGATTTTCTGATGGTTCATAATGTTGTTTATGCGTTATAGTTAACCAGATTGAAGCTTGTAAAGTTCCGTAAGCAATACCTATAATATTGCCAGATCTATGTACTTTTTGACTGCATATTCAAGACTGCAACTGATATAGACAGCTATTTTTTTAGTTGGACGTGAGAAATGAGATACTTGCTCCTTCAAATCGTCTGCGCGATAGATGGATGTTTATGGGATGCTAGGTTTATACTCACTCTGTTCAGAAATATAAGACATTTTGGACATTTTAAAGTGGACTAAATACACCTCATAATGAGTGAATCTACATACTAAACGTAGACTAGATACATACCAAAATAGATGAATCTACTTAAGGCAACATCTTATATTAATGAACGGAGGGAGTATTTGTTACTAACACAGTC
This sequence comes from Dactylis glomerata, assembly GCA_007115705.1. NCBI lineage: Eukaryota > Viridiplantae > Streptophyta > Magnoliopsida > Poales > Poaceae > Dactylis > Dactylis glomerata. Next base: position 3,304,594 of record QXEO01000546.1, on the reverse strand, counting down.
ACTAAAAAATTTACATCAGAGGAGGCAGTTAGGACTAGCAAGGATTGGAATGCACCTACAGATTTGACACTTGATTGGACTGCTTGGAAATAAGCAATCCATGTGCCGAAACCTTAATTTACTTTTCCTGTACTTTTTTCTCTCTCCACTCTTCGGTTGCCTTAGGGTTTTTGTTGTGTTTCATTATCCTTTATGTGCACATGGAATGCTGGGTTTTGTTGGGTTTCATCTCTAGCCTACCCCAGCTTTGCTTGGGATAGAAGGCTTTGTTGTTGTTGTATCTTCATTATCCTTTACGTGTAAACAGTACATGTAATGCTGCCGTGCATTACTGATAATGACTAGGAATCCTGTGATGATAAGTTGCCTTGCGCTTGTTAAATACTCCCTCCGTTTATAAATATGAGGGCTCGTTTGGCTCCCATCATTTGGGGCTAGAATCAAAGAATTCATTTATGATTCTATCAATTACTTATTTGGCTGCCACGGAATTGGTTATGGAATTCATTTCGAATTCCATGGTTTTTCATCTCATGCCTAATCTTAATACCTATTGGATACCCTGTCATTTCTGTGGATTTTTCAAAATGAAATGATATCATCATTGTCATTTCATTTCTACCAAATGAAATGAAATGATGGGTGCCAAACGAGCCCTAAGATGTTTTAGGTTTGTGAAGCAAATGTATCTAGACAAGTTTTAGTGTATATATTTGAGTGAACCTACACACTAAAAGATGTCTAGATACATTTGTTTCACAAAGCTAAAACATCTTATATTTCTAAACGGAGGGAGTACATAAGCATCTGTTATGTATGTTTCTAGCAGGTTTTTAAGATGGTGACTAAACTTTCACTTTTATTCACAATATTATTCTAGTGTCAGATTATGTATAGTGCCTAACATAGCTCTTAACTTGCCTAATACTCTAGCTATTTGACACAAGCACAGTTTTAGTTAGTAGTCATGTTAAGTTACCTAATCGATGTGTAAAAATATTACAATTTGCTTTCCCTGTTGGATTGACTAAGTGCTGTGTGATATTGAACTTTTGATAATTCCCTATGTCGTTGTAAAGTTTTATCCAGTGTATTTTGGATTAATAGGCGACTTTTAGGACGCCACCTTGGTAATTAAGGAGTACTTGATTATTTAAACATGTGACACTAAGCTGTTCAATTCTTGGGGTTACAGAATTCTTTCACAATATTGCCATAAATTTGCAGGTTGTTAATGGTATCACATGACCTTTCTCTTGAACGAGACTAGAACAAAAAGATCTTGGGAGAAGTTCCTTCAAAATTGTACTACTCCCTCCGACCCATAATACTCTTTGCTAATATAGATGTATCTAGACACATTTTAGTGGTAGATACATCCATATTAGTGAAGAGTAATATGGGTTCGGAGGGAGTATCATATAATATATCTTTCAGTTTCTCCTCTTTGAAGAAAGCCACATTCCATGCGCTAACTTTTATGTTTTTTATGTATTTAACTTAATTAATCTTGCTTTTGTCGAAGGCTATATCTTTGCTTGTTGGTCGGATCCAGATGATCATGGAAAGATGATGATGACAGTGCCACTGAATGATATGATGAGGATGGCTGCTGCATCCTTGGCCCCATCAACGCCTCCAATGCCATCGCTAGCTCCGAGTCAAACATTTACACCGCAGATGACTCGGATTTCTCCATCTTGGATAGAAGGCAACGAAGTTGATTATTATGGTGGGGAACACGGCAAGGTGGACTCTTATTAGGATGTACTGGAATGTCAACAGTGTGTAATCTCCCATCTCAATGCTGCGCAGCCGTGCCTATGTACCTCTACCGTCTATCATCTAATCATGGATGCTTTAAAGCATTTGAGTGCATATTAACAAATGGAGTTATGGACCTATATTTTATACACTTGATATCTATTTTGCAACAGCTTTCTGGTTTTAGCGTAGTCAAACCTGCTGGCTGTTATATCATGGATGCTTTAGAGAATTTGAGTGCATATTAACATATGGAGTTATGGACCTATATTTATACACTCGATATCTATTTTGCAACAGCTTTCTGGTTTTAGCATAGGCAAACATGCTGGCTGTTATATCGTGGCTGTTGACATGTGAGATATCTAATTCGTGCTTGCGCACAATGGAGTCTTTAACCGCTCCATGTATACAATCCATTGACACGTGATCTTTCGGCCCTCTTACGGTCTTTGAGGCTCTAAGTTGTGCCGCCAACATCTGCCTTGACCACGGGCTCCTTGTATCTGTCTCCCTCATCTTATGTTTAGAAGTGACACTGGTACTGCTGTCAATGGCACTTCTAACTTTTTGTGGTTGCCACGGAATCAGGCGATACAGATCACGACAACTGGGAGATGCTTCCTTCTCGGTCGCCATGGGATTATAGGGACCCTGACCACAACTTGTGCATGAAATTCTCCAATTTCACATGGAGACGTCGGCAAATTCCACGTCCCCATTTGACGCCAATCTCTAGCGACAGTTCCTCCTCAACACCGCTATCATAGTCGCCTTCATCTCGGCTGATGAGAGCTCTCACTTGTTCCCTTCTTATCCAATTTCTAAAGAGTAAGAAATTGGATAAGGGCATCAACAATGCAGGCACTTAAGCTAGATGCTAGGAACTTTTTTTAAGCCGAATCCTGGTGGATTCTGGGATTTTGGCTGGAGTCAACGCGAGAAGTTGTGTTGGGCGCTAAGCCTTTTTTTTCTTCTCCAGCAAGATTTGTATTGACGAGCGGCGGGCGCTATACTAGGCGTCAAGAAAAGAATTCCAAATGTGAAGCAAGTCCCCGTATCTTATTGGTGAAATTGAATACTTGAAATTGAATAGAACCTGTTTTCTTCTTTTTCGTCTTTTCTTCTTTAACCATAAATCCCAATTTTTTCTACCTCCTTTCTTTTCCATGTATTTTTCTGACCAGAAAAATAAAATAATGTATGTTATTTTGAAGTTATTCTAATCTCGTATACACAAATATTTGCAATTATTCACCTACTGGAGTTTGAGACTCGTAATACCCGTTCCTGAACTGTTTATCTGAATCCAGCTCAATTCTAGGAACTTTTTCATACCTAATTAAATCCATTCAATAATATCTTCACAGAATTTGAGTAGCATTTTGTATCGTGATTGGGTCACGCACACTACAAAATAATCAATCAAGGGCCCTATGGATATTCTTATTTTCATACACTTTCCATTGAGAAAATCATGGACAGCAGGAATCATTCATTCAACATTCCACCAGCCCATTTTCCCATTATAATGAAAATGAATTACATTAAAGTAAGGACACACAGCATAATCTCGTATGAATTGGCGTGCCTCTTTAGTGGGCAAACTGCAAACCGCTGGGCTAAGATTCAGAGTATTTAGGATGTCAAACTGCAACGCCAACACAAAGAACCAAGACTATTGTATGAACAATAGTCAATGTCTCTACAATTTATGACAAAAGAAAGTACAAATAGTGTGAGTATATCCAGCTTTTTTTTAAAGAAAAACAGGGATTCACTCGGTTCCATTTCAAACGAAAAGAAACCGCTCAGAGTATCAGGTTCCAGCATACATCCCAGACTGCTCAAGTCTAGCAAACTAACTTCTGACCGAAAAGAAAGGGAAAGGTATCTAAGCCAAGCCAATGGGCAGCCCCCAAACTAGAACTTAAGACAGTAGTTTTAAACGTCTAACAAAACGAAAACAACTAGAACTTCTATTACAAGGCATCTCTTGCTGCAGACAGCGAGATTTGGCTTCCTCAGCCAATGATTACATGGATCTCGTTGGACTCCTCCGGGTGCGCCTTCAGGTAGGCTTCAGGCACTCTTCCCCCGTGAGTCTTGGAGGAGATGAGATTCGTCTAGACTGACGTCTAGCTGAAGTCAGTACATGTCAGTCCGGCATCAGCGCCAACGGAACCTGAAGCTTTCTGACCAGGTGAACCATGAATCGATCCACCATCTCCCAGTTTTGGTGCTTGAAAGGGATCCTCAAGATCCTGAGGTAACTCAATGTTCTTTACCACACCTGCTTCAGGTTAATCTAAGGGGAACAATTAAACACAATACTATTCATGTTGTTCCATATAGTCCAAATAACGGCAGAGGAAACAACATTGAGATGTAGAAATCTTTTACTACAAAGCCATCTAGAAGCTAAAGACAGGAAATCATTAATTTCAATGTTGCAAATTTCCTGCACCTCATGCCAAAGCAGTTTAGAAATTAAACAGTCAAAGAATAGATGTGTAACCGATTCAATTTCCTTACATAAGCTACATTCTAAAGCTTTTGGAATACCTGTTTTTCTCAGATTGTCTCTTATCAGGATTTTATTCTGTGAAAAGAGCCAGATAAAATTTTGTATTCTGGGGGTATCTTCAAATCCCAAACAGTAGGTAAGTAAACATGTTGAACCCCTCTAAAATTAACTATAGCATAGAGGGATTTGGAAGAATACACCACACTAGATTCATATTTCCAGATTAACTAGTCAGGAGAATCACTGAAGTTTATCCCATTAGCTATCTCTAAGATTTCTAGCCACTGGATCATCAATTCTTCAGTAAAAGTCCTTCTAAAGTACATCTAAGCTGAGAACCATCCCACAACTCATGTATAGTTTTATCATGTTGATTGACTATTATATATATATATATATATATAGGGTGGGACTATTCTGCAACTGTTCTATACATCTTTTTATCTATAACAAATCGAACCGGTAAAAAACAACTGAACAAACCCTGCACTCACCAAGTCAAAAAAAACACAAACCTTATCCCCCTACCTGCCCGCTCGACCCATCGCCATGGAGGCATTCGTCCCCGGAACCAGATCCTCTGACGTGTAGAAGTGAAGTCAGGTAAGCTACAGTAGCCTAACTTCCCTTCTTTCAAATCTTATGTTTAGAGCTAAAATCAGTTAAAATAATTTGAATAATACAAAATTATATTAGGCATTTGAAGTAATTTTATACAGACAATATTATGGTATAATAAAATTTAATTTAAAATTTTAATGTCTACAGTAATTACCTGTAGTAATTAATTAGGGTACATAATAGGCTACTTATGCTACAGAACCCTGACTTTGCTTCGTTTTTTTCCCTGACTTCACTTCTACACGTCAGAGGATCTGGTTCCTTCGTCCCCAACCTCTGCTGCCTGCCCCTACCCACCCGCACCGCCGGCCCAGCCACTAGCGCGCCGCCGGCTCTCCTCCCCGCGCGCCGCCGGCCTCGGCCCCCGTGCGCCTTCCCCGATCCCATTCACCCGCACAGCTACATCCCCATGAGTCGACGACCCCCGCGCCCCGCCACAAGAAGGCACCGACGACCTCCGCCCGGATACCCGCCGCGCCACCGCTAGAGGCACCCCGCGCCGCCGGCAGGGGCCCGTGCCGCCCGACCTTCCCCGCCCCCACGAAGCCCAGCGTCTCCGCGGCCGGCAGGTCTTCGCGCTGCCCCAGCTTCCCCAACGCCGGCAAGGCGCCGCGCCGCCCCAGCTTCTCGCGCTGCCGGCAGCCTCCGCGCCACCACCAGCAGGCTCGAGCGCCACCGCCTGGGACCTCCTTGGCTCCCCTCCGACGCCGGGTGCGGGATCCCCTCCGACGCGAGCTAGGCCGCGGGCTCCTCCGACGCTGGACGGGCCGCGAGCTCCTCCAGGATGCCTCCGTCGCTGGGTCGGGCACCTCCTCCATGCCCCCTCCCGCTACCAGCACAGGACAGGGCTCCGCCGCCACAGCTTCCCGAGCGCCGCCCGCATCACTGGCTGCCATTACAACAAACCGCGCGCCGCCTCCTTCTCTACCGGCCGCCGCAAATCACTTCCGTGCTAGTATTCCCATTGTCGAGCGCCGCAGATTCCCATCCGTGTTTATGCTGCCGATATCGGCATGTCTGTATTTTGTCTCCGTGTATCTGCTAGCAAAAATGCAGCCATCAGACTTGCGAAGTTGCTGCCGTACTCAACTCCTCCTTGCTTTCTACCTCTATCAACAAACGCTCCAATCCAATCAATTAGCTCTGCTGGTAGCCTGGTATGGATTTGGTTGCAGTACGAAGAAACTAACATACAGGGAAAAGAGATATGGTTAAAGAATGAAATAAGTCATACGATGTGCGCAGCTCCTAGCTGCTCTTTCTCTCTTTAGTATTGCTCTTCCGTGCAGATTCTCTATTTTTTATGTACTCGTGTGTGACTATTTGATTCACGTGGTACACAATAACGACAAGAAGTATAAAACCGTGACGACAAGAAGTATAAAACCATGATGAAGGGAAGTACAAGGTTCTACTTTGGGAAGTGCAAAGTTCCGGCGAAGGGTTTCAAGAAAGTAACAAAAATATCCGCTAAATTGAGGAAGTACGGAACAACAACTCTAGGAAGTACATAAGATAATGACGGGAAGTAACAGTTTTCGGAAGTGCAACTTTCATGTGAAGGCTAGAATTTTGATAAAATCATCTAGATAGAACTACAAAACTATGCGAGTGGAAAGTACTTTAGGGAAGTACATGGTCCCTTGCAATTTTGAATTAAAAAAATGAATGCCATGTTAAGAAGTACACCATTGTGATGCAGCAAAGTATATACTAGTAAGATCGATGTGGTGACCCAGCATACCACTGCATGTGTAGTATGCAAGTCGTTGACATAACATCAATGAAACACCGTCTCACTAGTATTACATCGATCAGAGTGGTACAACAGAAACATCGCAGGTCCAAGGTAGGTGCATAGGATTACAATTTCATCATACAGAAGAGCTTCAGAACTTCCTCAACAGGTAGAGGTTTAGTCCTGGCGACTACAAACGAAAATAATACACTGAAGACTCAACTAGAGCTTCACTAATGCAGTTGGCTTGCTACAGAACTACCCTAGCTACTTAGGTTCTAGGATTAGGGAATTGGGTCCCTTCTATTCCTATTCTAGTTTTCTAGCGAGCTTGGCGTAGTCGTTGACTCCATTGAAAGTTCTGACATTGATATAGGGCTTCACCTTCATCATTAGTGTCTTGAGGTTGCCTCCTGGTGTTGCCTCCAATCTAAGCAAGGGTTACGAGGGAGTGGGGTGAGTAACGAGCGTTACCCAGCAAGTTCATATAAGGAATAAGGTGTTTTATGCACTATCTACACCGTAGACCCAAGTGTCGTTTGGCAATGCAAGTTTTCATAAACATTTCTTCAAGAGGTTGCTTTTATTCAGAAGAACTATGTCCGTCAGCCTTCACAGGTTGATTAGAGCTTCGATGGGCTCCTTTCCTGCCGCGTTCGCAGCTCCTTCCCGGAATAGGGAGTATCCAGATACTTTCATACACTCTGTAGAGGTGGTCACTTGTACCCATGAGAGATCAAAGCCTTGCTGCACAACCGAGCCGCGAGCTTCGTCCACACTTCCTTGGTGTGGGGCCCAGTCGATGGTCCAAGCCAATCACTGTTCTTCTCCGCAACCTCGCATACCCACCCTTTTGTAAGTCCATCCTCCCCTATACCACATATGTAGACTGATTGGCGCACTGGTCCTTCCCCTGTACACTATGGACGACTCCATAGGTAGACTAGCCCGGACCCCGGTGCCCGCTCCTATACAATATGGGTAGACTGATCCGGATGACCGTTACAATCCATCATAGATCAATTAGCAAGTTTGTCCCCCCCTATACTATAGGTAGACTAGCAGGAAACACTTTCCCCCTTACCATATAGCAGCCTAGGCAAGACAACCGTTGCTACTGATCCGTTGGCATGCGAGAGGGAAAAGATACAGCTGACTTCTCCGTCCCATTCCAGACCTCATGGTTGGCCGTGATTTACGGCGCAAGAATCACTGGCGACATTTGTTGTTAAGTCCTAGGGTTCACTTTCCCGAACAAATGGAACCTCCACCACCACAATCATACCATGGTTCCATTTGCCAGCCATCCTAGGTTACCACCACTCGGGTCGATAACCAGCTAATCATGTTAATTATGAAAAGAGAACCTTTTTCTTTTCAATGCAGTAATAATCATACCACCGGTATATTTGCAAATAATTTGCTAAAAGTAATCAAGAGATATGAGCAAGAGTGAACTTGCCTTTTTGACTGCAAGATTATGCGAGTCAAGGTCTTCGATACGATAGAAATCCCAATTCTGAAATAGCAATCATCATCCGGTAGGGATGATGTTAGAAATCTGCAGCATGATATGCATAAGATATGATATGCATCACTTTAAGCATAACCCAACCCCGATGATTTGTTATCATTGAGTTATGGTGATTTATTTATGATGTGTTGCACTTTTAAATCACACCATAACATGGTTGTTAAGAGTTTTAGGTTTACTCACTAGCATTTATAAGTGAGGAATAAAGCTTAAAACAAGATTAGTAATTTTAGGGTTGCCATCATTCCTTGCTTACAAGAGAATGGCTAGTTAATGGTGAAGACAGGGAAGTAACAATTTTAAGTTGCATATTATAATTAACAATCACTTGGTTGATCATGGATATGCAAAGTCAAAGTAAGGTATACACATAGCAATATCTAAGTAGTTCTAGGGTTAACAACAATCTTAACCTATCTAAGCAACTGTTACTTAGAAAGTTTATGGTTTGGTGAAATGCTTATTTGATATGTTCTTAAAAGAATAACTTTTGAAGAACATAATCCATAATGGACATTTAGTACAAAATTACCTTTTAGTGGTCATTTATTTGATAGAAAGGTTGAAGTGATTAATAAAACACTAGTTCCTTTATTATTAGCTAGTAGGGTTTGAATCACAATTTTAAATGATTCTTAAAATTGAGTTAGCAGTTATGAAACAATTGTTAATCAATAGATTATAGTTGAAAATAGAGTCTAAACTCAAGTTGATGCTTATTTAAGAGTTATTCTAATTTCTTATCATTTAAGAAAATAGTTTTAGGATTTAAGTCAAATTTTAATGATTTAAAATTGACCTAGAAGTTTTAAATTTAACTTCTACTGAAACAATAGTTGAGATAACAATATTAGAGTTAAGAAATAACTCAGATACAAGTTTATGATTTTTCCCAAATTTTACTACATTAATTTGTTTTAGAAAAATCATTTTAGGAATTAAAATCCTAATAGTAAAGTTTTAGGATTAATATTTAGTAATAACAAAATATTAATTGAAATAACAATATTGAAGTAGTCAAATTTTTATTTGGTATTTGAAAACTTGGTTTGAATTATTATAATTGGATTTGAATTAAAAATTCAAATACTTCTTAAACAAGTTTTCAAATTTAGTTCAAAATTATTTCACACAAGCAGGCAAGATTATAATCTAAATAGATAGATTATGTTACTGTGATCATTTTGGTATATCATTTGTATTTTTCTGATTTAAAACGAAATAGTTATGATTTTTCTAAGTTTCTGATATTTTAAATAACTAGGAGATACTTTTTATACCGAACCAATTTCTAACCCTAGCCATTGACAGGTGGGGTCGGGCTGAGTCAGCAGCCACATCGGCTTGACCGGGTCAAAATGCTTGACTGACCATGGGAGCTCACCACCGGCGAGGTGATCGTCACCGGCGACAATGAACTGGGACTCCTGCAGACGCGTGGCTAGATCAAATCGAACGGGGAGGACACCAGGAGCACTCTGGTGGCGGTGTTTGGACCAAATGGTCACCGGAGTGACGACGGCGATGATGTTCTGCGGCGGTGCACTCCGGCCACCAAGCTATCACGGTCTACAGAGGGTTCTAGGATGAACTAAGAGGCTCCAGAGATGCGTATGCTCACCCTGCAACTGAAGAGATGCTCGGAGATGTCGATTGTGACCGGAGATGGGCGTGACTTCCTGGATTCCAGCGAACTCTACTGGAAAGGGAACGACAATTATCTGGTGCTTGAAGACCCTCCAGCTTGATTCCTTCTTCCTGGAGGTCCTAGGCATCGAGGCGGAGCTTCGAGGACACATGGCGGACCTTCGAGTGAGCTCAATCGCCAGCGAGAGGACTTGGCCGGAGTTAGGGTTTCAGGGCTGTGAGAGAATTTGAGAGAGAGAAGGGATGCGATGGATTTAGGGTTTTCTGGCGGCGGCGGGGACCTTCTTATAGACGTTGGAGGGCGGCGGCGCTGATCTTGGCGCGAGGAGCGCTGGGGGCACGACACCGAGCAGCTCTCCCCGATCGAGAGGTTGAAGATGACCCCCTCTCCTGCGGGTCCCACTGGTCAGATGCATACCGAAACGGTATGGTCTGCCGGGCTTGGTGCTGGGCCGGTTTGGTGGGCTTCGGCCAGGTAAGTCATTCCCGTAATTTTTTTCTGTTCTGTTTTCTTTTCCTTTTTACTGTTTTCTATTTTGAGATTCTTATTTGGATTTGATTCTGTTTTGCAGGTTTTTGAATTAGGGCTACTTTTGAAATGAATTTTTATGTTTAGTAACATCATGTATAACTTTTATGTGCATAAGCACATAAAATATTTTGAGTAATATTAAGGTTTGAATAAGATTTTGAATAGAAGCAATTTTAAATGTCATGCTCTTTGTTTTTGAAATATTTTCTAGGACTTGAATAAGTTGCTAGGTGATTAAGTACTACTTTAATTTGTCTTGAGATGAAAATAGATTTACTATGGATGGTTACTCCTACCATTGGATTTTCTGCTCTAAGCATATGAACATGATGCTCTTAATTTGATGTTAAGACTCATGCACATATTAATGTGTTCAAGTTAATCACTAGATAAGTAATATGGTTGATATAAGAGATGATTATGGTGTGGACATAATTCTTGGGTTAAGATATAGGAAGATATTTTGAAGTGGATAACTATCCTAGGTGGCATGATGATTATCCTCTAGTAATTCTTTATTTTTAATAGCCAAGTGGCATTTGGCACTAAATGGACTTATGGCTGAATCAATTCATATTCTCATACATATTTGTAATTCATAATTGAATTGTTATCAATTGATGTTGTATTAATTGTTTGGAAGTTTATCTTCCAAAGTTCATATTTGAAATGATCCAGTTATTGTGAATCATGCATATTGTCATATCTTATTGGGATTTCTATTTTTGTGCCCTCGGGTCCTTAGTTGTGCTCAGTTTTCCCCAGCCGCTTAGTTTTTCCTCAGTTTTACCCAAGCCCTTGTCTGAAACTCTCACAAGGAGCTCGGACGGGAGGAATCCCGTTAAGTTGACCGTTGGTTGGTGCTGGCAAGTGGGGCCGCTGTTTGTGCCCTGCAGTGGACACGCCTCCACTTATCTAGATCATCGTGGGACCCACAACTTGTCCACGTTAGCGCGCCAGAACCACAGCTTACCTAGGTGGCTGTTGCAAAATGGGAGCCCGAGCCAGCCCCGCGCCCATGCCCGTGCCATTGCTTCCCCCTTCTTTCCCCGCGCCCCATTGTTCTTCTTCTCCGGCAGCGGCAGCCCTTCCCCGGTAGGCGGGTGATGTCTAGTTTCTCTTCGACCTCCCATTCTTCATGGCCACAGTATGGACCCGTGCCTTTGACAAGATGCCCTGACTGCCCACGCCAAGAGCCTCTGAAGCGGTCGATCTGTAAGACGAACGACAACGACAACCGTGGACGTGAGTTCCTTGCATGCGAGAGCTTGCCATATAGAGAGGGGGATAAGGTTAGATCTCGCTCCAATTGCTCTGTTTTCTCTCGATTTTCTTGTTATTCCCTCGAATTTGGGATTTAGGGTTCACGTTGTTGTTTTCAGATCCTGAAGAAATGCAGGTATTTCGAGTGGATCGATGTGTACGTTCAGAGGCTTAAATTGCAGGAATCAATTGGCGGTATTGGGGAGCGCAATTTGGGAGGGGGGTACTTGCTGTAGAGAATGCGGTGGAGAGAGGGGCCGTCCTGATTATGCCTAATGCTCCCAATGCAGAACTGGTGGAAGTGAAGGGAGAACTGAAGAAAATGAACAAGCAGTTAAAGCAGCTGATCGAGTTGAAGAAGCAAGCTAATCTGATGGCTGGTTGTTTTTTTTGTTGTATAATTGCGATCGTATTCTTATCATTGCTCGTCAAGCGCTATAAGTTGTTACAAGGGATCCCTTGTTACAAATCCATTATTCAGTTACATGTACTTGTAGTTGTTTTCAAAGTTAGTGTGTGCATTCACCGAAATTACCAAAAAAAATAAGTGTTAGGGAATATAGGAATGCTAAAGATAGTTGATAATTGTTAGAGGGGTGACAAATAATGCATTCACCGAAATCCCACAAATATGTATGTCTCATGTTTATACCAAAATTATACCACTTTTGGGATGTTTCAAATAACCAAAACTATATCCCAAACTATATTCCCTAAAAGAAAAGGAATGCTAAATAAAGTTGATAATTGTTAGAGGGGTGATAAATAATCCATTCACCGAAATCCCACAAATATGCCAAATATGTATGTCTCATGTTTCTACCAAAATTATACCATTTTTGGGCCGTTTCAAATTGCCAAAACTATATTTCCTAAAAGAAAAGGAATGCTAAAGATAGTTGATAATTGTTAGAGGGGTGATAAATAATTCATTCACCGAAATGCCCCAAATATGCCAAACATGTATGTCTCATGTTTCTACCAAAATTATACCACTTTTGGGCCGTTTCAAATTACGAAAACTATATTCCCTAAAAGAAAAGGAATGCTAAAGATAGTTGATAATTGTTAGAGGGGTGATAAATATGTATGTCTCATGTTTCTACCAAAATTATACCACTTTTGGGCCGTTTCAAATTACCAAAACTAAATTCCCTAAAAGAAAAGGAATGCTAAAGATAGTTGATAATTGTTAGAGGGGTGATAAATATGTATGTCTCTTGTTTACCACTTTTTAGTTTAACATTTTTAAATCATGGAAAATAATGCATAAATAGAGGGAATATAGTTACGTAGCAAAATAATCCATAAATGCACACGGATCGACTCCACCAACCGTTGATCCACCGACAGAGAGAGAGGGGTGGCCACGAAGAGAGAGAGGGGTGGCCACGAAGAGACGGATAGGGGTATACTGCCCGTTAGATCAGTGGATTAACGGTTGGTAGAGTCAATCCGTGTGACAACTGCTCAACCAATCAGGATAAGTTTGGGTTTCTGTGAGCATTTGTGACAGTACTTGAGGGCAAAACTGAGTAGTACTAAGAAACCAAGGGCACGTAAATAGTAAATAGAGTAAGGGATTCAAACAAAATAATTACAAAATAAAAAATGCGTGTTTTGTACAATATAATTCATATTGGGCTACATCAAATTATTTGCAATTCAAATATACATGAGTGTGACAATTATGGCCTCATTTAGACAAACTATGTTTTGGGGAAGATGTTTTGCAAAGGGGTTTGAGTGGAAAACCATGCATCTTCATAGCTACTAGTGATTATGAGAAGTGGCAATTTGTGGTAAAACATGATTTATCTATGTTTGTTAAGGTGGCAGGTTGCGTAGGAAGATTCCATGAGTAGGTGCCACTATGTTTTTATTTTTTTGGATTTTTTTACGCATGAAATGACTCAATTAGCTATGTTAATCTCATTTGTTGACTCTCTGTTGACCAGCTACTTGAGGGTAGAACTGAGTATATTGCACTTGCCAGTCTAAGTACTCGAGGGGAAAACTGAGTACATATAAAATTTCTGAATAAGGCCCGAGGGTAGAACTGAGTACACCAAACGTTGAAGGGTTAGCCTCGTGTCGCGGTGCACGCTGTAGCCGTGCATAACGGACGCGTGTTGCGGTACACCAAACGCCACCTTCGTCTTTATAGAGCCCCTCTCTCTCTCTCGATGCTTGCCCACTATCTCATTCTCACTGCAACCGCCTCTCCTGTCCCATCATCTTCTCCACTTCGCGTCGAAAAACCCCCTAAGAAAAAACCCTGACGATGGAGAAGCATGAGATGCCCATTGCCGACGTAGCCGCCAGCGCATCGGCCGCCGGCGCATCGGCCGCCAGCGCATCGGCGCCGCCCCCATCCAGGCCCCTGTCGCTGCTTTCGATGTAGGCGCCGGCGCATCAGCCGCCGGCGCAATGGCCGCCGCCCCCGTCCAGGCACCCGTCCAGGCCCTTGTCGATTGGGACCTGTACGAAGACCCGTACGAACCAGTGCCGTACGTCACGCCGGCGAACCCCTACGACACCAGCATCGTCGACGACTACCCGGAGGTAACCCTTTGTTCCCTTGTTCTTATGCCATTTCAATCCTTTTGTGTTAGATCTAGCATTATTAGGGTTCGTCTGTTCCTAGTTCAATCCTTTTATGATAGATCTAGCGTTATTAGGGTTAGTCTGTTCCTAGTTCAATCCTTTTATGATAGATCTAGCGTTATTATGATAGATCTAGCGTTATTAGTGTTTGTGATTTGCTTTTGTTTAAGATTCGGTTAACTTATGTGAGTAATCAATCCCATCCCGTTAATTTGTGCCGATGATGATGAATATTTGGGCACAAATTGATTCAGGGTTTGGTCTGTGAACAATTGGTGTGTACAAATTTGTTGTGCATGATCTTTGGTTCACTGACCCAAATCCTGGATATAAGTGTGTCCAATGTAACTGAGGCTTCTTTTTTTCGTGCCCATATTATCATGCATGATCTTTTGTTCACTCTCTGTTCCATCATCGCTGCAATTGACTCCGTGTTTTTCAATCTTTGGTGCTACGTGACAGGTGCAGAGCAGCGACGTCGACAGTGACGACGAGTCCTTCCACACCAAGACTCGTCCCCTTAGGATGCTGTAGTCCGGCCATTACGATCGCCACTTTGCTTGAGGCGTTTACACGTGCCCCTTCTGCAACAGGAGGCTCCGCGCCACCGACTTCAACTGCCTGGCGAACCATGCCGAATGCCTTGGCAGTGCCCCTGGCGGCGCTAGAGTTGGAACGACCATGAACGTGCATGCGTTCATGGCCAAACACAAAGCACTTGGGATTCACCTGCGCAGCCTCCAAGCTTAATCCCATGTAAAATGTAGCTTATGTTGGATCTAGGGATCGGTAGTACTGTTGGATCTGTCCTGAATATATATATATATATATATGCTATGTTGGCTGCGGTATGCAGCTTATCCTATATTTTCTCGATTTATTATGCTGCTGTGAATTTATCCTCTACTAGCTTCTAGATTTGCTACTAGATTTGTTAATATATTGGGCAAAAAACGAGGGCCAAAAGGCAACAATCATTAAAGAAAGACAGAAATAGAAGCTTCTCTAGATTTGATACTAATTTGGTGAAAAGAGAGAGAACTGTTACAGAGAGAGAGGGGAAAAAGGCGCTCTAAAAAATGCCAATTTGGGCCGAGAGAGACAAAACCGAGCTCTCACGTACAACCAAACGCGGTCTCGTCCTATCCCACGCGGTCCCGTTCTACCAGCCCCACGCGACGCGGCCCCACACGACACGGCCCCACACGTCAGCATGGAACGGTCAACTAAACGGCAACCCTCCCGTCCGACCGTCTGCGAGGGGTTTCAAACTAGAGCGAGGGGAAAACTGAGGAAAAGTTAAGCGGCTGGGGAAAACTGAGTACAACTAACGACCCAGGGGCACGAAAATAGAAATCCCTATCTTATTTGTTCCTATTATCAGTTGTGCTCAAAATATCCAAAGTTAGCAAGGTCATGTTCAAATTTTAAGTGATTTGATTTGATTTCACCAGGGCATGATCAAAAGAGTTTCAAAATGGTCATAGTTATTTTTATTCAAATAGTTTGAACTATTTAAGGTAATGTAAATGAGTTCAGTTTTGTTATATCTCATATAGTTAATAAGTTATGATTTAAATAAGAATGTGTGGCTTTTATGCACTTTAGACCTTGTGGTTTACCCATTTTGGTAACAAGTTTAAAGGTGAATTATATAATACCCAGAAGTACTGGATAAGTATTTAAGTAGTTAAACTCTATTGTAAACTCCTCTAACTATCTTGGTACTAGATTAGCCTTTCCCTCTTCTGAAGCTTCTGAATTATACCCTATGGTTCTATCTCAAGAGATAGGAATGATATTGGATTTGATATAGACTCTCTCCTTGTTCTGGAGCTAAATAGACTTAGATGGGAAAGATTATGATAATCAAGATATGAGAATAAAGTAGATTAAGAGTCAACGTAAGACTTGTGTTGTCTTCCTGTAAGCTAGGAATGGCTTCAATGATTTAGGTTTAAGAAATACCATGGTGATCATGGTAGAATTGGTTATAAGGTCCTAAAATGATGTGTTAACATATTAATCCTACCTCACATTCATCTCCTTTGATTGTTGTTGTTATCTTTACCAAAACAAGGTTGTTAACAAAGGTCATGTTGAAGTTTATCGTACTTCAGTCGATGAGCTACTTCAATTCCATCAACTCAAGAGAAGCTTCAATCACTTTGACAAGTTTTATTTAAAAGCATGAAAATTTCCCAGATTTTCTATGCATGAATGCAATGCACACTTCTATGTTCTCTCTATTTCTAGCCTCACATCCTGGGATGTTACAGAGTCTCCCCCTTAAAATCAACTTCGTCCTCGAAGTTCGAACTCTCTTACGTTTGGGCTGAGCTTATCGTCGATAACATCTAGCTTGTATCTCCTTCTCCAGTTGATTGGATATGGATCATATCCCTTCGTTCAGAGTACCCCTTGAATCCTCTTTGTCTGACTCTGATCAATTATCACTTGAATCAATCCTATGTTGTCTTCCGACACTCTTGGGGAATCCAATAGTCTTCGGTTCCTTAGTTTACTTAGTTTTACAAGCTATTTAGGTGAGGTCTCCATACTAGGGTATCAACTTTCTATGTATGGCCTAGTTATGGTCTATAAAATAAGGTTTCACGGAGCTCAAGATAATACTCAAGAGGTCCGTTAAGGTATAGGCATACCTAAAGATTTGGTTCTACGGAATGGATTAGACTCATTTAGCCAATCCAATATAGGGTGTTGGTTTACTTCATAAGGTTGACCTTGGTCCTCTATGCTTGAAAAGTTCAACTATGGTTATACTAATGGTGATTCATGGTCCATAATTGGCTAACGCCTTCACTGCTCTCCCAATGGAGCTACGGTGAATCTTAGGGAAGTGTTGTTCAAATATACTTCATCCAACTTCCATCATCTTTGGTTTCTCCCCAATTCCTGCTTCTTAAAAGTATCAATTACGCCTTTTGGTCAAGTTAGGGTCTAGTAGTTACTCCCATGAGGTATAAACCTCAACTTCCATTCAGATGAACTTCTGAGGCAAGTATCAATACAGTACCTCGACATTACCTTATAGAAATAAGGCTAATCTCATCTTAGTCTAGACCTCCTTCTCACTCCGACTGATTTGGTCTAGTTCTTCCAACTTTTGGCTTACTCTCCCCCTTAGGCTTTCCTAATGGTCTCTCAAAGAAATCTGCGGTATACCCACGCAATTATGGATATCCGGTACGAATTTTTCGATTATGTATTTAGGCAGGGTGTTGTATTCCACTTTCGATTGTAAGTTCATGCCCAAAGGTTCTAAGGGTTAATGAGAATTGGGTTTTCCCATTGTTAACTCTCCATATTTGGATGGTAGGGTATATACAAAGCCACGGGAGAAATCCGGCAGAGTTTCTTTTGTACCGGAGGACATCCACGACAGGCAGTTGTATATATTGAACAAGATATGAACCAAAAGGGATATAAACGAACCAATGGCTTCAATGTATCATTTCTAACATGAAAACCTATGAAAATCTCACAAGTCTTGGTCCGTAGACAAAGACTACACTCGAAGATAAGAAAAGATGTTGCTAACGTCTTAACCACCAATCTGCAATTCAGGATTTTGGGACTAGGGATCAATGTTATACAGAAATGTTAGGTGTCTTAGTCACGCTAGCAACGAGGGTTACTGGGGTTACCACTCCCAGGTTGAGTAAAGTAGCAGGCAATACCGAAATGGATCATTGGTACTACAACACCTCAATCGACCCGTGATGTACTAAGCATAACCAAGGCTGCATAACAACGAGCTCAAATACCTCAAACTCAACTGTAGATAACCTAATTAGTGGTTCTACTCCATGATCTGGTGTTAGGATCTAGTATTTACGAACTTAGAGTTCCACTAAATTCCAATACTTCATACTACTACCACTTCATGATACTTCATGAATGTGTCTTTCTACTGTGGTATCTCTTAATCAATTTTTCCTCTTCTAGGGTTTGTATTGCAAGAAATACACCATTGAAATCCTAATATGTTGTTCCTTAAGTGACTCCTCTTGCATTCCCTTCTTATTTGGCTTCCTTCTTCTTGTGATTTCTTCATCTTTGTCTGGACTGCCTTATGAATTCGTCTCTCCTTCACACGATTCCCTTAACCCTCTAGATCAATACCATGAAGTAAGAACTTGATAATGCAACATGCATTTGCATATCAGAGTTAAACTTCATGTATGGATCTAGTCAATTAATAAAAATCCAAGAAAAATCCAAATGTGTGCTGGCAACATATATCATCATAAGCCCGTTGAGTAAAACATCTCTATAATTTAGGCTTAGATGTGTATTGTAACACCCGAATTTCCAGAAATTCAAAGTGCCCGTTATGTATTCCACCACAATCCCAGAATCATTGTTGTGATACACATAACGTAGTTGGTAACAAGTTCCATAGACATTACAATACGAATAGTTCAAATACAAATGGTCATAGTGACCAAGTTCATATTACAATACAATATAGCAGCGGAAATAACGTCTTCGGGTCCATGCCTTCAACCTACAGGCAATGGCGACTCAGGAGATGATCTTAGTTCTGGTACTCATCTTCATATCCTTCCCCCGGGTATCTTCCCCATAGTCTGGCCAAGTTGATAGCCAGGGACACAGCCATGAGTACATTGGATGCACTCGCAAACCATCTTATAAACAAAATGATGAAGTAGATATGCAAGGTTGATATGGTGGACTAAGCACTAAGTTTATTTGCAAAAGCTAGTTTTATTTCCCAAGAATGTTCATTAACAGAGAAGAAGATTTAATTCTCTAAGTTCAATCTAAAGAGGAACTTCAAGTGTGTCAACATCAATGTCAAGTCAAGTCATTCACCAAGTTCACCATAAGTTGTTAACATTCTTGACAAAAGTCAAGTACAGCTTGCCAACTGTCCATGACCACGGACGTGGCTATTCGAATAGTTTGAAACCTCTGCAGAGGGGGTACACTTTACCCACAAGATTTGATAAATCTGCCGGGAGAAATCCACGGATTGTCATACACCAAGTATGCGAGTTTCAGATAATCAAACAAAATCTTTCACTTGTCTACTCTAGTATAGGATCCTTTCCTAAGAGTCCATTTCGGCACTCATAGTTTTGCCCGCTGCAGAGTGCTGCATGAATGGAAATTTCCACTTGGTTCGGAAGCACCCACGCGTGGCTTACTTCTATAAAAGATGATACAAGGTCTCCCATACTAGAATAAACAAGCTACGGACTAAGCCCCTTCCCATTTAGGGGTAATGTGGTCGTACGGTAATGGTTGGCTCACATGGTACATCACTTATTATCATGTAGAAAATACATTCCATAGTCTTTAGTCAAGATTATTTGCCTTCAAAAAACCATTGCTAATGCCAAGCTGATGTGTAGCAGACAGTCCTTGTGCGTGGTGAATGACCAGCCCGTTGGGAACCCCAAGAGGAAGGTATGATGAATATAGCAGCAAGTTTTCCCTCAGTTAAGAAACCAAGGTTTAATATCGTTCAGGAGAAAAGCAGACAACGACGACTGAAGGTGATGCTTGCTAGTTTGCGACAGCTTCGGACAATTTATATATGGCGCCTCGTCCAAGCTTTGCTTGCTAGCTTCAACGCGGAACCTGCACACACACAACCAAGTACTTTGCTCCCAACTTGCGATGAGGTTGTCAATCTCACCGGTTTGCTTGAAATAAAGGTTATGAGTGTATCGAGTGGAAAACAATAGAATATGCGAGTAAAGTAAACAGTGCGAGTAAAGTAAACAGGTGATAGCAATATGATGGAAATAGGACCGGGGTCCACAGTTCACTAGTGGTGTCTCTCCATAAGATAAATAACACATGCTGGGTAAACAAATTACGGTTGGGCAATTGATAGAATAAAGATAACGTGATATGCCAAGAAGATCACTATGAGATTTACTCTGGGCATTACAACAAGATACATAGACCGCCATCCAACTGCATCTATGACTAATAATCCACTTGTGGCGAATCAATCTGAGAACTCCACAAGTATTAAGTTGTGAACAACAGATAATTGCTTTAAGCAAAGTGTGTAATGTAAACAAAGCATATGCCCTTGAGCATATGAATGTTGTTTTCTCCCTAGTAGCAACAGCACATCTACAACCTTAGAGGTTTCTGTTACTCCCCCAGGTTAAATAGAGGCATGAACCCACTATCGAGCATAAATACCCCCTCTTGGAGTCACTAGCAACTACTCGACCAAGATAGCTACTAACAACGGAGAGCATGCAAGATCATAAACAACATAGAGATAACAAAAGATAATATTCAGTACAACAACTCAATCATAAACACCAATATTCATCGGATCCCAACAAACCAAACATGTAGAATTACATAACGGTGATCTCAATCATGTAGGGCAGCCCATGAGATCTAAACATGAAGCACATGGTGGAGAAGACAACCATCTAGCTACTGCTATGGACCCATAGTCCAAGGTAGACTACTCACTCATCGCTCCAGAGGCAAGCATGGCGATGAAGAAGACCTCCGGTGGCGATTCCCCTCTCCGGCAGGGTGCCGGGAAGAGCTTCTGGACCCTCCCGATCTTCGGGTCGACGGCGGCGGCGGATCGCGATGTGTTCTGGAAAAGTGATCGGGTACTTAGGTTTTTTCCGTCGGGGGGTCTTTATAGGCGAAGGGGCGATGTCAGAGGAGGACCCAGGTGGTCTCACACCATGGTGGCACGGGCCAGGGGCTGGCCACGCCACCTATGCGTGTGGGCCCCTGGTGGCCCCTCTCCTTCTCTCCTTCGGATCTCTGGAAGCTTCCGGGTAAAATAAGACTTCAGGAACTTGTTTCGTCCAATTCCGAGAATATTTCCTGTGTATCACTTCTGAAACACAAAAATAGCAAAAAACAGGGAACTGGCACTGTGGCAACTCGTTAATAGGTTAGTTCCGGAAAATGCATAAAAGTGCCACAAAGTGTAACGAAACATTAGGCAAATGGTGTAAAAACAAGCATGGAGCATCAAAAATTATAGATACCTTGGAGACGTATCAAGCATCCCCAAGCTTAACTCCTGCTCGTCCTCGAGTAGGTAAGTAGTAACAAAAGAATAATTTTTGAGGTGACATGCACCTACACAATCTTGATCATATATGTAACATCCCAAGATTTTATCAAATTTTGGGGGAAATTTTTCGCTTTTGTTTTGCTAGAGATGATTGGAAATTCACAAGGATTTAAAACTTTTTTAGTCTATTTGAAAACTTTATTATAAAACTATTTTAAACTTTCCATTATTTTTTTTCTTGAAGAATTTCCTTGAGAAAGATCAAGTATCCAAATACTATTTCCTTTCCTTTATTCAAACCTATGCAAGCTTGCTTGCAAAGGAGTGAATCACAAATGTGTTTTATTTAGTAAAGATTGTATTTTAAAAACTAAGTTTGAAAGATAATTTCAAACATTATTTTATAAAGTTTATTCTCTGATTTTAAAAGGGTTACTTTAAAATCCTATTTCTACTTTGGTTTATGCAAATAAACCCTTTGTCTGAATTATAGAGTTTTTATTTGGAAATTAGTTTTATTTATGAAAACATGTTTCTTACTGTCTTAGAATGTTAAGTTGATTTTTAGAAAAATTTACAAATTGGTTTGAATCAAATTGGACCAATTTTGAAAAGGATATGAAATAAACAAGAAACAGAAAAAGAAAAGAAGAAAGAAGAAAAAAATATACAAAAGGGCCGAAGGGAACGGTTCGGCCCAGAAGAGGAAGCAGCCCACGGCCCGTCTAGCCTTACCCAAATTGGTACCCTTCTCCTTCTCTCATCTCACTGACGGCCGGGACCCACCGGTCAGGTTCTTCAATCTCCCGCCGTTGAACCCGCCGTGACCGTTTCCTCCCAGTAACTCCCCTCCCTGATTTAATTCCCGTTTAATGCCGGCCCGTTTCGTCGCTCTCCCCTGCGCCTATAAAAGCCCTTCTCCTCCTCTCCTATTTCCCCCTCTTTCCCCTCTATATAGTGCCCCCAGGCTGCCGCAATAGCTCGCCGGAGTTCAAGCTACGTGCCACTGTTTCCGTCGAAATCCGACGAAGTAAGGTGACGCCGCCACCAGATTTGGCACCCCTCATCCCCCCTTTGATCATGCGCATCCCCTAATGCCTCTGTTTGTCCTAAATCCCCAGGGAATCATCGAAGCCACAGGCACCTGGACCTCGTCGACGCGCAGAGCACCTCCGGCCGCTCCTCGTCGCAGCTCTAGGAGGCTATCGGCCTCGCCGACCACGCACTCGAGCTCTCCTTGACCTCCCGAAGCCCGTCGTGGTATCGCCGCCATTCAGAAGTGGCCAGAACCTCGCCGGAGTCACCTACCTGGCCGCCTCGCTGGCAGACCTCACCGGAACCCTAACCTAGGTGAGACCTTTCCCCCGATCTGCCTTTCGTCCGTTAGATCTCCATCGCACGGTCCACATCAGCTCGCTTACCCGAATCGGTATCAACAGATCTGAGCCGCTCGGATCCACTTCGATCCGACGGCTGTAAACCGTGATCCACCCGAAAGGGTATCGACTTATCAGAACGTGCCACGTGGCCCTGTCTGAATCGAAACAGAATTCAAATAGAATTTCAAATCAGATTTCAACTCAATCTTGCAAAATTCATATCTTTTGATCCGTAGGTCCAAAAATAACAAATGAGATACCGTTGGAATCCTTAGGAAATCTAGAATCCATTAATACAATAATAATTCATATTTTATGGGTTCAATTTGAAACTATTTTCAAATTGGAATCAAACCCTCTGTTAGCATGCTAAATTCATATCTTTTGAACCAGGTGTCCAAAAATTACAAATTTGTAGTCTTTGGAATCCTCTCAACTTGTAGAACATCATAGGATCAAGAAAATCCAAATTTGATATGTGCACACACATTGTGCATTCAAATTTTTCCAAATCACTATTTTGGTGATAATTCAATTTCTTTAACTTATTTTAGAATGATTCCAATTGCAGTAGCTTTGTTTTACTACAAGCTATCTAGTAGTGTCACATCTTAAATTTCTTGAACCATATCACAATTATTCAAATTCTAATATGAGAATTTGAGTATTCCTATATAGATTAATTCTATTTCTATTTCGATTAGTGATTCCTTCCACCATCGCAAATCTTATATTCATACCTAGTCATCAATGTTATCTAAACAACATCTTGAACAAGATCATATCAACTTAGACCTATCATGTCTAGTTCACACATATTCAAATTACAATTGTGTTGTTTGAGTAAAGTGTGATACCCCTCAATCATAGATTCTATTCTTACTATCTTTGGTGTTGATCTAATCAACATTACAGTACCTAACCGACACTCCTTGTACTCCATAGAAACCTTAAACCAAAATCTCACATGTTATCTACCAATACTCAATCCTCTGTCCACTTGATCCTGATTTCATGTGTAGAGCTATTTGGTTAACAAATGAGTTAATTGAGTAACTCAATGATTCATGAATCCTAGCCTAAGCTTAAGTGTAATATAGACTATTTAAGAATAATTGTTGTCACACTTATTCAATAGTATTGCTATTGCACTACTTTGTCCCTCATGTGATTTACCCACATGAGATAATCCAAGATTCAATATGCTTTGGTAAAGCATAAAGATCTCACTCATCATATTTTGTCTAATTCATATATGTACTCAAATTGCAAATGTGCTACTTGAGTAGAATATGAATTCATCTCAAACTTAGGTTCTATTAATGTGGAGTTGTTATAGCCCGTACCATAGTATGTGTTATACACCATGTTGATCAATGAACCATTTGAGCGATGTCCTCAAATATCAATCATTCATACCCAATCCCATGCCTACCTAGTTTTGTTCACGTGTATTGAACTATTCATCTTGCAAATATGCTAATTGAGTAGTTCAAGCATTCCTAAAACCTAGCCTAGTTCCTAGGTGCAATAGATACTATTTAAGAGTAATTGTTGTCACATTTACTCAATAGTGTTGCAGTTGCACAATTCGACTCTTGTGTAATTTAATACACATGAGCTATTCCTAAAACTCTTATGCTTTAATAAAGCATAAAAACTTCATCAACTATATTATGCCTAGTCCAATTCTCTCTCAAATCATATTGACCTTTCCCAACTAAGCTCTCCGATTCATATCCCACAAATCATGAATCCTTTGCCATATCTTTCTATCATAACATCTCAATAAGTCTAAATTGTTAAACAAACACCTTTCAATTGTTTGATTTGTTTGATTGTGTTTGTATGGATTGTTTATGGTATGCTATTTCTTGTGCTATAGTTTTTACGAAGAGCTACGTGCTTAGTTGAGAAAAATGGGAAGATCGTATTCTTCAAAAAGGCAAGTGACACACATGTCCCCTACCCATTTTTACTTATGCATTAGTGTATTCACCTTTTGTAGTATGCATGATAGGTGATTTATTCAACTATTTTATCAAATGCTTAGATCCTAGTAGTGTGTAGCAATCCCTCAAACCCCACCTGTTAGGATGCTAAATACTTTGAAAAATATTGATGCCATGCTAAGATCACTTGAAAAGTGTTTTGTGGACAAATTAAGAACTTCAACTAAAATGAAACACCTGGGTGGATTGGTTTGATAAGAGGAGACGAGGTAGGTGGGTTCTGGGACGCATGCCTTGTTAAGAGGATGTGGGAACAGAATACCGCTCGGGATGGCCACCCAGGAACAAAGAGATGGCTATGTCTTCCATGCTTAGTGTACTTCCAGTGCAGCCTTATGACATTATGGGCTCTGTCTTGACTGATTAGATGTGGGAGTGTAACTTGTCGGCAAGAAGTGGTGGTAGTTGAATTGTAGGTTGGGAACAGAGCTTGCCAAGTTAGTTGCCCTCTCCTTCTAAAAGGTCTCGTTTCATTTTATGTATGGGCATAAAATAAATCGTAAGGTGAAAGTGCACAACCCTTGCAAGGTGTTTAAAACTAATCTATTAGCCGTGTCCTCGGTTATGGACAATTGAGTCTCTAGACATGGAATGTACAGAAGAATCTCATCACCGATTCTGAATTATTAAAATTTGTCTAGAAACCCTAGGTAGGAACTAAGGACCATACACTCCGAGGGGTGGTGGTGCCTGAGGTTCCAAACTTTGTTGAGTTACGCCCAGAACTACATACCGGCCAGTATGTAGTGTATGGGGGTTGTCTTGACCCTTGAAAATAAAATTTGTTGAAAGAAAGTATTAAAATGGATTATAGGATAAAATTGGCTTTATGCAAATCAGCCTATGAGATCCACCAGCCAAATATCATGTAGTACAGTCTTTCCACAAAATGCCACCAAATATGTGTCATTTGCCAGTACATCATTGTACTGACCCCTCTGGGGCTGCATATTCAAACGTGCAGGTTTTATTTCGAGTAAGGAACCAGGAGTAGGATCTCGAGCTTACATTCCAACACGTCTGCCTGTGGCACTTGATGAAGATGGAAGCTCACTGCAATCTATGCTTTATGCTGTGTACTCATAAGGTAGAAGACCTATGTAACTGGATTTACGATGTAATATTGATACTATTGCAATGACTACTTATTTTGTACTGTGGTGCTATCTACTGATCCAGGGAATGGCACAATACACAGGAGTTCTGTCTTTAGCAAAAGGCAGGGCGCTACAGAATGGTATCAGAGCATAGTGTTGCCTGTAGGATCGAGACCCTAGGTTTGGAATAGACTAGGAAGCCTTAGGATTCTTTCCTCTCTCTTCAAAAAGAAAATCAATTCAGTTTTCTAAATGAGATCAATCTATATACTCTCAGTTTGAAATTTTCTTGTAAGAACTTACCCCATTCATTTGTTTTACACTACTTCTCTTTCTAATTTAGATGACCAGCCTCATTGAATCACTGAAGAAAGGACCAGTGATGACCATGACCCTGAAGAGTGAGACTGAGTTTCCCAAAGCCTTGAAGAACCTCATGCTAAGTATGGGAATGCAAGGAGAAGCTGTTTACAAAGGATTTCCCGTGATTGATGAAGGTCAAGAATATTGGTGGGTGCAGCTTCATTTATACAAGAACAAGGAAGATGACCACAAGAAGATGGGACTTTGGATGTTCACCAACTCCGAGATGTATCCGTCATTTCTAGACTCAGCAAGATGTGTTGCTTGGTCCGCTAAAAAGGAACTTGGAGAAAGACTCAAGTGGAGACTTCATAATACTCAGCAAGACCTCAAAGAAGAAAAGGAAGACACTACTGCATTGAAGGCAACCATAAGTCAATTTCAAGGTGACATGGAAAAGCTAGTATCTGAACTTAGTGTTCAAGGAGACCTCATCACCACCAAGGATGAGCAGATTGCCAATCTACAGAAGCAGCTGGACCAGAACAATGGATCTGCTTAGAAGAGTACCAAGAAGCCTTAGTTGGACCTCCATTTAGGAAATTTTAATAAGCAACGACGTGTAATAAACATTATGGTCATACCGACTTGTGGATGATCGTACCTTTTTGTGTGTGTTATAGAACTAGTTTGCTTGATGTGATGAATATTTGTTAGATGTTGTTTGATTTCTTTTGATCTGTTATGTTTGGGTAGGAATTTTTCTTCTTTAGATCCCTTCTATCTAATTCTCATCTATGCTAAGATCTAAATTTGTCCTAAAACCCAAACCCAAAGTTTTCTCAACGACAGAACAACTACAATGACCCTCAGTTGGAGATAAGGATACAGAGTACCACAACAAGAGGTAGTGTTTCAAGTACAAGAGACTGGAACATTACGCAAGAGAGTGTACAAAGGATGATACCCAAGACCCCAGTAAGCTAGGATAGCTGAAGGATACCACGCAAACAATAAGAAGACACCCCAAGGTGTAGCTAATGTGGAAGTAATACTATTCAACCACCTCATGCAAGAAAGGTGGAAAGAGCAAACAGAGCAATGGAAAGAGCAAATAGAGCAATGGAAAGGGGCAAACAGAGCAATGGAAAGAGCAAACAAGAGCAATGGAAAGGATTTTAATTTCTTTTAAATGGCAAACCAAAGGATTTACAACTTAAGGATTATTGCCATGGGCTTTGTTGAAAAACCTCTAGCTAGGAACGATAGATTTTGTTTTAAAAATTCAAATAGAATTTGGGAACTTGGTTCCAATTTCCAACAAAACTTTTGTTTAAAAGCTAGTGAGGTTGACCAAGAGTTAGAATGCAAGATGCACCAAACCAAATACAAGGTAATGATTGAGTGCGACATGGATTCGCGCCCATGACGACTACTCATATTGTTCGCTCTTGTATGAGGAATGGTGAATCTAGAGAGACATACCTACATGAGAGACGACGATGTTAAACCTTAACCTTAGGAGGATAATATGTTACATCCCTTATAGTGAGCCAGTGTGGCCAAAAACGTAAGAATACGGTGAGGTTTGTTTTGAACGACTGCATGAATCAGAAACGTTTTGCTCAGAGGGCTTTGAATGTGAAGACTGTTCAGCTTCGGCTGCTGCCTGTTCGACTTACCTTCCCGACTCTTCGTTTTGACTCCCTACGTGACCTATTCGGCTACCTCCCTGAGCCTATAAAAGAGAAGTCACTCCTCTCCAGAGAGTCACAACAGAGACAACCACTACTACCTATGAGATTGCCTCCTGATTCCAAAGCTTTACGCCACCGAAGTCTACCCCATCTCGATCTGCGATGTTATGAAGCAACTCTCCAAATCCATGGAACTATTTTCCTGCCCATGAGAGCGTCATCAGACCCCTTTTCCCAGCAAAGGAGTTCATCGTCGAGATATGATCCAGTTGTTCAGCACCTTTCAACAACTATGAAGACGGTTGCTAAAGGAATTCTTAAGGACCATCTGGTACCTGTGGCAAGTAGCATGACTTGCTCTGGTAACTTGAATGGGTTCAACGATGCTGGTTATAAGGCGACCTTCCGTCCCTTAAAGGTGCAAGTACCTCTTACAGAGTCCACCTTGTTTACCCCTATGAAATGCATAAGAAGCCTACAGAGAGATGCCATCCTAATTCATTGAGATGTGTGGTCTCATCATGTTCGTGGGGCAAGCATGCAGTACTTGGCACTAGATCATCTTTCGAGATTCTTGGAATGAAAATCAGCTAAAAAGCAACAAGGAGTTTGACAATAGCCTGTATGCAATCTTGGCCTTGGTAAGGACCGACCAAGAAAAGGCTAGATACACATTCTTGGAAGATGTACAACAACCAGGAAAGTTACCAGAACAGAATGATATCATGGAAAATTGAAGAGCAGAATGGTATAAGGAAACAACCCTAAGATAAAGAACCTCTAAGGATGATGATAAGGAAGTTGAGAAGATGAGAGTATACCCTCTCAGCTTGGTCTTCTGAATGACCCCAAGGAGGAGACAACTCAGCTTGGTCCTCTGATTGAACCAAAGAGTGACTCCTCAGTGTCCAAAGTAGTTCAACAACTACCCCGTTAGATAGAAAGCTCTACAATAGAGTAAGGTTACCTCAAGCAGCCCCATAAGGAAGGTTGGTGTCCGGAATTGTGAGTAGACACCCACCTATTGTAAATGAAGATGTGGACTACCTTATTGATGACAACACAATGGATGATATCTGCTTATCACCAGAATTGGATGGAACAATTGGAATGCCCACTTTTGAACATAGCGGCGAACATCAACACTTCTGAGAAGAGCGATTTCAGGAAAAATGGCACAACAGTGAATTCAAGCTGGGAACAAAATGCAAGTGCCTAAGGAAGCATCAAGATACCACCAAGAAAAATCTTCTTTTAAGGGTGGTAGCACCCTAGTCCCATTAGGATCTTTAAACCTTGTAACCTTTCTCCAATCTCGGGGACTGAGATTTCTTTTAAGGGTGGTAGTCTGTAACATCCCAAGATTTTATCAAATTTTGGGGGAAATTTTTCGCTTTTGTTTTGCTAGAGATGATTGGAAATTCACAAGGATTTAAAACTTTTTGAGTCTATTTGAAAACTTTATTATAAAACTATTTTAAACTTTCCATTATTTTTTTCTTGAAGAATTTCCTTGAGAAAGATCAAGTATCCAAATACTATTTCCTTTCCTTTATTCAAACCTATGCAAGCTTGCTTGCAAAGGAGTGAATCACAAATGTGTTTTATTTAGTAAAGATTGTATTTTAAAAACTAAGTTTGAAAGATAATTTCAAACATTATTTTATAAAGTTTATTCTCTGATTTTAAAAGGGTTACTTTAAAATCCTATTTCTACTTTGGTTTATGCAAATAAACCCTTTGTCTGAATTATAGAGTTTTTATTTGGAAATTAGTTTTATTTATGAAAACATGTTTCTTACTATCTTAGAATGTTAAGTTGATTTTTAGAAAAATTTACAAATTGGTTTGAATCAAATTGGACCAATTTTGAAAAGGATATGAAATAAACAAGAAATAGAAAAAGAAAAGAAGAAAGAAGAAAAAAATATACAAAAGGGCCGAAGGGAACGGTTCGGCCCAGAAGAGGAAGCAGCCCACGGCCCGTCTAGCCTTACCCGAATCGGTACCCTTCTCCTTCTCTCATCTCGCTGACGGCCGGGACCCACCTGTCAAGTTCTTCAACCTCCCGCCGTTGAACCCGCCGTGACCGTTTCCTCCCAGTAACTCCCCTCCCCGATTTAATTCCCGTTTAATGCCGGCCCGTTTCGTCGCTCTCCCCTGCGCCTATAAAAGCCCTTCTCCTCCTCCCCTATTTCCCCCTCTTTCCCCTCTGTATAGTGCCCCCAGGCTGCCGCAATAGCTCGCCGGAGTTCAAGCTACGTGCCACTGTTTCCGTCGAAATCCGACGGAGTAAGGTGACGCCGCCACCAGATTTGGCACCCCTCATCCCCCTTTGATCATGCGCATCCCCTAATGCCTCCGTTTGTCCTAAATCCCCAGGGAATCATCGAAGCCACGGGCACCTGGACCTCATCGACGCGCAGAGCACCTTCGGCCGCTCCTCGTCGCAGCTCCAGGAGGCTATCGGCCTCGCTGACCACGCACTCGAGCTCTCCTTGACCTCCCGAAGCCCGTCGTGGTATCGCCGCCATTCAGAAGTGGCCAGAACCTCGCCGGAGTCACCTACCTGGCCGCCTCGCCGGCGGACCTCACCGGAACCCTAACCTAGGTGAGACCTTTCCCCCGATCTGCCTTTCGTCCGTTAGATCTCCATCCCACGGTCCACATCAGCTCGCTTACCCGAATCGGTATCAACAGATCTGAGCCGCTCGGATCCACTTCGATCCGACGGCTGTAAACCGTGATCCACCCGAAAGGGTATCGACTTATCAGAACGTGCCACGTGGCCCTGTCTGAATCGAAACCGAATTCAAATAGAATTTCAAATCAGATTTCAACTCAATCTTGCAAAATTCATATC
The DNA here is from genome assembly GCA_007115705.1 of Dactylis glomerata. Taxonomy (NCBI): domain Eukaryota; kingdom Viridiplantae; phylum Streptophyta; class Magnoliopsida; order Poales; family Poaceae; genus Dactylis; species Dactylis glomerata. Next base: position 3,273,947 of record QXEO01000546.1, on the reverse strand, counting down.
TTTTGATCCGTAGGTCCAAAAATAACAAATGAGATACCGTTGGAATCCTTAGGAAATCTAGAATCCATTAATACAATAATAATTCATATTTTATGGGTTCAATTTGAAACTATTTTCAAATTGGAATCAAACCCTCTGTTAGCATGCTAAATTCATATCTTTTGAACCAGGTGTCCAAAAATTACAAATTTGTAGTCTTTGGAATCCTCTCAACTTGTAGAACATCATAGGATCAAGAAAATCCAAATTTGATATGTGCACACACATTGTGCATTCAAATTTGTCCAAATCACTATTTTGGTGATAATTCAATTTCTTTAACTTATTTTAGAATGATTCCAATTGCAGTAGCTTTGTTTTACTACAAGCTATCTAGTAGTGTCACATCTTAAATTTCTTGAACCATAGCACAATTATTCAAATTCTAATATGAGAATTTGAGTATTCCTATATAGATTAATTCTATTTCTATTTCAATTAGTGATTCCTTCCACCATAGCAAATCTTATATTCATACCTAGTCATCAATGTTATCTAAACAACATCTTGAACAAGATCATATCAGCTTAGACCTATCATGTCTAGTTCACACATATTCAAATTACAATTGTGTTGTTTGAGTAAAGTGTGATACCCCTCAATCATAGATTCTATTCTTACTATCTTTGGTGTTGATCTAATCAACATTACAGTACCTAACCGACACTCCTTGTACTCCATAGAAACCTTAAACCAAAATCTCACATGTTATCTACCAATACTCAATCCTCTGTCCACTTGATCATGATTTCATGTGTAGAGCTATTTGGTTAACAAATGAGTTAATTGAGTAACTCAATGATTCATGAATCCTAGCCTAAGCTTAAGTGTAATATATACTATTTAAGAATAATTGTTGTCACACTTATTCAATAGTATTGCTATTGCACTACTTTGTCCCTCATGTGATTTACCCACATGAGATAATCCAAGATTCAATATGCTTTGGTAAAGCATAAAGATCTCACTCATCATATTTTGTCTAATTCATATATGTACTCAAATTGCAAATGTGCTACTTGAGTAGAATATGAATTAATCTCAAACTTAGGTTCTATTAATGTGGAGTTGTTATAGCCCGTACCATAGTATGTGTTATACACCATGTTGATCAATGAACCATTTGAGCGATGTCCTCAAATATCAATCATTCATACCCAATCCCATGCCTACCTAGTTTTGTTCACGTGTATTGAACTATTCATCTTGCAAATATGCTAATTGAGTAGTTCAAGCATTCCTAAAACCTAGCCTAGTTCCTAGGTGCAATAGATACTATTTAAGAGTAATTGTTGTCACATTTACTCAATAGTGTTGCAGTTGCACAATTCGACTCTTGTGTAATTTAATACACATGAGCTATTCCTAAAACTCTTATGCTTTAATAAAGCATAAAAACTTCATCAACTATATTATGCCTAGTCCAATTCTCTCTCAAATCATATTGACCTTTCCCAACTAAGCTCTCCGATTCATATCCCACAAATCATGAATCCTTTGCCATATCTTTCTATCATAACATCTCAATAAGTCTAAATTGTTAAACAAACACCTTTCAATTGTTTGATTTGTTTGATTGTGTTTGTATGGATTGTTTATGGTATGCTATTTCTTGTGCTATAGTTTTTGCGAAGAGCTACGTGCTTAGTTGAGAAAAGTGGGAAGATCATATTATTCAAAAAGGCAAGTGACACACATGTCCCCTACCCATTTTTACTTATGCATTAGTGTATTCACCTTTTGTAGTATGCATGATAGGTGATTTATTCAACTGTTTTATCAAATGCTTAGATCCTAGTAGTGTGTAGCAATCCCTCAAACCCCACCTGTTAGGATGCTAAATAATTTGAAAAATATTGATGCCATGCTAAGATCACTTGAAAAGTGTTTTGTGGACAAATTAAGAACTTCAACTAAAATGAAACACCTGGGTGGATTGGTTTGATAAGAGGAGGCGAGGTAGGTGGGTTCTGGGACGTATGCCTTGTTAAGAGGATGTGGGAACAGAATACCGCTCGGGATGGCCACCCAGGAACAAAGAGATGGCTATGTCTTCCATGCTTAGTGTACTTCCAGTGCAGCCTTATGACATTATGGGCTCTGTCTTGACTGATTAGATGTGGGAGTGTAACTTGTCGGCAAGAAGTGGTGGTAGTTGAATTGTAGGTTGGGAACGGAGCTTGCCAAGTTAGTTGCCCTCTCCTTCTAAAAGGTCTCGTTTCATTTTATGTATGGGCATAAAATGAATCGTAAGGTGAAAGTGCACAACCCTTGCAAGGTGTTTAAAACTAATCGATTAGCCGTGTCCTCGGTTATGGACAATTGAGTCTCTAGACATGGAATGTACGGAAGAATCTCATCACCGATTCTGAATTATTAAAATTTGTCTAGAAACCCTAGGTAGGAACTAAGGACCATACACTCCGAGGGGTGGTGGTGCCTGAGGTTCCAAACTTTGTTGAGTTACGCCCAGAACTACATACCGGCCAGTATGTAGTGTATGGGGGTTGTCTTGACCCTTGAAAATAAAATTTGTTGAAAGAAAGTATTAAAATGGATTATAGGATAAAATTGGCTTTATGCAAATCAGCCTATGAGATCCACCAGCCAAATATCATGTAGTATAGTCTTTCCACAAAATGCCACCAAATATGTGTCATTTGCCAGTACATCATTGTACTGACCCCTTTGGGGCTGCATATTCAAACGTGCAGGTTTTATTTCGAGTAAGGAACCAGGAGTAGGATCTCGAGCTTACATTCCAACACGTCTGCCTGTGGCACTTGATGAAGATGGAAGCTCACTGCAATCTATGCTTTATGCTGTGTACTCATAAGGTAGAAGACCTATGTAACTGGATTTACGATGTAATATTGATACTATTGCAATGACTACTTATTTTGTACTGTGGTGCTATCTACTGATCCAGGGAATGGCACAATACACAGGAGTTCTGTCTTTAGCAAAAGGCAGGGCGCTACAATATATGTAAGCATTTGTGAGCTGGGATCATAAGAACTTAAAACATGGGCATGAAGATATAATCATGACAATAAGAACTTAGCAACCATGTTGTAAACATGCAAATGAACACAAACAAAAGATCATGAAAATGAAACAATGAAAGTCAAACGTGTGTTCAAATCATAAGGAAAACATACAAATGGTTTTCAGCTTGTCATTCAAAGAGAGCAAAACATAAATGCATAGGACACCTTCATGTTTAAGAGGGCGACTAGATACAAATAATTTGAGAACAAGTGAAACCAACAATATGAATCAATCAATGAACTTTGGGACAATGCATATCACACTAAGAATGACAACTATGCTCTCTTAATGGTGCATAAAGATAGAAGGTGGTGACTCAACATAAAAGTAGAAGAAAGGCCCTTCGCAGAGGGAAGCAGTGATTGCAAGTTTTATAACCTTCAAAAATTATGGTACTTACCGCCTTTGAGCTCTTATTGCCCCCATCATAAGCATCTTGAATGGTTAAAGTTAATGCGAGAACAATTTTGATGCATATGCTTGACAAATCATAAGTTGAAAACCTCGTGCCCGTGAATACGAGTACCCAAACCTCATGCTACTTTACTTAGAGTCCCAAGCAAGGCTCTTGTCATTGTAAGTATATGCATATCATTGAGAACCGCCAATGGGGTACCTCCGTGCCCGATGACATGGAACAAGCCCACACCAAAATGACAGGACAAGCAGACAATGAACACCTCGACATCTCTTTTATTTGCCTATTGTTTAGCTTTTTATTGTGAGATGCGTCGTCGTATGTTCACCATGGGTATGCTGCAAATTTCCACCATGAATTATGCATGGCTTAGATTGGCGGCCCGGCGTTTCCCTAACACATATACAAACTCCATGATCCCCACAAGATTCCCAATTCATTTCACACCGCGGGCATCCATAAACAAAAGATCACGATATCAACTCAAATAAGAAGTGCAATGTTGAAAGCTTGCCTATGACAGCATGGCTAGGCTAGAATCCAACTTACAACTTGCAAGCATAACAAATCAACATAAGAGACCACAATGTCAAATTTTTTAGAATAGGAAAAAGTAAAGTGTGCCTTCCGGTTCGTGAGAGCTTTATTGACCGAATTTCGCATAACACTGGTAAGAGTTTAATTTGAAGAGAAAATAAAAGCAAGTCAAATTTACTTGGAATAGCAAATTGCTAGTAGGTATGTATGGTGGACACTTAGGAAAACTTTGGCTTTTAGGAGTTGGATGCACGAGTAGAGCTCATACTCAGTACAAGGCGAGGGCTAGCAAAAGACTGGGAGCGACCAACTAAGAGAGCAATAATGGCCATAATCATGCAAAGCGACATTAAAAGAAGCATAAGATGGCATCAAAAGTCAAAAACTAAATAATCATAGAGGCTATTGGCGACTTTGTAAGAGTCTAACATGTGTGAGCATGCGCCAAGTTAACCCAAATAAAGCATCAAGGAGAAAACCAAAATAATGCTTCCATACAATAAAAACAACGCATGATTTTTTCAAAGGCTCATTAAGAAATCTCAGTTATTTGAGACAAGTCATGCTACAGCAAAACCACTAAGCATACTATCAAAAAGACATCAAGCATGACATGAAAAAGCCTAAGCCGCAGTCTACACAAGCTCCTTCTTGTACCACTATTTTGCACAAAGCTTTTTCTCTTTTCCAACACCATTTGAAATTTTTATAAACACCTCTTTTGATGAAAACCAATAAAGATCAGAGGCAAAAATACACCTTTATGAAAATATATGACAAGGTCTGAACGCAAATCAAGGTGAAAATGAAAACCAAAAGCAGTAGCAGAAAAAGAAGAACACTCGATTTTTAATAAGAGTGAAAACTAGAGCGTTCTTTGCAAATGAAAACGAGTACATCTCCTCGAAAGGAAATTTGATGGGGTCCAACCATTTATTGCAGCAAACAAACAAACTAAACCAACTAAGAAAACTAAAACAACTGACGCTCCAAGAAAAACACATAGTGCATGAAGCAATAAAAATATAGTGTTTTGAAAGGTGACCTAATTTTTGCCGATGAAGAAGGGGTGCCTCGGGGGCATCCCCAAGCTTTGATGCTTGTACTTCTTGGATATTTCTTGGGGTGATGCATGGGCATCCCCAAGCTTGAGCTTTTGTCCATTCTTCAACTCATCTCATCATTCTCCAATCCCTACACTTGAAAACTTCCTTCATACAAAACTAAACACAATTCTATTAGCAACATTAGTGTAAGCATAACATATAATCAACCTCTTTTTGCTTCAGGTTTCAACTCAAAACCATCACATATATAGCAAATACTACTGTAGCAACCTCCCCAAAAGTTCCATGATCAAAAGAACTCAAAAGAAAGCGATAAAGTGGCAAACACAAATATTGGCAGAAATCTGTCAAAACTGAACAGCTGACAAAGGTTGAATTTTTGAGTGGTTTTCTGTTGCTCAAATCAAAAAGTGTTAAACTAACAAAAGTTTGGATATAAACTGGGGCATATGCACAAGAAATCGCAGGTCCAAAAGATATACAGAGAATTTATACGAATTTTTACGGTGCAGCACCGAAAACAGTTTCAGGACAGCAACATCCCCAAATCTTTACCTCACTCGAATTAGGGGCTTCTCTTCGCACAAAAAAGAAATAAACAAGATAAGGAGCGGTCATTACAGTAGTAATGACTTCCAAGACTCAAATAAAAGAAAAAGATACTGAAAGTAAAAACATTGGGTTATCTCCCAAAAGTGCTTTTCTTTAACGCCTTTGAGCTAGGCGCAGAAAATTGCGAATCAAGTAACATCAAGTGATGAAGCATCAAGCTCATAATTTGCTCTAAGAATAGAGTCAAAAAGTAATTTCTTTCTTTTCCTAGGGAAGTGTTCCATACCTTTCTTTAGTGGAAATTGATATTTTATGGTGCCTTCTCTCATATCAATGATGGCACCTACAGTTCGAAGAAAGGGTCTTCCCAAAATAATAGGACATGAAGCATGGCATTCAACGTCCATAACAAGAAAATCAACGGGAACAAGGTTATTGTTAATCACAATAAGAACATCATTAATCCTTTCCAAAGGTTTCTTCTTAGCAACATCAGCAATAGGAACATCAAAATAACATTTTTCAAGCGGTGGTAAATCAAGCATGTCATAAATCTTTCTAGGCATGATAGAAATACTAGAACCTAGATCACATAAAGCATGGCAATCATAACCATTAACATGCTTATCAATGATGGGTTCCCAACCATCTTCTAACTTCTTGGGAACAGAAGCTTTTTGCTTCAACTTTTCATCCCTAATTTTCATGAGAGCATTGGTAATATGCTTGGTAAAAGCAATATTTAAAGAACTAGCATTGGGAGTCAAAGCAAGCTTTTGCAAGAACAAAATAACTTCAGATATATTGCAGCCATCAACATCAAAATCATTAAAAGAAGTAGAGCTATCATCTCCTACACTCCGAAAAATTTCAGCACTCTTTTGAGAAAAAGTTTTGGCAGTTTTAGGCTTTTTAACACAAGGAGTGGGAGTTTTCTCTACACCAATCAAAGTAAGAGGATTGCTAGCATTAGGAGCAACATCATTAGAGGTAGTAATGGTACATACCTTCATCTCTCTAGCCATCTCATCCTCTCTTTCCCACCTGGCATGCAATTCCGCTAACAATCTAATATTTTCATCAATTCCAACTTGAATAGCATTAGCGGTAGCAAAAACATTGTTCTCTTTCACATCATTAGGAAACACTTTTAATTTCAGAATTTCAACATCATGAGCAAGGCTACCAACTTTAGAAGCAAGAATATCAATTTTGCCTAACTTTTCCTGAACAGACTTGTAAAAAGCAGTTTGCTTACCGATGAAGTCCTTGAGCATTACCTCAAGCTCGGAGGGCGCGGCCCTAGTGTTGTTGTAGGAATTACCATAAGAATTACCATAACCATTACCATTGGTAGAAGGATACGGCCTATAATTGTTACTAGCAAAATTGTTCCTATAAGCATTGTTGTTAAAATTATTGTTTCTAATGAAATTCACATCAACATGCTCTTCTTGAGCAACCAAAGAGGCCAAAGGAACATTATTAGGATCAACATGAGTCCTATCATTAGCAAGCATAGCCATAATGGTATCAATCTTATCATTCAAGAAGAGGTTTCCTCAATAGAATTTACCTTCTTACCTTGTGGAGCTCTCTCGGTGTGCCATTCGGAATAATTTACCATCATGTTGTCAAGTAGCTTTGTTGCGGCGCCCAAGGTAAGGGACATAAAAGTGCCTCCAGCAGCTGAATCAAGTAGGTTCCTTGAAGAAAAATTCAGTCCTGCATAAAAAGTTTGGATAATCATCCAAGTAGTCAGTCCATGAGTGGGGCAATTCTTTATCATAGATTTCATTCTTTCCCAAGCTTGAGCAACATGTTCATTATCAAACTGAGTAAACTTCATAATATTGCTACGCAAGGATATAATCTTAGCAGGAGGATAGTATCTACCAATAAAAGCATCCTTACACTTAGCCCATGAATCAATACTATTCTTAGTCAAAGACAGCAACCAATCTTTAGCTTTTCCTCTCAAAGAAAAAGGAAACAACTTGAGCTTAATAATATCACTATCAACATCCTTATATTTCTGCATCTCACATAGCTCAACAAAATTGTTGAGATGAGCTGCAACATCTTTAGTACTAGCACCAGAAAATTGCTCTTTCATAACAAGGTTCAACAGAGCAGGCTTAATCTCATAAAAATTTGCAGCAGTAACAGGTGGTGCAATAGGAGTGCAGATAACATCACTATTGTTCGTGCTAGTAAAGTCACACAACTTGGTGTTTTCAGGATTGGCCATTTCAGCAAAACGAAAGTAAACAAGTAAAAACAACTACCAAGGATTCTAATTTTTTTGGGTTTTTGATATAAAACGATGCAGGTAAAATAAATAGAGTAAAGCAAAACAATAACAAAGTAAAGGATGTGCGTGCAAAAAACTCCCCTCGCAGAAGTCTTCCACTCTTCCCCGGCAACGGCGCCAGAAAAGAAGCTGCTGATGCCAAGCTGACATGTAGCAGACAGTCCTTGTGCGTGGTGAATGACCAGCCCATTGGGAACCCCAAGAGGAAGGTATGATGAATATAGCAGCAAGTTTTCCCTCAGTTAAGAAACCAAGGTTTAGTATCATTCAGGAGAAAAACAGACAGCGATGACTGAAGGTGATGCTTGCTAGTTTGCGACAGCTTCGGACAATTTATATATGGCGCCTCGTCCAAGCTTTGCTTGCTAGCTGCAACGCGGAACCTGCACACACACAACCAAGTACTTTGCTCCCAACTTGCGATGAGGTTGTCAATCTCACCGGTTTGCTTGAAACAAAGGTTATGAGTGTATCGAGTGGAAAACAGTAGAATATGCGAGTAAAGTAAACAGTGCGAGTAAAGTAAACAGGTGATAGCAATATGATGGAAATAGGACCAGGGTCCACAGTTCACTAGTGGTGTCTCTCCATAAGATAAATAACACATGCTGGGTAAACAAATTATAGTTGGGCAATTGATAGAATAAAGATAACGTGATATGTCAAGAAGATCACTATGAGATTTACTCTGGGCATTACAACAAGATACATAGACCGCCATCCAACTGCATCTATGACTAATAATCCACTTGTGGCGAATCAATCCGAGAACTCCACAAGTATTAAGTTGCGAACAACAGATAATTGCTTTAAGCAAAGTGTGTAATGTAAACAAAGCATATGCCCTTGAGCATATGAATGTTGTTTTCTCCCTAGTAGCAATAGCACATCTACAACCTTAGAGGTTTCTGTCACTCCCCCAGGTTAAATAGAGGCATGAACCCACTATCGAGCATAAATACCCCCTCTTGGAGTCACTAGCAACAACTCGGCCAAGATAGCTACTAACAACGGAGAGCATGCAAGATCATAAACAACATAGAGATAACAAAAGATAATATTCAGTACATCAACTCAATCATAAACACCAATATTCATCGGATCCCAACAAACCAAACATGTACAATTACATAACGGTGATCTCAATCATGTAGGGCAGCTCATGAGATCTAAACATGAAGCACATGGTGGAGAAGACAACCATCTAGCTACTGCTATGGACCCATAGTCCAAGGTAGACTACTCACTCATCGCTCCGGAGGCAAGCATGGCGATGAAGAAGACCTCCGGTGGCGATTTCCCTCTCCGGCAGGGTGCCGGGAAGAGCTTCTGGACCCTCCCGATCTTTAGGTCGACGGCGGCAGCGGATCGCGATGTGTTATAGAAAAGTGATCGGGTACTTAGGTTTTTTCTGTCGGGGGGTCTTTATAGGCGAAGGGGCGATGTCAGAGGAGGACCCAGGTGGTCTCACACCATGGTGGCGCGGGCCAGGGGCTGGCCGCGCCACCTATGCATGTGGGCCCCTGGTGGCCCCTCTCCTTCTCTCCTTCGGATCTCTGGAAGCTTCCGGGTAAAATAAGACTTTAGGAACTTGTTTCGTCCAATTCCGAGAATATTTCCTGTGTATCACTTCTGAAACACAAAAACAGTAGAAAATAGGGAACTGTCATTGTGGCAACTCGTTAATAGGTTAGTTCTGGAAAATGCATAAAAGTGCCACGAAGTGTAACGAAACATTAGGCAAATGGTGTAAAAACAAGCATGGAGCATAAAAAATTATAGATACGTTGGAGACGTATCAACCATCATGTAGGAGAAGTCTCCCATTCAAGTTTTCAAGTTCAAGTCACCAATTTAAGTAGGGTTCCCCTTATAGATGGCCTCAATTTATTAGCGACTAAGCAACTACATTGAGTGATGATACCACTAAATAAGGTAGGATAAACTCAGCTTGATACTCTTGCTAAGCAAGATATCACTACACAACTATCATTCTAAAGTAGCAATTCAATCATGCAATTTACTTAAAAACAAGTAGAATGCAATAGGAAAACTGGGCATTTGGAGTATGAGGATTCAAAAGATGGCTTGCCTTGGTTGGCAAAGTGTCCTGGGTAGTCTTCTTCTTCTTGATAAAATCCCCCCTCAATATCCTCCTCAGCAACACTAGCGGCTAATAACGAATAAACATAATGCACACAATCACTAAACCATACTAACAACATTCCAAGCACACATACTTGTTTTCAAACAATAGAGATCATGTGGGATTTTATTGAGTTGGTTTGCAAGTTTTCTTCCAAGTTTTCATTAAGTGTGTAGGTTAGATTTTTCTATCATGTGCCATATGTTGTTCACTTTCTTAGCATTGGTATGAAACTAGGGGTATTAGGGCTAGTTCAAGTAGAGAGGGATTAATTAAGTAAATTGGTGGTGAGGGAAAAATTAAACTAAGTGTATATTGGGATCTATCATTTTATGCTACACACTAGGGTTGGATTAGGGTTTAATTGATAGCACTAACCAGGTTTTAATTGAATAAGATTGAACTAAATAGTAGACAAGTTGACTAGTGAGTTCATAAACCAAGTTTCAAGATTTCAGGAGGTTTAAACAATTTTCTAAAATTTTCCTAAGATAAATAAGGCTAAGGTAAAAGCATTCTTATTAAATTAGTTAACTAACTCAAATTGAATCATGGATGATTCCAGGGGCTAGATTATGTCCTAAGCTTTCCAACGAATATTGATTTGTTAAAAACAAATTTCTAAATCTCTTGGAATTCAAGTTTGAAAATCATATCTGAAACTAATTATGAAACGGGCCAGAAAAATAAAAAGAACTGGATCGAATTCTAATCGAAGCTGGGCCGCACCGAGGAAATTCCCGAACGGGCCGGCCCAGATAACGTTTCGCCCGGCGGGATAGATTTCTGAATTTAAACCTGACGAGCGGGACCCACTGGTCAGCTTACTTAACTAACCGAACCGGTACGCGGCCGCAGGATTAGAATCCAACGGCGCACGTCCGTCGTCAACCTCAGGACAGACGGAGCTCACCAGCGCTTGCAGAGAGGAAGAGCTCGATGGCGGGGCGGGGCAGAGAGGAAGCAGGGCTTGACGGCAAGGTAGCAGATCGACGGCGGCTACTCCGCTCCTCCACCTTGCACCAGCAGAAGCTCCAACGGTGGCCGGAATCTCCAGGAACGCGGCGGTGCACGCTCACAGAATTCGGATGATTCCGAGGGAGAGAGGAAGAGAGAAGGGCAGGGGTGTTGTGCTCCGATGGTGTACTGGTCTGTGGCGTCGAGGGGGGGGGGGTTTATAGGCACTGGAGGGCGCGGGAGCTAGGGTTTCCAGTGGGGGTCTGGCGGGAAACTTTCCCGGTCGCGGCGGCTCCGGCGAGGGCTGTGGACGCATGGGGCGTACGGGTGATACCGTGGTGCTCACGCACGCGCTCTGGCGCAGCACGACGGCCTCGACAACGGCTAGAACGGTACTCTTGTCGGTTGACTAGGAGGAAAAAGAGAGGGCAATTTCTCTGTCCACTGGACGGGGTCCGGACTGAAGCAGTGGGGGTTCGACAGCGGAGAGGCTAGGGGATGTCGTAGGGTACGGCTACGGTCTCAGGTCATACGGGAACGGCGTCAGCTACAGTAGGTTTAGTTTTTCTGAAAACTGCCTCACAGGTGTTCGATGAAATGCCCGAAAGAAATTCAAATTCAGATTTTTGAAAATTTCCTCCGTGGGTTGTCAAGATATTCAACAAGGTTTCCAAAGATATTTTTATTGTGCTGAAAGGTGAAGTTTTTGCAAAAAACCTAATTGCAAATTGGAATGGTTGCGGATTTAGATTCAGACTTTGGCAGAAGTTTGAGTTAGGTTAGAATTTGAATTTTTGTTTGAAACTTCTTGGTCAAGTGAGTATGTGGTCTGGTCAAGCTCAACCAACTGACCACACCCTGAGTTGAGTTACAGATTGCTTAATCTAAGTGTCCAAAGTAGGGTAGTGTTTAACTTTTTCTAGATCAAACTTTTCTCTTCTTTTCTTTATTTCTTTTGCTTCTGGTTTCTTTAGCTCTTGTAGTTCTTCTCTAATGCTTATGCTGGTTAGGTTTTGCTTAACCAAACAATATACAACAATTTCTAACTCACATGCAATCATAGAAAAACACTTATTCAAATACTATGCATACATGCAATATGAGAGAATTTTTTTTATCTTAGTCCAATATTTGGCACTTGAATAAGAGGAAGTAGGTTACAAATTTTTGAGTTGTTACAATCTTCCCCCTTAAAAAGAATCTCGTCCTCGAGATTCACTAACTAAGAACTGAAAAGATTGGGAAATTCTTTGTGAAGGTACTCTTCTCGTTCCCAAGTGGCTTCATCTTCTGTGTGATTGCTCCATTGAACTTTCAGAAACTTGATGCTACGGGTTCGAGTGGTCCGATATGCTTCCTCGAGGATACGGGTTGGCACTTCACGATAGGTCAAATCTTTGTTGATATCCACAGAACGGTGATTAATATTCTTGAAGATTTCTGGCTTCTCCGGAACTTCAAGACATTTCTGAAGTAAAGATACGTGAAAAACATCGTGCACTTCAGACAATTCAGGGGGCATTTCCAACTGATAAGACACTTCTCCTCTGCGGCCTAGTATCTTGAAGGGTCCAATATACCTTGGTGCAAGCTTTCCTTTTACTTGGAATCTCTGCATTCCCTTGAGAGGTGATACTCTAAGATATACAAAATCTCCAATCTTGAAGGTCAGCTCTCTACGTCTCTTGTCAGCATAATTTTTCTGCCTAGACTGGGCTGCCTTGAGGTACTCACGAATCATGCGAACCTTCTCCTCAGCTTCTTGCAGAATATCAGGTCCAAATATCTTACTGTCTCCAGTTTCAGACCAATTCAAAGGGGTACGACACTTTCTTCCATATAGAGCCTCAAATGGGGCCATTTGCAAACTGGCTTGATAACTGTTGTTGTAGGAAAACTCCGTGAAAGGCAGACAATCTTCCCACTTAGCTCCATAGGCTAGAACATAGGCTCTCAACATATCTTCAAGTATTTGATTTACTCTTTCAGTCTGTCCATCAGTCTAAGGGTGGTAAGCTGTGCTAAAGGCTAATTTGGTTCCCAAGGCTTGATGCAAACTTCTCCAGAATCTTGAGGTAAATTGGGTACCTCAATCAGAGACTATGGTTTTAGGAACTCCATGCAAACTAACAATTCTGGATAGGTAAAGATCTGCCAGCTGTCCTGATGTATAAGTGGTCTTGATAGGGATAAAGTGGGCCACTTTGGTCAGTCTATCCACAATGACCCAGATAGAGTCATTTCCGCGGCTAGACCTTGGAAATCCAGTGATGAAATCCATTCCAACTGATTCCCACTTCCATTCCGGAACTTGCAAAGGTTGCAGCAGTCCAGCAGGACGTTGATGTTCAGCCTTGACTCTTTGACAAATGTCACACTTGGATATGAACGATGCAATCTCACGCTTCATTCCATGCCACCAAAACTGTTCCTTTAAATCTTGATATATCTTGGTTCCACCGGGGTGGATGGAGTAAGGGGTCTCATGAGCTTCCTTCATAATAACTTCCTTCAATTCTGAATCAGCAGGCACACAAATACGTCCTTTATACCAAAGAACTCCTTGATCATCTTCCTCAAATCCTAGCACTTTGCCGGAACTAATTCTATGCTTAATTCCATCCATACTCTCATTTCCCTTCTGGGCTTCTTTGATTTGGCTCATCAAGGTGGGTTGAAACTCAAGATTGGCTAAGAATCCTTGACTGACTAGTTCCAATCCAAACCTTTCAAACTCTTGGTGCAACATGGGTTGCTCCTCTTTGATCATCATATTCAGGGTGCATGGCTTTCTACTCAAGGCATCGGCCACCACATTGGCCTTACCGGGGTGATAATGAATCTCCAAATCATAATCCTTGATCAACTCTATCCATCTTCTTTGCCTCATGTTCAACTCCTTCTGGGTGAAGATATACTTCAAACTCTTGTGGTCAGTGTAGATCTCGCAACGGTTACCCATAAGATAATGCCTCCAAGTCTTCAAAGCTAGAACTACGGCTGCTAACTCCAGATCATGGGTTGGATAGTTTTCTTCATGAGGTCTAAGCTGCCGGGAGAGGTATGCTATGACCTTGCCTTCTTGCATTAACACACAACCAAGTCCAAGTTTGGAGGCATCGCAATAGACATCAAAGTTCTTGGTGATATCAGGAATGGTTAGGACGGGTGCGGTTACTAATCGCTTCTTGAGCTCTTGAAAACTCTCTTCACACTTAGGGGTCCATTCAAACTTCTTGTCCTTCTTCAATAGTTGGGTCATGGGCCTGGCAATGCTTGAAAATCCTTCAACAAATTTGCGGTAATATCCTGCTAATCCGAGAAAACCTCTAACTTCAGTTTGAGTGGTAGGGGCTTCCCATTCCATGACTGATTTGATCTTCTTGGGGTCCACTGACACTCCTCCAGCTGATAATACATGGCCTAAGAATCCAACTTCCTTCAACCAAAACTCACACTTACTAAACTTGGCATATAGCTGATGCTCTCTCAGGGTCTCTAAGATTAATCTCAGATGGATTGCATGCTCTTCTTCAGACTTGGAGTAAATAAGAATGTCATCAATGAAGACAACAACAAACTTATCTAGAAACTCCATGAAAACCTTATTCATGACATTCATGAAATAGGCAGGGGCATTGGTTAATCCAAAGGACATTACGGTGTACTCATACAATCTGTATCGGGTAGTGAAGGCTGTTTTAGGTATATCTGTTGCACGGACCTTCAGTTGATGGTATCCAGTTCTAAGGTCTATCTTTGAGAAGACTTGGGCTCCAGTCAATTGGTCAAACAGATCATCAATCTTTGGGAGAGGATACTTATTCTTGATGGTAACATCATTTAGCTTGCGGTAATCAGTGCACAGTCGGCTGGAACCGTCACTTTTATCCACAAACAAGACGGGTGATCTCCAAGCAGATGAACTTGGCTGAATCAATCCCTTACTCAAAAGGTCATCCAATTGCTTCTTTAACTCCACTAGTTTAGCTGGGTTCATACGATAGGGTCGTTGGGCTATAGGTCCAGTTCCAGGGATAAGCTCAATGATAAACTCAATATCCCGATCCGGTGGCATTCCGGGTAGCTCATCGGGAAAAACATCCGGGTATTCACAGACGATGGGAACTTGCTCTAAAGTTGGTCCTGAGATACTCTTATGACATCTCGTGGTTTGGGGTGGTTTTACGGACACATGCTTTACTACAATTCCAGTGCTACTCTTCATGGTGATGGTCTTTTTGGCACAATCTATCACTCCTTGATGGGAAGACATCCAATTCATACCAAGAACTACTTCCAAACCTTTAGTTCCCAACACTATCAAATTGGCTAAGAAAGCTATTCCATGAATTTCTATGGGAACTGCCAAACAGTTCCACTCAGCCCTTGTTGTTGACCCAGGTATTTGTACTAACATGGCATGTTTCATGGGTGTTGGTTGAAGTCCACTTTTATCAACAAATAACTTAGTAACAAACGAGTGTGAAGCTCCAGAATCAAACAGAACTCTTGCAGGAACTGAATTAACAGGGAACATACCAAGCACAACGTCGGTTGCTTCATGAGCTTCTTCAACATTCATGTGATTCAGACGGCCTCGAGGGTGAGGCTGGTTCCTTGGTGGATAATTCTTGCCATTTCCAACACGGCGCTGTTGCTGAGCAGGAGCAGTGGTCTTGGATGCATCATTCAGCTTCTTAGCGCATTCATTGGAGTAGTGCCCCTTGATTCCGCACTCATAACAGGTAACACCAGACTTGTCACCAGACTTAGGCAGCGCAGGTGCGCCATTTGGCCTTGGAGTATTGGGGTTGAAGTTGTTGCCATTAGGTCTTGGAGGGGTACGGTTGAAGTTGTTGCCGGTCAGACGGTTGGGAAAGTTGGGACGTGGAGCAGGTGCAGGTGGCCTCATAGGTCTAGGGGCAAAACCCATAGGTGGATTTCCCCTTGGCTTCTGCGAGTTGCTTGAGTTGCCTTGATACATCATACTACGCTTGCGGTTCTCTGCAGCTTGCTTGAGTTTGCCTTCCAATCTGAATGGCAGAGTCCACCAATGACTCCAGATCTGCAAAGGGAATGCTGACCAAGACACATTGCATCTCATCATGAAGTCCATTCAGAAACCTCTCTTGCTTCTTCTCATTGGTGTTGGTGTCATCTGGGGCATACCTAGACAAGGTAAGGAACTTGTCACGGTAGTCAACCACATATAGGGAACCTTGCTTCAGATTTCTGAACTCATCTCTCATCCTTTTAACTAATCCCAAAAGAACATGGGCTTTGCTGAACTTGCTCTTGAACTCCTCCCAAGGCATCACATACCCTTGGGCTTGCATTGCACGAGTGCTATCCCACCAAGCTCTTGCGGCTCCAGGAAGATAGTGGGTGGTATACAAGACCTTCTCATTTTCGCCAACTCTGGTGACTGCCAAATTGTTCTCCATGGTGCGAAGCCAGTCATCAGCATCTAGGGGTTCTTCAGACTTAGTGAACATAGGTGGGTTGGTGTTTTGGAAACTCCTTAACTTGGATCGGTGATCTCCATGGCCATTGTTCTCTCCTTCACCATGGCCATTTCCATTGCCATTGTTGTGGTTCATTGCCATCTGGGCTAGCTGCTGAAGAGTGGCCAAGTTAGCTTGGCACTCAGCTCGGGCTGCTTCCCGGTCTTCCATGATCAACCTTAGCAGTTGTGCTACTTCCGGGTTCGGGGGTGGGGGTGCTCGCGGCATCTGAAGATAATGGGTGTAAGACAAGAGGGACGAACTAATTGCTAAGATTTGAATGTAAAACCAATGATGCAATTTAGTCCTACTAAGGTCTTAAAGGCTAAATTCATATTTCATTCAAAAACATCAAACATACCACACATACGAGTTCACACATTACTAATGGTTTACATCAAACCATTGCGACTCGTCTACTAGAGAGGGGGATACAACTCACACCTACACAAAGTGACTTAAAGTGAACTCATAACTAGATAACACTTGGATCTCCAATCTAAACATCGGGCTCCTCGGGGTCTTCCTCCTCATCATCCTCGATGAATCCAGCATCCTCATCATCCTCCTGATCATCCAGGTCCTCCATGAAATCATCCTCGTCACTAATGAGGGCATTATCCTCCTTGCAATAAAACTTGGTAACCGTGTGAGTGCCTTTGATACTTGCTTCTTCGTTTGGTCACGAGGAGGTGATTCATCGGCTAGGTTATGTTTGGTGTTAGTTTCTAGTTGGTTACTTTTATGCACTCTCTTATCTTATCTATTTAGACAGATATTGTAGTGTGTCTCTGTAGTATGATTCTTTTGTTGCCGCTAAGTCCACCATAAAGCCTGTAGGCGAGCACAGCTGAATTCCAGTCTCGCGAGTACGTGCCTCGGTACTCACCCTCGTTTTTTTTCTTTTTCTCTTTCTCCCTCCTTGTTCGGCAACCATTGGCCCGATGATTTTGACAGGTATGGGAGCGCCGACGTTAGCAAGGTTACCCTTCCGGCTTGGCCTGGGCAGGGTTGGACGCCATCGTTATCTTCAGGCCTCTTAGGCCCATTTGTATTCTTGTCCGTACTCGGATACTATCTTGCTTTATGTATGATTTGGATATTTTGACTCGTGGAGTCTTTGTGGTTATATTATATTCTTTTGTGGGTTCCATCGTGAACTTGTGTAACTGTTGCTACCTTGATTCCACCCGCATCACGTGCACGCTGCAACGTGCACGAGGTGCTTGGTGGTGCGTTTCCAAAGCGACATCATGTAGATTGTGGCTTGATCGCTATCATCTGCAAGGTGCCGGTTTTGGGGCGTTACAAGTGGTATCAGAGCCCAGGTTTTGTCGATACCCACGGGTCCAGTCTGCCTGTAGGATAACCTTGCCAACGGTCGTTGTTGAGTCTAGTGTCAAAACTATTTTTGCTAAAAATGCGTTGGATAGGTCTAAGTAGGTCTGCATTTTTCTCCTTACCTTGATGCTTCTCTCCTCTTACCTTTTCGAGTTTCGAGTTCTCTCTTGTCTACTTCTTGAGTTATAGGTTCCTACGTGGGTGGACGATTTCTTGCCTTTATCCTAATAGGTCCGTTCTTTGGGAGTTCATCATCGTCAACGTGAGCAAGAACCCCTTGTTGGTGGTGTCGAGAAGAAACATCTTGCACGATGCATGAAGATCCGATAGATTACCCAACTCATCCCCCGCCTTATCGTGGATCTCGGGGCGAGATCCCTTGTTAGTGGTGTCGATTGTAACGGCCCGGAAAAATCTCCTTTATTAGATTTGCTTGGTCTTTTGTTT
This sequence comes from Dactylis glomerata, assembly GCA_007115705.1. Classification (NCBI taxonomy): domain Eukaryota; kingdom Viridiplantae; phylum Streptophyta; class Magnoliopsida; order Poales; family Poaceae; genus Dactylis; species Dactylis glomerata. The sequence goes on along the minus strand of QXEO01000546.1, from coordinate 3,255,571 downwards.
TTGTGCATCATCATGCATCAAGCACCTTGCATGTTTTGTTAAACAAAGTTATTTTTCTTAAAAACTGTTTTATTAATTTGGTTGTGGAGACTCTTATTTCAAATAAATATAAAGTTTTCAAACTTTATTTGTTGGAACATGTTTTGAACTCTTTCCAAAGCCCTCTCTTGTTTCTTCCTAAAATAATACTGCAAGAAATAGAAGAAGAAGAATGGAAAAAAAATGAGGAGGAGAAGAGAAGAAGTCCAGCCGGCCCATCTAGCTCTGAAACCCATCTGGCAGCCCACCCTCTCCACCTTCTCCTACCTCCTGTACAGCATTCATCGCAACGGTGCCACATCCACCTGCTGGTCGATGGGACGGCTCCCATGCAGCGCTCCCTTCCTATAAATCCCTTCCCTGCAACCCTAGACGCCTAGCTCCCATGTTCCATCTTCAGCGCCGCCGCTCTTCTCCCTTCTTGGTCTCGTTGCTTGCTCTCTGGCCCTCTTTGCTGCAAGCAACAGCAGTACCGTACCTCGTCATGGCGCCGTCCTGGAGCTCCTACGTCCTCCCTGACCTCGCAAGCGTCTTCCCGGTGAGCTTCGCCGCCTCCTGGACCTCTCCATAGTCTCCTGGTCCTACTCTTCTAATCCACCGGCGATGATCGTCTCGTTCTGCCACAGGACCTCGCCGCGCACGTCTTCCTCATCTCAAACAACGTCGGCATCCTGGGAGTCGCCAGCACAGCTCCATCCGTGAGAACGCCCGCCATGCTCTGCTTCAAGCCTGACGCCAAGTGCTGCGTGTGGTGGTGTGTAGTTGATGTGGGAGCAGACTGTCCTTGTGCGTGGTGGATAACCAGCCCGTTGGGAACCCCAAGAGGAAGGTATGATGAGTGTAGCGGCTAGTTTTCCCTTAGTTAAGAAACCAAGGTTTAATATCGGTCAGGAGAGGAGAGACAATGATGACTGAAGGTGTTTGTGGAACCTGCACACACACAAACAAATACTTTGTTCCCAACTTGCGATGAGGTTGTCAATCTCCCCGGTTTGCTTGAAACAAAGGTTATGAGTGTATCGAGTGGAAAACAATATAGTATACGAGTAAGGTAAACAGTACGAGTAAAGTAAACAGGTGATAGCAATATGATGGAAATAGGACCGGGGTCCACAGTTCACTAGTGGTGTCTCTCCATAGATAAAATAGCACATGCTGGGTAAACAAATTACAGTTGGGCAATTGATAGAATAAAGATAACGTGATATGTCAAGAAGATCACTATGAGATTTACTCTGGGCATTACAACAAAATACATAGACCGCCATCCAACTGCATCTATGACTAATAATCCACTCCCGGGGATATCAATCCGAACACCCTAGAAGTATTAAGTTGCGAACAACAGATAATTGCATTAAGCAAAGTGTGTAATGTAAACAAAGCATATGCCCTTGAGCATATGAATGTTGTTTTCTCCCTAGTAGCAATAGCACATCTACTACCTTAGTGGTTTCTGTCACTCCCCCAGGTGAAATAGAGGCATGAACCCACTATCGAGCATAAATACCCCCTCTTGGAGTCACTAGCAACTACTCGGCCAAGATAGCTACTAACAACGGAGAACATGCAAGATCATAAACAACATAGAGATAACAAAAGATATAATTCAGTACACCAACTTAATCATAAACACCAATATTCATCGGATCCCAACAAACCAAACATGTAGAATTACATAACGGTGATCTCAATCATGTACGGCAGCTCATGAGATCTAAACATGAAGCACATAGTGGAGAAGACAACCATCTAGCTACTACTATGGACCCATAGTCCAAGGTAGACTACTCACTCATCGCTCCGAAGGCAAGCATGGCAATGAAGAAGACCTCCGGTGGCGATTCCCCTCTCCGGCAGGGTGCCGGGAAGAGCTTCTGGACCCTCCCAATCTTCGGGTCGACGGCGGCGGCGGATCGCGATGTGTTCTGGAAAACTGATCGGGTACTTAGGTTTTTTCCATCGGGGGGTCTTTATAGGCGAAGGGGCGATGTCAGAGGAGGGGCCAGGCGGCCTCACACGGTGGTGGCGCGGGCCAGGGGCTGGCCGCGCCACCCCTGTGTGTGGGCCCCTGGTCCCTCACCTCCTACTCTCCTTCGGATCTCTGGAAGCTTCCGGGTAAAATAAGACTTCAGGAACTTGTTTCGTCCAATTCCGAGAATATTTCCTGTGTATCACTCTGAAACACAAAAACAGCAGAAAACAGGGAACTGGCAGTGTGGCACTTCGTTAATAGGTTAGTTCCGGAAAATGCATAAAAATGCCACTAAGTGTAACGAAACAATAGGCAAATGGTGTAAAAACAAGCATGGAGCATCAAAAATTATAGATACGTTTGAGACGTATCAAGCATCCCCAAGCTTAACTCCTGCTCGTCCTCGAGTAGGTAAGTGATAACAAAAGAATAATTTTTGAGGTGACATGCACCTTCACAATCTTGATCATATATGTAAGCATTTGTGAGCTGGGATCAATAGAACTTAAAACATGGGCATGAAGATATAATCATGACAATAAGAACTTAGCAACCGTGTTGTAAACATGCAAATGAACACAAACAAAAGATCATGAAAATGAAACAATGAAAGTCAAACGTGTGTTCAAATCATAAGGAAAAACATACAAAAGGTTTTCAGCTTGTCGTTCAAAGAGAGCAAAACATAAATGCATAGGACACCTTCAAGTTTAAGAGGGCGACTAGATACAAATAATTTAAGAACAAGTGAAACCAACAATATGAATCAATCAATGAACTTTGGGACAATGCATATCACACTAAGAATGACAACTATGCTCTCTTAATGATGCATAAAGAAAGAAGGTGGTGACTCAACATAAAAGTAAAAGAAAGGCCCTTCGTAGAGGGAAGCAGTGATTAAACATGTGCTAGAGCTTTTCATTTGTAAAACAGAGATAAAAAATGGTTTTGAGAGGTGGTTGTCTTTGTCAACGACTGGCAATGGGGTTCTTACTATCTTCCATACAAAAATGAAGCAAGTTTTTGAGAGAGAGATTGGCACTTTTGTGCTCTTTTATAAAGCTTGGCACTCCTCCCCACCTTTTTTCCTTTCACAAACCATGGCTAACCGATTCCATCGGGTGCCCACCAACATTCACTTTCCATGGAGGAGTGCCTTTTTTTCTTTCTTTTTTTTCTTTTTTCTTTTCTTTTTGGAATAAGCAATATGGAAGATAGCAAATCCGACCACTACGTCCCCATGAGCTGAAAACAGTGTCACAAAACGAGAAGTGTTTTGAAGGTTTTTGAAAGGTAGCACATGAAAATTTTAATTTGGAATGGCTTACAAATACCATGCATAGGAATTTATAGTGGACACAATGGCAAACTTGGCTTTTAGGAGTTGGATGCACGAGTAGACCTCATACTCAGTACAAGGCAAGGGCTAGCAAAAGACTAGGAGCGACCAACTAAGAGAGCAATAATGGCCATAATCATGCAAAGCGACAAAGCGACATTAAAAGAAGCATATGATAGCATCAAAAGTCAAAAACTAAATGATCATGAAGGCTATTGGCGACTTTGTAAGAGTCTAACATGTGTGAGCATGCGCCAAGTCAACCCAAATAAAGCATCAAGGAGAAAACCAAAATAATGCTTCCATACAATAAAAACAACGCATGATTTTTTCAAAGGCTCATTAAGCAATCTCAGTTATTTGAGACAAGTCATGCTACAGCAAAACCACTAAGCATACTATCAAAAAGACATCAAGCATGACATGAAAAAGCCTAAGCCGCAGTCTACACAAGCTCCTTCTTGTACCACTATTTTGCACAAAGCTTTTTCTCTTTTCCAACACCATTTGAAATTTTTATAAACACCTCTTTTGATGAAAACCAATAAAGATCAGAGGCAAAAATACACCTTGATGAAAAGATATGACAAGGTCTGAACGCAAATCAAGGCGAAAATGAAAACCAAAAGCAGTAGCAGAAAAAGAAGAGCGCTCGATGAACGATAAGAGTGAAAAACTGAGCGTTCTTTGCAAATGAAAACGAGTATATCTCCTCCAAAGAAAATTTGTTGGGGTCCAACCATTTATTGCAGCAAACAAACAAACTAAACCAACTAAGAAAACTAAAACAACTGACTGCTCCAAGAAAAACACATAGTGCATGAAGCAATAAAAATATAGTGTTTTGAAAGGTGACCTGATTTTTGCCGATGAAGAAGGGGTGCCTCGGGGGCATCCCCAAGCTTTGACGCTTGTACTTCTTGGATATTTCTTGGGGTGATGCATGGGAATCCCCAAGCTTGAGCTTTTTTCCATTCTTCAACTCATCTCATCATTCTCCAATCCCTACACTTGAAAACTTCCTTCATACAAAACTAAACACAATTCTATTAGCAACATTAGTGCAAGCATAACATATAATCAATCCTCTATTTGCTTCAGGTTTCAACTCTAAACCACCATATATATAGCATATACTACTGTAGCAACCTCCCCAAAAGTTCCATGATCAAAAGAACTCAAAAGAAAGCGATAAAGTGGCAAACACAAATATTGGCAGAAATCTAGTCAAAACTGAACAGCTGACAAAGGTCGAATTTTTTAGGGATTTTCTGTTGCTCAAATAAAAAAGTGTTCAACTAAGAAAAGTTTGGATATAACCTGGGGCATATTCACAAGAAATCGCAGGTCTAAAATATAAACAGAGAATTTTCACGAATTTTTACGGTGCAGCACCGAAAACAGTTTCAGGACAGCAACATCCCCAAATCTTTACCTCACTCAAATTAGAGGCTTCTCTTGGCACAACAACAAAATAAACAAGATAAGGAGTGGTCATTACAGTAGTAATGACTTCCAAGACTCAAATAAAAGAAAAAGTACTGAAAAGAAAACATTGGGTTATCTCCCAAGAGTGCTTTTCTTTAACGCCTTCGAGCTAGGCGCAGAAAGTTGCGAATCAAGTAATATCAGATGAAGCATTAAGATCAACAGAAGAGGTCTTGTCAATAAGGCATTGTATTTCATCCACATAAGTTTTTGAAGACCCTTTGTGATCATGCTTTGGTACACTATTCTCATCAAAAAGATTTTCAGGACAAATCCAGGCAAAATTATTTTCGAAGGCTTCACTCAATCCCAAAAGCTTGCAAGGTATAGGTATCTCGGTCCCCTCATCATTAGTATCAATAACCTTTATAGGTGAACCGAGTTTATTAAAATGTTTAAGAACTTTCCTAGCTTCAACAACGACATCCTTAAATTCTAGGCGCAAAGTTTCCAAGATAAAAGCTTTCTTTTCGGGATCCTCAATTTCATGAAGCTTAAGGAACATATATTGCATAAAAGGATTAAGACTAGCAAACCTAGTTTCCAACATGTCAATTAA